>CM057163.1:25961730-25982299 GCA_029962745.1 Echinometra lucunter | reverse complement strand
ATGCCCATAAAATGTTCAGTGTGCACAAACAGTTGGGGCCAGAAGTTTACGTACACCTAGCCAATTTCACACAAAATGTTCGCTTGCCAAAATCAGAAATTCTACTGTATCTTCAGAAATATTTGTGCTATCATAACACATTTTATATCAAACAAAGGAGCTTATCATCCTCTTTGAAATGACTTATATCTCACTAAGTCTACAGTATATCTCAGTATGATTTTCTTCCAAATACCTGATATTAAGAAAAAAAATATATATGAATTTATACCAAAACATTTCATTTTTTTCTCACATCTCCTCCCCAAGAGCATTTCAGATATGATTTCTTGTGTAAATTTAGATGAATGGAACAAATATGAGTGATAAGTGAGTGGCATAATACTGGTTTTAAGAAATAATGAGCAAAAATATAAATTGTTTTTAATCCAAGATGACATCAAATTTTGCCCAAATTTTGCCAGAAGTTTATTTTCAAGGAAAATCGCACTTCAATGCATTTCAGTCCTTACCGCATGCCAGTCAATAGTAAGAGCATGATAAGCTCTCTCACGTGATATCAAAATTTGTCATTATAGCACAAATATTTCTGGAGATAATGTAGATTTTTATGACCTTTGTCAAGTTTGTCAAGTGAACAATTTTTGGTGGAATAGCCAAGGTGTATGTAAACTTTTGGTCCTCAATGGTATAGCCATCATTTCAAGCCTTTCAAAGTGGTTTTTGAAAGATAACATGTTATTTTGTTTTTATTCATATCTGTTCCATTCATCTAAATTTACGGCAAGAAGGCAAATTTTAAATGCTTTTGGTAAGGAAAAGGGAACTTTTGGTCCTCAATGGTATAGCCATCATTTCAAGCCTTTCAAAGTGGTTTTTGAAAGATAGAATGTTAATTTTTTTAGTCATATCTGTTCCATTCATCTAAATTTATGGCAAGAAGGCAAATTTTAAATGCTTTTGGTAAGGAAAAGGGAGCAAATATTAGTTTAAGGACTGACATATTTTTTTTGCCCAAATATTAGGTTTTTAGAAGAAAATCACACTGATATATACTTCAGCCCCAATGAGATACCAGTCAGATGAAAAAGCATGATAAGCTCTTTTGTTTGGTACCTAATTTGTTATGGTGGCAAAAATATTTCTGAAGATACAGTAGATTTTCTAATTTTGGCAAGTGAACATTTTGTGTGAAATTGGCTAGGTGTATGTACACTTCTGGTCCCAACTGTACCTTGTAATTATAGAAAACCTGCGCACCGACGCAAAATTACAAATTTTCGGCAGTTGTCGGAACCTCTATGTATAACTATAATACAAGTCCAGAGTAGGTTCATGCAGTTAATGTATTTTGAAACAACCTACTACCTAGCGCTGATCTCTACTAAAAAAAAAAAGAGAGATCAGTGCTCCGAATTCCCAGGTAAGGGTAAAAAACTCCTAATCGGATAATCGGGAAAAACGGAATGAAAGCCCCTTCCTGCCAAGCGTAGCTTCGACAACGTCCTAAGGACCGTCTGAGACAAAAACAAACCAATAAACACAATTAAGACAACACCATCTTCTCGCCTTTATTTTAAAGGAGCCACTAAGCTTTGACACCTTATCACTGCCTTATTTTTAGGTTTGATGTCAAAATGTCAGAGGTGAAAATGCCAGTGATAAATATGTCAGCTCCGAAAAGGCCGAAGCGAAGTGAACATCTTCTGGTACGAATACTGAATTGGAAATTATTGAGAGCACGAGATATTTAAAATTGATACTTCACGCAGATGCAGAAGTTACTCTCTGTAAGCCAACTGTGAAAGTGTAGTCAGTCGAATGGCCTCCCTGTCTTATTCATTTGATGCGACAGTAGTGCGATTCACACAGGCAAACGTTAGCTTAAAGTTAAGGTAACAATGGGGATAAAAAATGATTAAAATGGATTTTAAAAAAATAACAAGTTATCCCCCCCCCCTGAAAAAATAATGAATAAAAACTAAAGAAAATAAACAATAAAAAATGAAAGATCATAACTTGGATAGAGATACAAATCACGATCCAAATATCTTACATGTGTGTGAGCGGTCTGCAAAATTGAAATTTCGATCGCAAATTGTATTGGGATCAAATTTAAATTCACCTTGTGTGTAAGCCCCAATATATTTATATCTTATTTGCAATTGTGGCTTCCAATTTCACTGTTTTGAGTGTCGGCTGTTTCTCCTTTCTGCCTCTCTTTATCCGTTTGTTTGTTTTCCTGTCACCTCTCTATTTCTTTTCGATCTACCCTTCATCTGTACTCTCTCTCTCTCTCTAGCGTGCTCTGTGTTCCCCTTATCCTTATGCTTATATATATATATATATATATATATATATATATATATATATATATGTATATATATATGTGTGTGTGTGTGTGTGTGTGTGGTGTTACGGCCTAGTTTTGTGTATGAGAGTGCAACTATTTAAAGTTTTTTCTGTCCTTAATGATCATTGTAAGTTGATGTTTCTCTCTTATGTATACTTGTGTCTTTTGGGTTAGTGCTTGTGCTGTGGCTCGGCAGGCATGCTCTTTTCCTCCCTTATTTGCCTGGCTCCTGCCGCGTTGCTTGTGCTCCGTTGGGTTGGTTGCCCCTGTCGTGGTCCGCTTGCGCGTTTTCTTTGATCCTTGGAGGCGCTGAACTTAATCAGCTCAGTGCTTTCCAGGTCGTTGAAGTTGCATGCTCGGCGGATTGCGGTGGGGTGCTGACTTGGCGGATCCGTGGGACGCGGCGGGGGTTAGGTCTTCAGGAGTGTCCATGCGTGCTGGGTCGCAGTAGGAACATTTTCATGCACACTGTTTCAGACTGAATGTGTGTTTTTTTATGAATTTGGATACATGTATTTTTAATATGTATGAATTACATATCTTCTGTGCTTTTTTTTCTCTTTACTTATGGTTATATGTGTGTGTGTTTTTTTTTTTTTTGTAAACACACGCTATTAGTCTTCGGACATTTTGTTGAGTCTTTTTAATAAAACCGAATTGAATTGAATTGAATTGAAGTGAATATATAAAGGCCATGCTTTCTTTCTGTATAATACTCCCACTGTTTGTTATATTCTCAATCATACTCAGTCCCTGATAGCAGACGTACGTCTTTAAGACGTCATAAAATGGTCTCAAATTGGTCCACACGTCATACGTCGTATAGACGACTATTTTGCGACGGCAATATAACGTCTTTTTTATGACCAATATTTCCCCACTTTTTGTATGACCATAATATGATGTATATTTTACGTCGACTATTTACCACTTTATTACGTCTTTTCTAAGACCAGAATAAGACGGAGTTTTTACGTCAATTATTTCCCACTTTTTAACAGCTTTTAAAGACCACAATATGACGTGTTCTTTACGTTATTTTTACGTCCATTATAGGCTTATTGCTAGGCCCTACCAATTTCTTATGGCTTGTCCAATAATTATAATCAAAATAAAAGTCATTATCAATATCATCAGTAGGCCTAATTAATTAATAGGCCTAGTATTAAATAATCAATATCATTAATTATCAATATTATTGCTATTGATAATTATCATTATCAATAACAATAACCATTATAAACTTCTTGCATTTTGAAGACATGATATTAATTCAAAGGAGAAATTTTTAATTTGTACCCCGAAATAAGGTAAGCGTTCCATGAAAAGTTTTGTCAATGATTTTTATTGACAACTGTTATAAGCTACTGAAAATCCTTGCATCTGATTGGCTGAGAGGAAATAGTAGGTGAAAATCACTGACGTGACTCTTCATGGAACACTCCATCATCTCATTTATCATGCTGTGCACGTGTGGCCGTGGTAGCACTCGACGCGAGTCGGGTTATCAACAACTCAGACAAGGGGACAACTCGGCCCTACTGTGAATACGCTGACCGAATTGTCCTACCATGACTGAAAATTTCATGAAGTTTTTAGGGTTAGATTTAGGGTAGGGTTTAGAATTAGGGTTCAGGTTAAAGTTAGGTGATACAGAATGCCGGGAGCCCGGGACAACAGTCAGCCCCAAGACCGAGTTACCCCGGATCATGGCCCCGGCCCGAATCCTGATTTGGTCGAGGCGCTGCTAGCAGTATAGAATGCCTCGTGTAAGTCATCATGTTGCATGTATACCGTATGCGTAGACCTATTTCCATCAGTTTTATTGTCAGTGTTTGCACACGTACGGTCGGATGAATCAGACGTTGGACAGATGACTGGATTTCTGGCTTACGACAGGTATGAATGCATTTTTTCTGTAGATAATTATGGGTATAATCGTGATCCAAGTCCCCCTCATTCACCTTGCACAGTTAATGCGGCAGCCCGAACGCTTGCACATACCATGCATAGACACACTAGCCTATACGGTTTATTGTAACTTACATAGCCTGGCTAGCCGCAAGGACTTCCTTCCACCTCATCACCCTCACACGTGTGTGTGTTCATACAACTGAATGAGAGACTGAGAGGGGACTTATATCACGATTAGGCCTACCTAACTCAGTTCTGTCCAGTGGCGGTACCAGGATTGTAAAGTGGGGGGGGGGGGGCAAATGGAGGGCAAAAGAAAATGTTGGGGGGGGGCAGGGCCAGGGGCAGTCAATTTTTGTTTCCGTTTATGGAAAAATCGAGCGTTAAGCGCGAGTTTTAGTCGCCGGCGTAAATCCACTTTGAGGAGTGGGGGGGGGGGATAATTGAATTTTTGGACTATTTTTTTTCCTCTTACACACATTTTAACAATTTCAATTTTGTGAGCGAGCGAAGCGAGCCAATAAAAAATAACCACTTTTTTTATTTTTAATCGCATTTTCAAATAAATATTCTAAAATATGATGGGCGAGGGAAGCGAGCGAGCCAAAAATGACTACTTTTCTTGTTTTTAATCGCATTTCAGAAAAGAAATTTTAAGATATGAGCAAGCGAAGCAAGCGAGCTAAAAATAACCACTTTTTTGGTTTTCAATAGAAGTTTGAAGAGCGGAAAATGTTATTTTAGAGCACTTCAAAGCTTGAATATGATGCTTATGACAACATCTACTTATTTACAAATTACTGTATAATTTTTCTTTTCAGTCCTCAAAATTTCTGAGGAGAGCAACTGGGGGGGGGGGGGGGGGAATGCCCCCCCCATGCCCACCCTTGGTGCCGCCACTGATTCTATCACTTACTGTCTATTCACAGACACAGCGCTATCGTGAAGTGATAGCGCTGTGATCTGAGTAGTACTAGTAGATCTAACTGTTACACATGACATGGTACAACTACATCTCAATCGTGCATAGGAAGCAAATGGTTAACCCGCTGCAAAAATCGCGATGTTGATTTAAGCTGAATTCTCTCATCTACAAAAGTGACATTGTAAAATTGAATGCTTGGTTGATGTTTTGGCATTATCATGAAGTAAGTCACCAGCCCATTCACTGCTGTTTATTTCGTCAGTGCTGGTCACAGCTGGTGACTTCTTTCCACTTTCATAACTCTACTAACAGACGTCTAGACTTTTGAGCGCACATGCGAGAAGAGAAGTGACTTATTTCACATCAAGGCCGATGTTTTTTTCCACTTCTTTATTTTGATAACTTAGAACTTACCCAAAACGATGATTTATTGGCCTTTGTTGTGAAATACATCACCTCTCTTCTCGCATGTGCGCTCGCATTGCACATGTACAAAGTTTATGTTTATGTTTATTCAATTTCCAGGATGCATAATGACATGACAAACAAATTTCAAAGGAAACATAACAGCATACATTATAACATAAGCAACAACCAATGCCTAGGGATTACCTGAAAGAAGTTATAATTTCTGTCTGAAGGCTCCCCTCGTTGGCTGTTGTTAAACTAATTGATACAAAGAAGATCCGCAGCGAGTAGGTGACAGAAGTAAAGGGATAAGAAATCTCAATGGAGTAGTAAAATCAGAATGAAAATAGGAGGGCAAAAAGTTGCATATCCATGCTGCCATATTAAAAAAAAATGGGAGTGGAAAGAAGTCACCAGCACTGATGAAATAAATGACAGTGAATGGGCTGGTGAAGTATTTCACGATAATGCCGATTTATCACTTCATCTGCACTTGGTATTTTGTTCTCTCCGCCAAACGTCAACCGGAAGTTCGAGATCTCGCATATACAGTCTAGATCTATATAGATCTATGCAAATGCAAGTGCCGATTACTTTCCCGTATTCCGAATGAGTTCGCCAAAATTTTGTGTGTGTCCTTGTCTGACGCCACTGGTTAGATCATGATTGAAATGATCTGAGGTCAGCCAAATTGGGGGGGGGGGGGGGGGGGGGGGGGTAGGGGGCACACAGTATATAATGCGTGATGGGTATTTTGGAGAAGACCCTCATTTTTACACTCAAATTTCCGTTCCACCAAAATATAGCATTTTCTTCCTATTGACAAAATGAACAAAGAAAACCGTTCTAAAGCATACCATTTTCTTCTTATCGAGAAAAAACAAGAAAGTAATCCATTTCAAATTTTCGTTTTGCTATTCCGTTTCGCATTAATCCGTTACAGTGGGCTTCATTTCGGTGAAAATTGGCAAAGGCGAACTGTTCCAAAGACCCTGTTTTCACAAACATTTGTAGTTCCGAAACCTGTTCTAAAGACCCTCCTTTCCCCAATAAGCCCGCTCCAAAGCCCCCATTGTTGTGTCTTTTGTGATGTTATTGCACAGCTACGCGCAGGCACAAACATTGTTCAACATTTCAAAAAAAAAAACAACAAAGGCTGTACATATGCTCCATATGATTTAATGAAGTTGTTGTTAGACCCCAGTCACCGATGCTTTAGAGCCTAACGTGTTGCCAGTTGGACTGTATTGAACATGAAAGTTTGCCATTGCAACAAAGTGACATTGTTAACGTACAATATTTCATTCTGTTTCAGCAGAAACTTTTTGTGTAGAAATAGAGGAGGTGAAGTCAGAGTTAAGGGAGAATAGAAAGTTGCCGAGAGCCATTCTAGAGAGGCTGGAATACAATGGTGCAGTGGAAGATGCTCAAGTACATCGTAGGGCTCCCTGACAACAAGCCAGCTCTTCCTTTCAATATTAAAGCAAGAGCACTTAGAAGAGCAGCTGGACAGAGTCCTTCAGCATATTCCTGAGAAGGGAAAACAGTTAGTATCATGTTTTAATGAAATTAAAAAAAAAAAAATCATACAAACTAATAACCATGTTTTATTTCTGGAAAAATGAAAAGGGCATAGTTCCTTGCCCAATTACCTTCATGTACATAAGTGCAGAACCATCGTTTATGCGCTCTGACCAGTGCAAAATGCAAAGTGCAATATCTCACCCTTGTGCACAAACCTGCATGTTTTGTTTTGCAAACTTTCCTGGTGCAGCAAATGATTATGAAGTATTAAGTATGAAAAAGGCTCCTTTTTCTGATTAGAAGTTGAGAATATGTATTGTTCATGAGACAGTTCTCGTAGATAGGGCACCCTAACAAAGAATTGAGATAGTGAGAAAGTAGTAAATAAACAGTTAAATTGCACAAAGAAAGTGAAGGAATGTTGGTAACAATTTGATATAAACGACAGCTGAAATACTGGTATCCGAAAGTACGTTACCTAGAAGGAATGTTTATTCTTTTAGTGAATCATAAGTAAAAGTAGTATGTGCCTTAATTTATTTATGAAACCAAATTAGAGGGCTCTAAATATTAAGTAATTTTTGCTGTATTTCTACTTCCATTCATAATTAACGATGTGAATGTCATCTTGAAAGCACTAATGACTGGTCCCTTTCACATGACAGTGCAACAAACTTTGATTCCTTGCTTTCTCTCCTACACATAGGTGAGTCACTTCAGGAGGATGTGCAGACACTGTGGAGGGAGTAACCCAGATAATGAAGAACCTGATGGAGCCTGATTGGCAGTCAGATACAACTGGAAGAGGCAGAGGGTACAAAGAGGAGCTTTTCTTCTTTAAAGTTCATTACTGATAGGTAAGGATCCTTTTCTTACTGAGATACGACTACTGAGTGTGTTCTTTCTAAAGGCTTCTTAATGTTAGCAGTTTGCTCATCTTGACCTCACACCATATTTTTTTGAAATTATTCTTTTAGATAAAAGTAAGTTGATGGATGTCCTGTAGACCTGCCAATATTCTATTACAAGGATTATAATACATGTAGTGAAATCGATAGAGCTCAATCATATTAGGTACTTTATGAATTGAAATTGCATGTATAATTACATGGATGTGGATATGTCGTTTTCAAGGTAAAATGTGATCTAGCCAATATGAGTAAAGTTTCAATTACTAGTACATGCTCTTATAAATATATATATATATATATATATATATATATATATATATGATATATAATATATCTGTAAAGCGCTTAAACACGTCTCAGAGAAATGTACTAGGCGCTATATAAATGGAGAATATTATTATTATTATTATTATCATTATTATATCCATTAAACATTATTGTTCTGACAGATGCAGTGATCCAGGGCGAGTGCCTCTTGCACATCCGTTGAAGATGTTGAGGGGTCATCAAGTACGTGTACGTACCAACGGATGTCACAGAAAGGATACAGGGATACAGGGAGAGAAAATGATCTCAAAGATTTAGAGGTCAAAGGTCATAGAAGTTTTTATGTACATAGAAATGGTTCATTCTTGCAATAATTCAACCATTTGACGGATAAACTTGGCTTATGTACATGTATGCATATGATTGGGACAATGATCTAATTACATTTTGGGGTCTCAAGGTTAAAGTGGAAAGGTCATAGAGGTCTTTATGTAAATAGAAATGGTTTGTTCTCACAATAACTGCACAGCCATTTGACGTGTGAACTTCAAATGTGGTTCATGATGCATATGGGAGGGACAATGATCTGATAAGATTTAAGGTGTAAAGTTCAAAGGTTATACATGAAGATTGCTTTTTCCTGCGATAACTTATGAACTCTGTGCTGTTCAACTTAAACTTAGCTCATTTATGCATATTGGAGGGACAGTGGTCTGTGTAGATTAGGGAATCGCAAGGTCAGAGATGTCATTGTTTGTATACATGAAAATGAAAATAAACAACATAAATGTGCCATATCATTTTCAATATGGCAATGGCATGGGCATAAATTTCGATGTGGTTGAGGATTCATATACTTTGTATTATCTAAGCCAGGTGCTCTTGTTCTTTATGGTATTTCTAAATTCCAATTTCTGTAGATTCAAATAATATACTGATGTCTATCTTTTTCAATTTTGCTCATAACCACAATGTGTGTGTGATAAGCCTTGTCAATGCAATTTGTTATACTCAAGTCAGGTGTTTGTATTATTTATTATATTCTTAGTTCTGATTGAGTTTATCCTCTTAGTCTTTCCATTTTTTTATAGACAGACCAAAAATTTGTAATACCTTTCCTTCTCTACGTACCTTCACTTTTGAAGTGTAGAAGAAAGTTTTATAATTGAGGAAAGACACATGTACTAAGTTTTGAAAATGCAATTCTGTGCAATGTTTCTGTCAGATTCATTAAATATTCTTTTTGTCTTGGCATTTGAAAATGATTTTTAACAGGGTTTTTTTCTGTATTTGATGGCATTGTACGATTGCTCTTATATACATGAAACTGTATGTGCCTAAAATGACAAGTGAGGAGTAAAACATCACATCTAAAGTATGTCTTTACAACGTCTTGTACTATCATGAAAGGGAGAGACAACCCTAGAAGTTTTACTGTTTCAATAAAAGGAGATGAATTTGAACAGCATTTTAAAAGCAAAATGAGCAAAATCAGTCAAAGAAAAAAGAATATGTCATTTACTTATGTCTTAAAGACATTAGTTTGCACCTGCACAAGACGTAAAATAAGACGTATTTTGACGTAACTTACACTCATTTACATTTTCTAATAAATTGCTATCGCCTCAGCAAATTGGCAACACTGATGACTTCATATGCTAGCACCCCTCCATTTACTTTGTACATGAAATGTCACATTCTCTTATTTTTTTTGGAAGTTACATATTTTCTCTTCCCATACTCAATTTAGGTCTATGTTATGTAAAAAGCAATTCTTCTGAAAATACATTGACTGTGGTTAGAAAATGTGTATCTTCCAAAAGAAATTGAGAAAATGTGAAATTTCATGTACAGAGTGAATGGTAAACCTACTTGCGTATGATGTCATCAGTGTTGCCAATTTGTAGAGCCAAGAGTAATTTACTTAAAAATGTAAATGAGTGTAAGTGACGTCAAAATACGACGTCTTATTTTACGTCTTGTGCAGGTGCAAACTGACGTCTTTAAGACATAAGTAAATGACGTAAAAAAGATGTAAGACATGACGTGAAAAGACGTAAAATTGACGTGATTTTTACCGGTCTGAGAGCTCCAAGGACGTCTTAAAGACGTCTCCTTTTTACCAATAAGACGTAGAAATTACGTCAAAATATGACGTTACTATGACGTCTTCCACTGTTGCAAATTGACATCTTTAAGACGTGAATCAATGACGTAAAAAAGACGTGAGAGAAGTCGTAAAAAGACGGGAAAATGACGTGAATTTTACCAGTTTGAGGGCTTCTGCTTTGGTCTTAAATACGTCTCAAAGACGTCTTATTTCACCCAATACGACGTTAAAATGACGTCAGAATATGACGTCTTATTTGACGACTTGTGCTGGTGCAAAGTTTCGTCTTAAAGACGTGGTAATAAGACGTAAATAAGACGTACGGCACGACATAAATAAGACGTAAATATGACGTATTTTCTACCAGTCTCTGCTATCAGGGGTATTACGATGAACCATACGAAAAAATGAATATAGACCAATTTCACCTCCGGTTTATGTATTTGGCCCTCTTTCGGAGACGCCATTGCTGCGGTGGGCAAGCGCGCTGACCGCGATTGACTCTGTGTACAAAATGAATGTAAGATATGAGATATGCCCTAATATTGTTCTATTTACTTTATTCTAGATCAATAAAATAAAGCATGGATACATGGGTACATGAGGTAAGACAATGGCCATATCTGACAGATGAAAGTATGATGTATTTTTGTTCTTTCGATAGTTTTTCAACTTAGTTTTGTCAGTATAAGTTCGATTGCAGCATATAGAAGCCGTAGTAAACGGGAGCCCTCAATCTTAACCTGTTTACAAAGTCATGTTTTCACTCATTAAATTTTACGCCATTTGAATGTTTCTTGACTTCAAAGTCCTTTCTGTTGATAATTTTACCCACTGGCGACGGATTCCTTCGCATTGCTTACGGAAACCTGTGTAGGGAGTACGGCTTCTCACACAAACTGGCTTCATGAGTCAAAAGCGAGTGAATTCCCCCTCAGTTAGCTTCCAATTTTTAAACTTTCTCCAATTTTTGCGGCATCCGAGCGCCACACAGCTGCGACCTGAACTTCCCTGACAATGTCTCATTGCAAATATTAAAAGAAATCTGCATATAGTGGTCAAAATAGACAAAAAATCGAACGAATGTACAAAACGCGCTATTAACTTGTGTACTATAAAAGTTGGAGCGCCCCCGCAGTATGTCGAACTGTGTCGAACAGTCTGCTGCCCTCTTGCGTTGTGAAATTGGTTTATATGAATAAAAATAAATGTTTCTGTTAGCTTTTATCCTATCGTCTTCTATTATTATAATTCTTAGGCTTTTCTTTGTTTTCATTCTATCATCATGATCATTGTCTATCTTCCCTTATGTGTCAGTTTCCATGATAGCAGAGATTGGTAAGAATAACATCACATTTACGTCTTTTTAAAGTCGTGTCATACGTCTTATTTACGTATTATATATACGTCTTTAAGACGATACTTTGCATCAGCACACGACGTAAAATAAGACGTCATATTTTTACTTCAAATTTACATCATATTGGTCAGAAAAAAAACGTCTTTATGACGTCGTTACGACCCAAAGGAAGCTCACAGACTGGTAAAAATCACGTCATAAAGACGTAAAAGCTTTAAAGCTGGTTTATAAAATATCTTAGGATGTATACAACATTATGACGTTTTCTCCTTGTTAATGTTCTAGCCTATAGATCGTCCTATACTAGCCCTATATGCTAACATCCTACATCCTATACCTAACTACTGATGCTTAGTATCGATATATATGGACTGTAGTGTAGTACTTGAAAAAAGTTAGAAATTACAATTTCTTGAAGCATTCTGAAATACCCTGGCCACGACATTAACTGAATGGTGTTCAACATGGAAGTACATTGTTCATTAAATCAGCAGTGCAATCATTGAATAAAATGTTAAAATTCAAATGTTATCTTCCTTTTTTCACGAAGTTTAGTCATTTCTGGTCATTCATGCATTCATGAGTATTCATGAATCACGATCAACTATTACAATCGTATCACGACGTAAAACTGACGTAAACACGTCATTGTTATGGTCTCGAAAAAAGCTGTTATAATGTGGGAAATAATTGACATAAAAATACGTCTTGTTCTGGTCTTTAAACAGACGTTGAAAAGTGGTAAATATTTGACGTAAAATATATGTCATCTTATGTTTAAACAAAATTTGAGAAAAGTTTGGTTATATAAAGACGTCATAAGGTTGTCGTAAAACAGTCGCGTATACGACATATGACGTGTGGACCAGTTTATGACTAGTTCTTGACTTCTTAAAGACGTCGTTCTGCTGTCAGGGTTGTTTCATATTTTTATTACTTTCTTATGTTCTATCCGTAACGGTTATGTTTCCACCCTTTCTTATGTTATTCCTGGTATGCCTCGATGCTCCTGCACTTTTCCTTATGTTTATTTTTATTTTTGTCTTCCTATCATCTTTTCTGTCTACCTTTCCTTACAATGATTAATTTTGTCCTTCTATCATCTCTTCTTTCTATTTGTTCGTTATGTTTCTTTGTTTTAACTTTTAGCACTTTTGTTAGAGCTCTTTCCGCTGAAGCGCTTTTGTGAAGTTGGTGTAAACGAAATTTTATTAATTTCTAAATTAATGAAAATTCAGTAATTGGTTGCATATACAGACCTCGTGGTCAGTCAGTTGAAATTTTTTAAGTAATACAAAACACGCTTAAGTTTATTCCAAATTCTATGTCAAGCTATTTGCATGGAGATAACAGTACAGACTTTTTATCCGATGGCAGTTTTAGTATTCTTTGTTTATAGTTTATCCACTTGTTGAAGAAGCCAAGCGCATTACTGCACTTTCCAGTACTCTTATTAATAATATTTTCGCAAATAAAAGGTAAACGGTTTTTTTTCTTTGTTCTTTATTTTTTGTTAGTGACCATTTACCTACATTTTACATTAAAGCTTTATCGTATTTACCTTCTTATTCTGACCATGTTAACGTATAGTTAAACGTGTAATCAGTGACTGTAATATTTGTCAGTTTTGCAGAGTCCTAAAAAAATTGATTGAGATCTTCGTGAAAATAATGTGAACGATATGTTTAATTGATTTTTAGATATATTTTTAGAGTTGTAAAAGTTGTTTCCCTTTTAGTAGTTCGAAAATTATGCCCAATCGAAAGAATAAAGGCATGTAATAGAAATATCATATATGAGAAGTGTTCGCTAAAACCTCACAAGTCGTTGGCATATCATATCGTTTATGTAATGGTTTACCTCCCAAAATACTTCTTACCATTTAAAGTCCTTTTTTTTTGCTCCCACACATATCTTACTGTAATATGTTGTGGGCTTCTTGTCACAAGTATTATGCGGATAGGCCTTTTAAAGGGCTATTTACTTGATAAAAAAACCTTCCCACTACTCTCACTCTGATCCTCTATTTCTTAGGCTTAATTTATTAAACCTTCATAATATCATTCTTTTACCAATTGGATTTTTAATGTAAAAACCGTCTACTTTCTCCTTATATGGCTGATATGTTTCTCTTAAACTAAGCTTTCATTCTCATCAAACTCGTTCTGCTTATGCTGATTATTTTCACTTTCCCAAAATACGAACTTACTCTGCAAAATTCGCTATTTTTTTTTCACTGGCCCTAAACTGTGGAGTTTTTTTCAAAAAAAAAATAGTGTCGCTACATTCCTTTAAACGGAATCTTAAAAAGTACCTGATAGATAGATAGATAGATAGATAGATAGGGTCTAAGCTAAACAGCAAGAGATAGACCTGAATTTTTACCCCCTTCAATGTAAATCTGTATTCATATCCATATGCTTCTTATGTTCATTGCTCTTTTATTTTGTTATTGTAATATATTTCATCTCTTCCCTTTGATTTATTGAATCCTAATCGAAATGTATATTTACTTTGGTAACGGATACATTAATTCATAACTGTTTCGATTTATGTTACACGTTGGGAGCCAGCGCTTTTAAGACTTTTCATTGTCTTCTTGCTGGCTGCTCCCACAACGATATATATTTTCTTCCTGTTTTGTTCTATTTTTATGTCCTTCTTCATACTCCTGTTTATATTTTTATGTTTCTTTTTATATCCTTGTGGAACATAAATGAATTGCATTGAATTGAACAATCATTTCATGTTTTTCACCATTGCGGTTCATGTATAAAATACAAAAGACCTCTAAAGAAATGCTTTTCATGCAGGATTTTTTTTCCCTCATTAATATTTGTAGGTGTCTAATGATAATAGTTCCAACTATGACAAAAAAAAAACCAAAACGCAAAACTATATCTTTCGAAAAAAGAAAATAGATTAAATAAAAATCACTGATTTACTCGAAATCACTCAAAGTAAATTCAGAGGCTTTTGAAAATAACCTCTTCATTTCACTCCAGAATATTTGTAATATAAATTGTTATGTAATTATTTTTTATTGACCTAAGGTGTTGACCTTTTTATACCAGACTTTATTATTTATCTCATTAATATTTGAGTAATAGAGTATGTCAAAACATACCCCTTATTATTGTGCTTCCACGTCAGTCGTCTTTCATTACGATTTTTGTCGTAAATGTTCAGGGCTCATATTCCTGAAACCTCACTAAGCTAGTTGGCAACTAATTACATAGGTCACAGTACACAGTTAGACAGCAACTAGGCCTATGAAGGTTTCATGAATATGGGCCCAGGACGATAATTGCTAAGTGAAGCGCAACCCAAGGAAGCTATAAAAGAGTCAAGTCAATTGAAGCAAAGTTTTATACACGCAGATGAAAATGATATTTGAATAGTAAAGCTGCCATCATTCTTTATGTGACCCCATAATTCGAAATGGATGTTTTAATGATATACAGTTCATCCCGGATTTACAAGACAGGTTATTCATGACAACATAGCCAACAGATAAGTGTTGGAAAAAGAATTATCTGAGCTAGGACTTACCCGCCGCGTCAACAAATTGAAGACCAAACACCAGAACAGCGAGGGCTGCCACTGTGTTCATAGTGGTTCCCATGGTTGAAGACGTTTTCCTTTATCTGGAACAACCTGATTGTCCCCTACAATAATAATAATGATGATGAACGATAATGGTAATGATAATGATAATGATAAAGTTAATTTTAAGTGTATCAACTGGAACAACTCTCTTGTCCCGTATCAAATTTAATATTTCAAGTACTCAGTTTTTCAAATGTCCTCCACTCGGTTGCGTACCCCGATTATCAAGATTCAGTATACAAAGATTATTTTTTTTCACAAGCAAATACAAATGAAAACTTACATTGCCAAAAAAACATGATGGATAGAGGCGAGGTTTTCTGTATTAAAGCATGTGGCTTGTGCTGGGTTGGCGGTAATATACATGTCCATATACACATAGGCAGTATTATAACAGGTATAATTTAGCCTACTTTCAAAATATCTAAAAATGGGAACCGGGAAAGGGAGAAGGAAGAAAAGCAGAGCAGGCAAAAATGAAATACAAACCCAATACAAACAAACAAAAAGGCAATATGTGGTAATGACTAAACAGTCTCCCCCCCCCCCCAAAAAAAAATAAAAAATAAAAAAAATATATATATATATATATATATATATATATATATACGATGGGCTATAAGTATCGATAATGAAATAAATCGTTTTGCAATATAAAAAGTCATTTTAGATTATGAAGCTGTAACTATTCCTCTACCAGTCAGTGAAGACCCAGTCTGATTCGGACCAGAAGTCCCGAACAAATACAAAGTTTCTAAACGGGTGTCATAAGTCCTTCCCCACCAAATTTCCTCAAAACACAGTGGACAGTTTCACTATCCTTTTGAATGGTGTGCAGAGAAAATCGCTGTTTTGTTTTGATTTGTTATGATTCTTGTTGCAGTGGTGTATATTCACAGGTAATTATTCTTCCTGTAATCTAATAGTCAAAGGATCAGGGAGTTTAGTTAAGCGCGCCATTAGTCACTTTACTCCATCTTTTATCCATAATAATAAAATTAAAAAATGAAAATATCTTGTTCACAGGAGAATAGATTACAAATAAATTTATGCATACTATTTTAGCAAAGATTGTTCTTTAAAAAAAAAAAAAACCTTGCTTCAAAGATCAGTACAAGGCACATTATTAACTAGTGTCATAAATTTGTTTTATAATCACTAAATGTTATTACTTACATATGACTAACGTCTTAAAAACTCTGAAAAAAATTACATTCCATTCATTTGCAACATTAACAACAACAACGTCAAAAATGATGATAAGTTCTATGACAAAAAAAAAAAATATTGTTTTCATCACAACTAAAAAAAAAAAAAAAGTGATTTCCTTAGAAAACAATTCAAAAAGGAGTGAGACTTGTCCATAGTAATTTGAGTGTCCCTTTTGTTCAAACCGGGACAGTATGGACTTATTACATTGCTGATACTACAGTCACACCACCAGACCGAACCCAAACCGACCTTCAAATACAAATTTTGTGCCATTCGGTCTGATATCTGCATGGATCAGTTTACTATCACTTTTACGTCGGTCTGATATCGAGATTGTCGGTCTATAATCAGTTTAGTGTCGGTCTCCAGGATTTGTCGGGGTGAGATCTTTCAAACGTGTTCGAAAGAGCTCATCCCGACCATTTTTCGGGGACCTGTCGGGGACGAGTCGAGGAGAGTTCAAGAAGAGCGGGGAGCATTCGGACTGGTTTTCGAATTCGGGTCGGAATTAAAAATCGGTCGGTTTCAATACCAAGTTAAGTCAAGTTGCGGTCGGCCGAACTAACCCCGATTCCTTGGCGATAGAGTACTGAATAGATGTTTTTTACCGACACTAAACCGAACAAAGTCGGACCTCGCCCGATACAGAGCTGAACTCAACCCGAACAAGGGCTGTATTGACACCGACTAAAATAGTCAATTATCAACCGGTACTTGAAATACAATTTTATGATGATTCTTGTGAACATATATTTTTGGAAAGATAATTTAGATTATATACTATGTTCTTTATTACAACTCAAAAGTTGTATATAAATAACGTGAAAACATATTTGGTCAAAGTAAATGATCAAAATCAATAGAATGCAGTGCACACACAAAATATTACTACGAACTGACAAACTGACGAATAGGAAAGAAAAGAAAACCAAGTTGAAAAGTAAAAGAAGAAGAAAAAAAAAGAACTAGATCAGGGTAATAGAAATGAGAAAAAGAAAATAATAAGATGGAGGAAAATGGAAGATGGGAGAAAGGAAAAGTGAGAAGAAAACAGGCAAGGATAAAAAAAAGAGAGAATACTAAAATAAAAGCGCTCTGACAACCGTAGGTGCATTATGTGTTTAAAATGAAATGGTAACCACCTTTTCAAATATATACCCAGTAGACCAAAACAAATGGGAGGCTTTCCAAGTTTTACGGGAAATAAGGGGTAGTAAAGGTAGAAGAAATCAAAAAGGGAGAAAAGAACAAAAGTAAGTAAAAGAAAAAAATGAGACAAACATGATAAAGGACAAAAAGAAGAGGCAAAAAGAAACAAAATAGGGAAAAGAAGGAAGAAGAGAAGAAGAAAATGGAGGAAGAAAAGGAAACAAGTGAAGAAAGTGAAAAGAGAAAGGGGAAAAGAGAGGGAAAGAAAAGGAACTGAAGCCAAAGAAGAACCCCCCCCCCAAAAAAAAAATAAATAAATAAATAAACAAAGACAAGAGATAAAGATAGAAGAAGCGAAAATAAAATGAAAGTTGTTTACGAATTTCAACATGGACATAAGTTGATTTTAGCCAACTTTTTATGGTGGGGGAGGGGGTAACTATCAGACTATGAAATAGAAATATGAAAAAATATTAATGGTGTATTACTACTGGAAATTCGTAGGAAGTTTATAGTTATGATACTGCAGGTGATTTTTGAGAAGAAAAAAACATGAAAATATATGATTAATGAAAGTATGCTTATTCGCTCTAATTCTATTTTTTTTGACATGCAAATGCACAGTAAGATCAGAGAGCTTGAAGGGATGAGAATAAAATCTGCAGGGGCCGCGGAAGCGTGGGGGGAGGGATTACACCGGAAACAAAGTTCGAGGAAGGGGTTACACCCGAAACAAATTTTTGGGGGAGGGGTTACGCCCGAAAAAAAAAATGGCCCAAAACATAAAAATTGGGGGAAAAAATAGCATCTAACATCGTAAATTGCTCATTTCATTGTGTAGTCTTGCAAAACCGTAAAAGCTCAAGAACTTCGGGGTTGGGGCCCTGGGGCGCCTAAATCCCCGTTAGGGGCCCTACAGCCCCTGATCTGCGTGTCAGCCCCCCCCCCCCCCCCTTCAAAGAACGTTCTGAGATCTCTTCTCCATAGGTACCTCGGTACCTCTCTCCCCTCTCTCCCCTTCAAAGTGCTTGGAATTTTGTGTATTTTATTTATTTATAAGTGACTTTATGCCCATTTCTAAAATTTGGAAACAACGTCCTTAGTAGGCCTACAATATTTAAAGTTACCTTTCCAATATGGTATATTTCCACTAATCATCACAAAGTTGCATTTTGGCCCACTTTCTGACTGGTTGACAAAAGAATATGTGCCCGTATGAATTTTAATATTTGGGATGATAAATTACAAAAAAAAAAAAAAAATACAAGCTTGATGTAATCTGACTGGGTTCCAGGAGGAATCAGGGTTGTTGGTTTGATGTTGGGCATGCAACGGTGCCCGAACCATAGTAATTCAGAAAAAAATCTGAGTCGGTCTGAGGTCGATCTGGCCGGTGTGACTGCACCATTACAAAAATCCCTATTTCTTTGTGACTGTTGGAACGAATCAGGCAGGGCCTTTATTGACTGGTAAAGAAATAGTTATGGTTTCATAATCTATACAATAACTTTTTATATCGCTAAGTTATTTCTTTCATAACTGTTACTTATAGTCTCATCGTAATCTTTTTGAGACAAAGTGTATATACAAAAATTATATATATATTTTTTCAGTACCAATGAATTTATGAAGAGAAGGATATGATTTCGTAGATTCACGTAAAGTTTTCCAGAGTTAAGGGCCAGTAAATGCAATGTTATGTTGCAACCAAATTATTCTTTGTCTAGGATTATGAATGTCTCTCACACATCTTGTTAGCTAATTATGGAAATTAGAATAAGAAATCAAACAAAGTGCAACACTTTTCGGGGAGATGTTTGTTAATACATTTGCACATGAAAACATACTGTTGATTCGTGATGATATCGTCGAATTTCAATATTGTCAGATCACTGAACAAAGGGTTGGTGTGAGTTCTTGGTGATAAATAACAGACGTATCTGTGGCTAAACTTCCTAGCTCTCTTTGTGTAAATATTATGTGAAGCCGTCATGTCATGGCTTCAGTGAGCACAGTCGGAACGCAAAATGGTCACTTTTGAAAGTTCGCAAGGTTCTTTAACTTGCTGATGCTTGGACAAACTGTGGACTTCCCTCATTTTAGGGCATGTGTTATATTCATTTTGGTTAATTATACGCGTCATTTCACGGTTGACTGACCAAACGACCACGAGAGAAACAACCCCTTTTGCAGGCTTTTAATGGGAATTTTTAAATGAATTTTCTTGAGAAACTTTCTGAAAAAAATCTTAATAGTATCTCCTACGAATTTTTCGAAAATGGGGAGGAGGGGGTTCTGTGTTATTTGATATTTGACTTTTCGCTTTTTTTCTATGAGGCTGCCATGCATACAAATGCTGTTAATCAGGTCCTCGGGTTAACTTAAAATATGTTAATGGCCCTCCTAATTCTCAGATTTAAGCATTCAAAGAAGTAGATCTGTACTTATTTTTACTTGAACCTGGTGTATGCTTTCTTTTCTATTTTTTTTTTCTGTTTATAAATTTTCTTCAAATGGTAAAAACAAGTGTTTCGAGTAAGAAATGAAAAATAAAAAGAAACAAGTAGAGGTTGCTGTTATTGCGATAAATGTTTGTGGGCGTGTGAGGGCGTGTGGGGTATTGGTGGGAGTGTTTGTTTGTGTTTTTGTTCTGTTTTGAATAGTTACTGTTGTGTAAATAACTTGGAGAAAAAAGAAAGTCTCACCAACTGGGAAAGAGAAGATAACATTTTAAGATACCCCCCCCCCCCCGAGGGCTTCACGGATCGCAACACGGATCAATCCGGATCTGAATCCGTGGTGTTCCGGGATGCAACGTCGCGATTTT
>CM057163.1:25663404-25961230 GCA_029962745.1 Echinometra lucunter | reverse complement strand
ACCATCATACATCTGAAATGATACCGTTTTTTTCCCCAGATTGTTCCTGTTTTTTATATCTTTAATGGGATCCCTGGTTTCGCCGTTTGGTGCTTGAAAACAAAACAAAACAAAAATATTTCCGACGTTTTTGTTTACGCGGATGATGTACAAACCTCAATGAGACATAACCCCCCTCCCCCTCCGGGCGAGAACAAAAGTAAATATTTTTCTGAGCTGGAAGAGCTCCTGATGCGCTTGAAGAAGAGTAAGAGCTAAATGGAGATATATGTTTAGAGCCTTATTTCAAATTTCAAATGATTATTCAGATGGGGATTTCCTAATTTCCAGTGGATTTTCCTTCCCTGTTCAGCGTGGATTTACATGACAGGTAATTCATAAGAACATTACCAAAAGATAAATAGTGGAAACAGAGTTGTCAGAGCTAGGACTTACTCATCGTGTCAACAAACTGAATACCAATCGTCAGAAAAGCGAGGGCTGCCACTACATTTATAGTGGTCCCCATGGTTGAAGGTTTCCTTCTTTATCTGGAACAACTTGATCGTCCCTAAAATGATAATGATAATAATAATGATAATAATTTTCAAGTGTTTCATCTGGAACAACTTGCTTGTCCCGTACAATGGTTATATATATCAAAGTTCCCCAGAGCTGTCCTACCATTTTGGAAATTTTGCAAAGGTTGAAAAAATGTCTCCGCCGGGAATCGAACCCGGGCCTTTGGCTATGAACGCCAATGACTTAACCACTTGACCACGGAGACGGGCCAGTGGTTTCGACGACTCCAAATTCGCTTAACCGACAGATTGACAAATCTTCAACCCTCACTAATTAATTCCTTTGTTGGTGGCAGATGAGTTTCGAACAATGACCTGCCGCACACCTCAGCTGGATCCGAGCGAATGCTTTGGGATACATGTATATGTAGGAATAATGAACATTTTGTGATCAGGTAACATATACAACCACTTTGGCAACTCTCATGGAAACAAATACATGTGAGACAATTGAGAGAATGATAGCGTAGCATGAATCAAAGTTCCCCAGAGCTGTCCTACCATTTTGGAAATTTTGCAAAGGTTGAAAAAATGTCTCCGCCGGGAATCGAACCCGGGCCTTTGGCTATTAACGCCAATGCCTTTACCACTTGACCACGTATATATATATATATATATACATATACATATATATATATATATATATATATATATATATACATACACACACCAAAAAAAAAACACACACACACACACACCTCACAAAAATTAACTAACCACTTTGTCTTTGGATCATAGCTCGAATATGGTGTGTTATATCGGACAACTTTTAACAGAATTTAAAACAAAATTTTTATATATATGAACCAGATGAACCAGATGCAGATGAACCACACGTCAACCGTGTAACTTGAACTTATTATATATATATATATATATATATATATATATATATATATAATAAGTATATTATTTAACTTATTATATATATATATATATATATATACACACACACACACACACACACACACAGATGAATCACACGTCAACTGTGTAACTTGAACTTATTATTTATATATATATATATATATATACACATACACACACACACACACCTCACAAAATTAACTAACCACTTTGTCTTCGGATCATAGCTCGAATATGGTGTGTTATATCGGACAACTTTTAACAGAATTTAAACAAAATTTAATTTCAAACATTTTGACACTTTATTTGTTGAAATCGAATAAAGAATATGAGCAAAGTGGCGATTCATATGCAAATACCCCCAAAATAAAAGTTGCAGCAATTCCTACTGATATGGCAGTCTCTATTCACAGAATGGATTCTGGCTGTCAACTCCATCTCTATGTTTTCGGACAACAGGGTGTAAAAATAATCTCACAGAGGACACAGAGGTCGTCTACAAAATTAATGACTATCACAACATTTGCCGATCAAAGTCATTCCAAATGCATGAGGCAATGGATGTCCGGCAAAAAAAGTGCCAGCGCCCAAATGGATGCCTAGGTTGTCTGAAAATTAGAGATGGCATCTTGCTGGACAGAAAACCTGGGCATCCTTTTAAGTGCTTACAATTTTCTTTGCCGGATATCCATTGCCTCATGCATTTGGAATGACTTTTATCGGCACATGTTTTGACTATCATTAATTTTGTAGACCATCTCTGTGTTTTTGTTTATACCTTATTATCCGGAAACAAAAAGATGAAGTTGACAACCAGAAATCCATTCTCTGAATAGTGACTGACATACCAATAGGGATTGCTGCAACTTTTATTTTGGGGGTATTTGCATATGAAACGTCATTGTGCTCACATTCCTTACTCGATTTCAACAAATGAAGTGCCAAAATGTTTGGAATTAAATTTTCTTTCAATTACACTACGCATATATATTAATGTGGATACAGTAGAGGTGTTGTGGCCCAGTGGACAAGTCTCCGGACTATGAACCACAAAGTCTGGGGTTCGAATCCCTGCCGCGGCACTAATGTCCTTTGGCAAGTTATGAATCTAAATACACACACATAAAAATAATAAGTTCCCCCTAAAACCTATCACTGTATTTCATCGATCAGGAACCTTTGATGAACAAACTGTGGATTTCCCTCACTTTAGGACATATATTATATTCAATTTGGTAATTTATATGCGTTATTTCTCGGCTGACTGAGCAAACGACCATAACAAAAACAACCCCCTTTGCAGAAATTAATAGGAATTCTAAAATGAATTTCTTGAGAAACTTTCTGAAAAATTCTCAATAGTAACTCCTACGAATTTTTCGAAAATGGGGAGGAGGGAGTTCCGTGTTATTTAATATTTGAGTTTTCTTCCTATGAGGGCTGCCGTGCACGCAAATGCTTTTAGCCAGGGCTTCGGGCTAACTTGTTAATGGCCCTTCTAATTCTCAGATTTACGCATTCAAAAGGTTATGGCATTGTCGATCTATACTTTTTTATTAACCTGGTGTGCGTTTTCTTAATCTGTTTTTTTTTTCTTTGTTTATAAAATTTCTTCAAAATGTTTTGCAAAAAATTGTTCGAGTAAGAAATAAAAATAAAAGGGAAAAAAGTAGAGGGTGTTGTTATTGTGATAAATGTTTGTGGGAGTGTGTGTGTGTGTGTGTGTGTGTGTGAGGGCATGTAGGTGTATTGGTGGGGGAGCGTTTGTTTGCGTTTTTGCTCTTTTTACAGTTACAGTTGCGTAAATCACTGGGAGAAAAATAAAAATTAACCAACCGGAAAAGAGAGAAAAAAAAATCAGACACATAGGGTGTCAAGATCTCATCGAAGAAAATGAATAATTATGAATTATGATAAATTTGCAATCCATGCCGTTTGAAACTAATCAGTACAGTACACATTATCACAGCATGCAGTATGTAATGGAACTACCCCCATGAACAACATTGAAATACAGAAGTACACAAACTCTGGAACTCATCTCTTATGGGGTGTTGCAAGAAAGTTGCAATCGATTGCAAGTTGCAACTGATTGTCACTGGCCAATCAAAATCTTTGTTGCATGCATGTATTGTTAAAAGGGCAGACCCTGAGCCAATGAGAATGGTTGTTTCAAAATTAGCAATCATTTCCAATTGATTGCAACTTCCTTCCAAGACCCCATTAGGGTCCTACATTTTGAAGAAAATTTCAGCTTATTGTATCCAAAGTATAAAACGTTCCCAAAATGTTAAAAAAGTAAGGATTGGTAATTCTTGAAATTATCAGCTTTTTGAGGCAGTTATGATTTAATGCCGGATTCCTCTTTGAAGGTTATAGGCAGCATAGACAGCTGCAAATACCCTTCTTGCAGGTACAAAATATTGCCAGAATTTTGCATTTTACACAATGTAGAATCTCAATCCTATATTCTTCCTCGGACAAAAGCTATATTTATGTTCATTCATTTAAGCTAGTACTGTTAACAGATTCCCGTTGTTTTGTTTATGTTTTTTGTTTTTGCGCGGGGAGCCGTCAGCGTGCAGGAGTCATAGCGTAGAGCAGTGTATAACCGTTCTTTGGCGTTCCTGTTAAGGGGCTTTTACACCTTCACGGATCGCAGCACGGATCATTCCCTGATCTGAATCCATGGTGTTTCGGGATGCAGCGTCGCGATTTTCGTCACAGTGCCGGTGTGAAAACGGTCCAAACTGAGTATTTATACGGAAAAGTACGAACAATTACGGTGTCTACAAGGGTAGACAAGGCAGCAACACGGACCTTGCCGGAGAAGTCCCTGGAGCGAATATGGATTACAAGGAGGAACACGGATATTACTGGACCCTTAAACGGTCCTTTCACGGAAGTGTACGTTCTCTACTGGGATATCCCCGGAGTACTGACGGATGATATGACCATGTTGTCACTAATATTTCTAAATATTGTTCCTAAGAATATTCGGTCATTTACTTTGCTATATGCTTCTTGAGCGATTAGGTGTACTGTGTTTTGATTCCATTTACCCATCTAGAAATGCGCCAAAAATATGTCAGGGTGGAGGCTTTGCTATATGGCCAAAAATATAGAAATTAGGAAGGGCCCGGCTGCTGCTGACAAGCAAAAAAAAAAACAAAACAAAAAAAAAAAAAAGAGGGGGGGGGGGGGGAGGTGAGGGGAAGTAAAATGAAGAAAAATCATACAGAGTCTAGTCGGGTAGATATTAAAGAAGGAGGACAATGTTAGACTATACTTAAATGGTTTCATGCCAAGTCAGTTTTTGCAGCAGCGTAAATGAATCTTCCTAATTAAAATCTTATGTGTATACATGTATACATTTATTTACTTTTCAATCACCCTTCTTTTTAACTTGAAAATATTCTTATACTTGTGTTTAAGAGAACTGTTGCTGGTCTAGAACCATGAGCGTTTTATGTCGGTGTGCGCGATCTATAAGTTTGTATTATTGATGTTTGGATGATCGAAACTATTTGTTTGTTGCAGATACCATAATTTGTTTTTCGGTAAAAATCGGTTTCGGCCTATAATTTCAGCTTCGAAACATGTCATAAAACACAGAGCAACAAGTTTCGACCGAGTGCTTGAAATCTCATCAAAGAAGCAGATTCCGTCTAGGATGAAGCTTGGTCAACTAGCATTGTGTAAAACAAAGTTCATAGTTCCTGCCAAAGAAGTAAGTGTACTTAGATATTGTGTTAAAAGCATTTATGAACCAATTATTTAAATGTAAAAGTGAAAATGAAGAAAAACTTCAAGTGGTTAAATGTTCATTTGCATAAAATTTACATATTGTGAGGTCGCCGTAAAGATGACAAAATGCGAAACGTTTTGTATGAAAAAATGTATAAAATTCAAGATGTTATACTTGTCAAGGGAAAAGAGTGTGGAAAGAATATATATTGAGTAGAGGAGAAATTATTTTGATGAGAATTATTTAAGAAATAATATGAGTTTCTTTGGATAAAAGAGGGATATGTAAGCTACATAGAATTTTGGGGCATGAAACCAAAACTGAAGTTAGCACACTAAATTTGCATTCTTTACATAAAGCAATGAGTAGTAATGTCCAGGGTTTATGAAAGCTTATTTATCTTATGGAATATTATTGAAAGAGATATTATACAAGCATTTCAGACTTATAAAATAACTGAGAGTGTATTATGAATCAAACTAGACCAAAGAAATTTATTGTGGCTAGTAAAAGGAATTTAAGCAACTTTTAAAGAGTTGTTTTGAGTAGGATTTTACAATTTGTCAGGTGAAATATTTTTCAAGTTGGATTTATTATATTTCTCCTGTAGATTTATTTTCTAGTACAAACGTCAAAAAGATTACTGATGTAGCTATTTCTTGAATATTTGCCAGGAAAATAATGCAGATATTTTATGAAGATAATTTTATGGTCCTTTTGCAAGTTAATATAGAGCTGTCAAAAGTAAATAATCACACAAAGACACATGGTTTGATGATTCATTCAGGTTTATCATTTATTTAAGAAAGTACAATTCAAACTGTGATATGATTTAGACAAGTATTGATATTCAGAGTTAATGATTATGTATTGAAGACACATGTCTAATTTCCGGTTCAATTTGTTTGCTCTCTTTATACAGATTGAATTAAGCTACGTATATATGCCAAGCTACGCTATGCTATGCTACAGTGTATGCTACTGCGTTGAATCAGATCAATATCATTGGTCGTTTTATTAAACGTCAAATCAACGCCTTAATACAATTTCGTGCAGAATCTTCTTTTTGTCCTCAACAAACCAATTAACATTATTGTTGTTTTGTTATTACTACTTAGAATAAATATTTTATGTCTCCACAAATTATCTTATTATTCAATTCATCCAAACTGTCATTTCATAACAGCACCATCTACGGCGACTATTCATATTTACTGGGGGGGGGGGGGGGGGGGGGGGGGGGGGGAGGGGAGACGCCGTCGCGTTATTTCCAAATAAAGAGTTTATGCCCCAATAAATACTGTACTAGTCACCTAAAATCACGGAGGCTGCTTACTTGCATGCGTCGCTAAACTTACCCAAAACAACGATTTCCAAAGCATATCTCTCGTAATAGTCGATTTGACATTTTATGAACCTAAAAAACTTCTTTCCATCGAAGTATATTTTGTTGATTTGTGATCGTTAGTAATCAAAGATCAAGTTAAGCTTTGATGCCCAGTGGGCAAACTCGAGCAATTTTCATAATTTGCATAAATATAAAGGTAACCGCTGGCTAATGTTATGTTACCACTATCACGATTTGCGCCACGATTGAAATCGCGGTCTTAATCGTGGAGTAATCGTGGTGATCATATCAGATCTCATCAGATCTTGAGGTCAATCTTGGCAATCGTGATAATCGTTGAAAAATTTTGGACTGTTCAAAATTTTCTGCGATCAATACGATTAATTGTCGAACGTGATCATCGCATTAGATCGTATCAAGGCGCGAAAGATCGCATCTTAACGTACTTTGAAATCGTGGTTAATAAAATCAAGCATGGGAAAGACCAACGCATAAAGCTCAAACAGGATCGCACGATCTCTCATGATCTGTAACGATTTGGAGCCTTTGAGAAATGCCACCCAAGGGTACTAGAGGCAAGGAGGGAAAGGGTAACGCTGCCCCAAACGTGAAAGTTCCAGGATCAGCTACGAATGCCCAATCGTGGCATTAATGACAAGTCGCACGACAGTGGGAACCTAGCATTACAGATTATGCAGCCTACGGCAGTCTACGGAAAGAGTGTGATGGAATTTACATACATTTACAGAGGTGTCGTGGTCTAGTGGATATGTCACCGGACTGTAGATCTCGTGGTCCGAGTTCAAATCCCGGCGCGGCACTAATGTCCTTTGGCAAGATATGAATCTACATTTGCCACTCTCCACCCAGGTGTTAAGTGGGTACCCGGTAGGATGCGAAAGTCATTGTGATTTGTTTAGCATTGTGCGCGCCTGCAAAAGGCGCCTGGCTGGAATGCTCCCTAGGGAGTGGAGAAGGTGCATGCATTGTATGTGGGCAAGCCTGAATCCGATGACCGGGGTAATAATATTTCTGTAAAGCGCTTAGAGACTCTCTTGGAGATGTATTAGGCGCTATATAAATCCAGAATATTATATTATATTATTATTATTATACCGCAATAATTCCGATTTATAACAGTGCTGTTTATCTTGTGTAATGCTCCTGTGCTTCTAGAGCGGATGCGACAGGTGAAAATAAAGATAAAAATATATCTTTAAAGGGTTTTGCGGGGGACAGAATCCATTTTAATGTCAACATTAATTGCAAAGGTAAGTGCAGTGTAAGTTACCCAAAACATTCCAAATGCAAACACATAGTCCTGTAATCATTTTTAAGGGTCTAGTCTTACTAGCTTCTTTTTATTGTCTCGCCCACCATAGGTGAAGGCGAGACTAAGGGATCCAAATGGCGTCCGTCCGTCGTTCGTCGTGCGTCCGTCACAAATGTTGAAGTTTACCTGCAAGACTCTCTTATGATGCATAACTTGGCAACTGCTGGTCCAATGGCACCAAACTTGGGTGGTAGATGCACTAGGGGTACCATCATGTTGCGATGCTGTCGGAGGTCACATGGTGAGGTCAAAGCTCATTTAAGGTCAAATTGTTATAGAGTACCTGCAAGACTCCTTTTACATACGTTAAAGTTTACCTACAAAACTCTCTTATGAGACATAACTTGACAACTGTTTGTCCAATGGCAACCAAACTTGGGTGATAGATGCACTAGTTGCAACATCACGTTGTGGTGCTGTCGGAGGTCACATGGTGAGGTCAAAGGTCATTTGAGGTTAAATGTTAGAGTTTACCTGCAAGACTCTCTTATGACAAATAACTTTGCAACCGTTGCTCCCTTTTCAACTAAACTTGGGTCATAGATGCACTTGGGGGACCTTCATGTTATAGTGGCATCGGATGTTATATGGTAAGGTCAAAAGTCATTTTATTTCAAACGTTAACGTTTACCTGCAAGACTCTCTTATGACACATTACTTGACAACTGTTGGTCCAGTGGCAACTAAACTTGGGCGATAAATACACACGGGGTAACATTATGTTGTGGTGCTGTCGGAGGTCACATGGTGAGGTCAAAGGTCATTTGAGGTCAAATGTTAGAGTTTACCTGCAAGACTCTCTTATGACAAAAACTTTGCAGCTGTTGCTCCCTTTTCAACTAAACTTGGGTCATAGATGTACTTGGGGGACCTTCATGTTATAGTGGTATCGGAGGTCACATGGTAAGGTCAAAGGTCAGTTTATTTCAAACGTTATAGTTTACCTGCAAGACTCTCTTTTGACACATAACTTGGCACATGTTGCTGCAATAGCAACCAAATTTGGGTGATAGATGCACTAACATTCATGCTATTGTACCGTCAGGTCACATGGTAAGGTTAAAGGTCATTTTAGGTCAAACATTAAAGTTTACCCGCAAGACTTTCTTGTGACATCAAACATGGTTAGGGATGTACTTGGGGAAACTTTCGTGTTATTTAGTCACGGGTGGGTGAGACATAATCTTGCTATTGGTTTGTTGTACTCTAGTTGTTTTTTTTTTTTTTTTCTGAAAGCACGATTACACCTCCCAGCCAAAAGTAACATGTTTGTATTAAAGAAAGTTGTGGATACTGTGGTTTTAAATCCGTCGCCGCGAGAGTTACAAAAATCGTTTCATCGATTCGGTCATTTCTTGTGAATCTTGATAAATCGATTGCTTATTAAGGGCAAATACAATTCCAGGAACCCGAAAAGATCGCGAAGCTCATTTTACGTACTCAGTGTATTCAGTGAAATATAGCTCCTTGCCTTTTCGTTTCTGACAGAGAGATTAATCGCAATACAAAATTGTATATAACAACTATAGAGCAATACTCGAAATTACGGTCTAAAGCATGGAGGTTGAATGATAACGCCCTTTTTTTTCTCTCTTTCTCCTCCCCCTTTAAAAAAAAAAGTTAGCAACTTTTTTCCAAAAGACTCTTTATATTGATTAAATAGTTTTGGGAAGGGGGCGGGAGACGACAACACTCCTATTTTCTAGATTAAAACTAATCTAATGGATGTCGATTAGGGAAAAATCCAAATTTGGTTAAGAAATCATAATCAGTACGGTTAATGTCTAAACCTATCAGATTAAGATCTTTAATCGAATTTTGGATTTGTCCCGGATTCAAGGCTTAGTGATTTGGAATGGATGTCTTCTTAATAGAAAGTAGTTTGCTTTCTATTTTTAAACGTCTATATTTACTACAATATCTCCTCTTCCTGCTAAGACTTCACTTTGGATATGTCAGCTTTGTGGAAGTGAATTTATGACATGACTTTTTTTTTTTCTCAAGACATCCCTCCCGGAGGAAAATACGTCATTTTAAAATTAACAGTTATAGTTATTTCTATATTTACGTTGTATTTGTTGTATTTGTGCTATAGCAAGGCTCCCTTGTAAAGCAGGCCATCTCCGGCTCTGACTGGGACCACCCTGCTTTTTATAAAGAAAACGTGAATAAATAATAAAATAAATAAATAAAATACAAATTATTTTGCTCAGTGTGTGTTGCTCTGGTAAGAAGGAATATAAATGGAACAGAATAGTTTGGAGGCACGTTGGGCTAAAGTCAGTGCGTCACGAATACTCTAAATTTCTCAAACTAAAATCAGGGACAAGTCTAAAATTCGATTTAAGATTTTAATCTACACTCTCAGAAAGAACATGTGCTGATTACAAACTTTTCTTGTCTCACATTTAGAACCTTTAAAGCTTCTTCAAAGAACCATTGATAGTCTATAAAGGTCACCTATAGGGTCTTTAGAACCATTCTTGGTTGTACAAGGAACCTTTTTGGTTCTTGAAAAAGTGTAATAGATTTAGAAATCAATCTTAAAGATTATGATTTCAAATTTAGGGGTTGTCCCTATAATAACGATCGACTTAAATTAATTTCTAATCTAAAAAATGTAGAGTGAAGGCTGCATCAAGGCTGACATCCATATTCTCAGTGACCTTCTAAGTGGCATTAACATGATTACAAAGCGCAATATTTCGTTCCTCTTTTGGGACATGTCGGTTTGCTAAGGTTGATAAAACACCATTCCCTATAAAATCAATTTGGAGCAATGTAAAGCAAGGCTATTCTAGGTGGTAGGGGCATATTATTTAAAGGTGTATGTATGATTTTTTTTTTAGTCGTCTTCCCATCTTCTTGCTTTTCTTCTTCTGCTTATTATTTTTTTCTTCTTCATATCATAATCATTCTTAAAATAATAAGAATTATCATCACTGTTAAATATGTATCACTTGCACTATTTCACAAGGGCAAAATGTGATAAAAGATAAAACACAAATGAACTAGTGCACATACTGGGCAACCACTTTTGGTGCCATTGACAGTATATAACGTAGAACCACGAATTCCTAAAACAAAATTAAAAATGATAACTCTGTAACTTGATATAAATGTAATTTTTATTTCGATTGTGGTTTTGACTTGGTCATATTCATATTTATTTGATTTGGTTCTCAGATAAGATATTGTTGAGCATACAGCTAAAGCCACTCTCTCTAAACATGCTAAATGAAACTAAGACAATATCGATTATAGATATATCCTCCATTTCACGAATAAAATGGCAATATAGATAGAATATTCAGATGATAAGAATAGTCAGAACTGCTTAATGATATCAGACATGCAAACTGTTCCTTTTTGCAGTATTTTATTCTTTTTTATAAAAAATATTGCATGTGACATTGAAAATATTTTTTCCTCAAGATTGTATTACTTTACATGTCTATTGTAAAAAAAAAAGTAAAACATACTGTTTTTTTTCGCCCCTTTTTTTAATCTCTCAAATCCCCCCCCCCCCCAAAAAAACAACCGCATTTTACAAGGTTGGCATCCCTGTGATATCATAAATCAACTGGTGTAGTTGACTTACCAGGCCGCTTAGGTTGTATGGTGAAGGTAAACCAGCTTCCAGAAAAACAAATTCATCAAGATCCGCAAGAAATAAGTTCAAGCTTGAGCAGTGCTTATTCCAGACTGCCCATGAAATTTGATAATTCTGAAGTTCTTCCTCGCCCGAATCATCGAATAAGTCTAAGCCTGAGCAGTGCTTATTCCAGAGTGCCCATGAAATTTGATAACTCTGAAGTTCTTCCTCGCCTGAATCATGTGATTGGACAGGAACCTCCCAGAAACAGGAAACAGCTACGCTGATTGGTCAAATGGGTTATTTTTGTTAGCGTCGGTGACGTTTTATATACTGAGCGACATTATATCATTATAAACCCCAAAGTATTGTGCGTGGGAGTAATATTTTTTTTCGTTGCTGACAGCTATTCATGATGGGTTTTTCGTTCATTTTAGTTTTTAATTATGGAATTATTTACAGTCATGTTGCGTCAAAGCACACTGATTACGGACAGAATGGAATGTATTGGCAATATTTGATGGCAACACTGTACATGAGATACATCATCCAACTAGTACAAAGCACCAGCTTAATAACTTTTAAAAATGGTTTCATTTCCCGCATCCATGCTTGGCAGTGTGCATGCATGTAGGCACTTCTTCCTCCTACTTGTTGTCAGACACCTGCCTAAATCCATCTCGAGGAGTAGTGGGGCCTGCGTGACATTTTTAAAACGAAATTTCTATCGCGAACTCACACACACTAGAGTAAGCACCTCACCCACCCGCACACACATACCCTTCCATCCTATCTCTGGTTTTAACAGTATATCAACTGATAGATTAAAATATCATTTCTTCTTTGAAAAGTTTGTGTGTGTGTGGGGGGGGGGGGTATTTTTACATGCTATCCCCCTCCCTTAAAGGGATCCTGTAACTTTGTGGAGGATTGATTAAACCTTTGACTACTGCATTTTGTAATTCCTACAGGTAACAGGTTAAGCATGTTGATTCAAATAAAAATAAAGAGATACAAGAGGTGTACGGTTCTATGGTCAACTGGTTACGGTATTCTGCAAGGAGGAATGAAAAAGCTCAACACTAGCCTCTTTCATTTTGTCTTGAGATTTTTGTGATCAAGTTTGTTTTTATGGATGACAGTGCAAGACCCCATCGTGCTCGCGTCGTCGATCATTTTGTGGAGGAAACGGCATTGAGCGTATGGAATGGCCTGCAATCCCCGACTGCAACCCCAATCAAGAACCTCAGGAATAACATCAAGCGGAAAGCCAACAAGAAGGTGAAGGACGATACCTCTCTGGCAGTGTTTGATCAAGAGGATGCTGACGAGCTGTCGCGAGGTGATCAAAGCAGAGGGTGGAGCTAACAATTATTGAACACTTCAAAACTATGATGATTATTAAAAGTAAAACATATAGCGACATGCAGTAAATGGAACTTGAAAGTTCAGAAACCTGCTTGATTCTCTTGTTATTCGAAGCTGACACAAATCACAAAAGTTCAACTTTTTTCCACACCTTTTGTCATAAGTGCACGATTTCATACCAACAATGCCATCAGCTGGCAGACACATACCATTCATTTTTATGCGTAAGAAAATTCCCTATTCATTACCGTTTGAATGATCAAAATCGGTAAAATGCTTTTTGAGGTACATGAAAAAAAAATAGGAGGGGGGGGGGGGGGCTTACTTATTTGGTTGAGTGTACTCTGTAAATGTAAAAGAGCTAATTTTAGCTCTTTTTCCCGCTCCTCAAGGTGTGTGATTAGGGAACAGTCCTTTCGGAGTGAAATTTGGAGTTAAAATGTTTCGCTCACTAAGAGAGTGAAACAATTTCGTCCTTTGGGAGTGAATTGTCCATCTTTTGAGAGTGAATCTTAGCTCATTAAAAGAGTGAAAATAAATTGTTTTGGATGGGTCATTTTCACTCCTTTGAGAGTGAATTTTAGCTCTTCGAGAGAGTGATACTAGTCTTAGTTTCAGGCAAAATCAATACTTAATATATAGGCCATCATATAGATGCACATCACTCTTTTCAGAGTGAACTTAAAGTTTTTTGAGAGTGAACTTTAGCTCTCCGAGAGAGTGGCACTAGTCTCGGTTTCAGGCAATAATTAATATTTAGTATACAGGCCATCTTCTGGAAGCACATCACTCTTTTTAGAGTGAACTTTAAATCTTTTCGAGAGTGAATTTTGGCTCCTTATATGAGTGAAATGATTTCATTTTAAATGGGATGTTTTCACTACTTTGACAGTGAATTCAAGATTTTCAAGCATGCATGCACACATCCACCCACCTCACACACACCTTCAGATACCTCATCCCACTTAACATCTACATATTATGACAGGCACATATTTGCCAGCATATTTACCATTCTTGCATTACATCAACTATTAAACGGTGAAGACAGTTTCTACATAATGATCTAACCAGTATTCAAAGCTTTATTTATACCAGCTTGTTCAACAGTAATCAAATTCACATAATTGAACACAACAATGTTGATAATTAAGAAATTAGGAAAACGCTTCTATGCAACTATTGTTTCCACTACTTAGCTGTTACACATTTAATGCAATAAATAAATAAATAAATAAATAAATGATAAAGTTAAAATAAATTCAAATAAAATCTTGTTTCTCAATGACATTTCATTGATTAAGTGAAAGGCAGTTTCAGATATTGAAGATGACTTATTTTCACTTTTTGATGATATATCACACATTATTTAGGGGTCATCCGATATACATGCATGTACATGAATCCAGGAGTGATTTGGTTAGATGAAAATGGTTAACAATTTTGTAATACAATAATTACATTTCAGTGGATAACAAGGAGCAACAACGTAGGAGGAGGGGAGAGAGGGAGAGAGATACAGACACAGAAAGAGGAGAAGATAGGTAGAAAGATTGAAAAGAAGAAGAAAAGGAGGAAAGAACGTGCAAAACCATATAATCAGAAAGGAAAGTTCAGCATGCATGTCATTTTGATTTCGAATATTATGAACATAACGTTTCTTAGAACTTCAGGTATTAGTAGAGCAATGGTCGAGAGGTTGACATAAATAATAGAGAATTAGACTGAGAGGGGTTTTGAAAAGGGGTGGAAGGATGAGAGTAATATAGAGAAATCGTCATCATCAAATATTTGGATACAGGAAAAAATCCTAATCAGTAAAAATTCAATTGAATGAAATAACGATAATTGTAATAAAAGCTTATTTCTATTCAGTGTCAATTAACCCCTCTACGACAATCATTTCACATTCAATGGAAAGGTAAAAAATTTCTGCAAATACTGTATTATGTTTTTTTTACCCAAATACAGTTATTAATATCTGGCATTTGATATGAATAAGAAATTCTCTCACTGAAAATAGGCATTTGAATCCTTAACTTGTCAACAAATTGATAAAACTAGACATCATTACTTTTTTTTCAAATCAACTTTTGCCATGTATTCAACTTTTCAACAAGTTTAAACCATCTTCTCTTGAGGAATCAACATTCGTTTCAACAATGCAGTGGTAACAGAAACAGTTATTGTTTGCGATGTGAAAAAAATTGGATCTAAAATAATATCTTGTCCTGAAAGATTTTAAAAATGGCAGTGTACTACATCTCTTAAAAAGAAGAAGAAAGCCTTACCTGACAAAATACAGTCCAGTTAATTACAATTCATTTCCTTACCAATACTTAAATTAATCAATTATTGGAATCACTTTTTCATTCATCTTTTACTTTAAACGCCAATACACCATCATAACTCTAACATTGAAAACTGGTTCACATATGTCAGCGCCGAGTAGCCACCGCACAATTTTCCTGATATATATTTTTAGGCAGCGTATAATGGCCGGAGGTCCAAGGATGAAGCCAGAGCTACAGACACGAGAGATTGCCACTAAAGCCCCTGCCATTTGTGTTTCAGCAAATTAAAAGAAGAGCAATTTTAAAGCATGTAAATTATTCTACAAAAGTTATCACAAGTTTGCTTCCAAATCTAGATGATCACAGTACATCAGGTCACTGGTAGATACAGTTATCAATTGTTGATGACTATTTTCATTAGGAGAGCTTCATCCGACAGCATCTTGCAAGATAATAAAACTGGCATCTCGATGTTCTAGTCAAAACTCTTCCAAGAATAAGGCAGGATTTTGCGACTGGAAACCTTTTAAAATTGTAGGGTATAAACTAAACTTACAAGTTCAGGTATGCCTCTGAATCTAGGGTATTGTTATTAAGTGTATCTCTTCTGGTGGGAGATTCAGTCAAAATCCTCTCTCGTCTGTCGTCGTCGATGATTCTCTCAATTTGGTCAAACTGTCTCTCACAGGATGGTGCTGACGCATCCATTCAGCCTTGCGATAAATACACAAAAAGAAAATAAGAATCAATCCAACTAGTGTAATCAAGAAGAGATTAAATGAGCGGTACCACATTTATTGAACAAATTAATAATCTTTTTATGACATCTACAAACATTTTTGCCATGGTTTAGAGCAGAATGCACAGTTTATTTACATTTACTCACAGTTTATTCAAATCTGGTCTTCAGTGCCCTTGGACAGACAAGCGTGTTCATAAAATTTGCATCATCCATGCTTTGGGGCAGTGTTTGTTTTATGGTGTACCTTCTCTCGTTCTTTCTTGAAAATACAGACAGCTTTATCTCTTCTAGACATGAATATTAGGTTAGCATCTAAAATTTTGCTATTACCTTAAAATTGTCACAGCAATGTAGTATGAAAAACGGTCTTGGATCGCATCTAACATAACCTTGACTTCCTGGTTGCCATGTATTGCTGAACAGTTAAGTTGTAAAAGAAGATTTTGGGCTTGCATTTGGATACCTGTCATGAAACGTGAGAACATGAATGTTTGGACAAGTACACTGTACATATAGTGGGATAAAACCACGAATAACAATGAGATATAATAAGAAGATAAAAAGAAAAATAAAGAATAATCAAAAGTAAGAAAGAAAGATGGAATGACAGAATAAAGCAAATATAGAAAGACAGGACGATAGAAGGAAAAAAACAAAGAATTACATACATGTAAGGAAGGTATAGTAAGAGGAAACTATAGGATAAAGGAAGGAATGAAACTAGAAAGATAAACAGAACATAGAAGAAAACACAAAAACAAAGAATAACACAAAGAAATAGAGAAAGCGATACAGACAGAATAAATCAAGGATTAACGTTAGGAAATATAACAAAAACTAGAATATGGAAGGACATAGAATAGAAAAGAATAAAGCCAGGGAGAAATAGAAAAATATGAGAAAACGAATAATAGCATTATGGTGCTATATAGAGGAACGATAGGTAAAGCGCCGAATAACATGAGACAGAAAAAGAAAAGTAAACAAAAGAAAAACAGAAGAGGAAATGCGCGCACACGATTGATCTGCGACGTCATAATGATAAGTATAACTGGTGGACGTATACCATTATGACGTCATAATAGCATTTCTCTAGCTCTCGTGATTAACCGACCGCGCGCATTTGGACCTGCCTAGCCTGCTTCCATAATTCTAGTATTAGTAGTAAACACACACATGATCTACGAAAAAAAAAAAAAAAAAAAAACCGGCCGGCCCAGGCCCCGGGCCGGCCAGCGGCCCTGGACTACCTGCAGTAGAAACGTTAGGTAGTCTCGGTACCGCATTTTTGGCACCGCTTTTAATTGTTACCGCATTTCGATTTTCGTGCGTGTAGGCCCTACATCAAAATTTAGGCTGGCCTCGGCCGGCCCAAAAGGCCCGCCTTAAGTCGCTCACTGTAAACAGAGTCAAAAATAAGCAGATGTTTTCGATTGCATTCATGTGGATCGGGGTATCACTATCAGAACCCGTAACATGACAGATATTAGGCCTAGGGCATAGTCGTATAGACTATAGAGGCCCAGTCAAATCATGAAATGGTCTAAGTTTAATGAGACGTATGTCAGGCAGTTCGGCCAGTTTTTGACTTTATGTGGACCTTATAGCAATTTTAAGAAGTAACGTTAAAAATATTCAATGATCATGAGAGACTAAATCTAAGAAGATCAGAAAACATTTAGGTCTATAAAGCAGAGATGTTTATTCGGACCTCGAATGTGGACTATAAGGACTAGCCCTGATTAGATTTAAAGGTTTTTATTCCGAATTTTAATTTTCTTCATCTACTAACGTTAGACCTGCCATCAGGCCGTCATTACAGCCCGGACTACACTCCTGACTTTTTTTTTTTTTTTACCGTAGTTAATTTATAACGGACCTGGTCTAATCTGACAGAGAAAATTACAAAGGTAAAATCACTTAGGCCTACCTTCAAATGAGACTTGGACCTTCTCCCCGTACTCCAATCGCCTGTATAGTCATTTTAATTCCTAGAACAGAGTCCTGAACTCCTCATTAGGCATTAACTATTAAGATTTGCGTGTTCCAGACCTGATTTCTCGAATTCTTTTTCGCACACAATGCACACAAAACAATGATGTGCTCTACATGCATACACTATGCGCAAATCTCGCAGCAAAGCCTCTTGCGGCGAGCTGCTCCCATAACAGGAAACCCGTCAACCTGTACATTGCACGCATGCGCCAAATCTATTCGCTCCACCCAGAGTTAAATGGGAGGACATACGTCGCTCTTCGATGAGAGCGAATCGAAGAGTGATACCAGAAAGAGCCGAAAGCCAGCTCGTTATAGACGAAGCGTTAGCTCAAAAAGAGTGTGAATTAGCTCGTATACCTTTCACTCGAAAAGAGTGAGAAAATTTCACTCTGAGGTCGGAGTGAAATAGTCAAAATTTCGTCTAAAAGAGTGAATCTATCATCTATTAAGAGCTAATAACGTTTAGGTCGGCAAATAGTAGATTTATACGTATGGAAAATCATTTTACATGCACTGTGATCAGTTATTTCCATTTAAACATTTGACTACTGCATTCTGTAAGTCCTGTAGGCAACAGGTTAAGCATATTGCCTCAAATAAAAAAAGAGGAAACGGTCCTATGGTCTAGTGGTATGCGGTATTCCTTTTAAGCGAGCGCCTACGGTTATAGATGGAATATTTTTTTTTAACTTCTGCAAGAATTCAGTATGAATGTATAAATCTGTGCGTCATCACCTAGGACATCTTTTCGACAAAAAGAAATGTTCGATATTGTAATCAATAATGCAGTGACAAAAGGTAAGGAGGGCTGCATCTCAATATACCAAGGAAAGGCGTCCCTATCGTAAATTATATTTAGTTTTCCGTTACCGTTCAGCAAAAAAGACGAGATTGCCCACTGCACTGTTGGTCATAAAGGTGGAATATATTTTTCACCAGATTTTCACAGCATAGGCTTATAATTCAGTTGTTATCATTTTCGTTGATTGTTTTGCTATTATCTTCTTTTGGTTATTCGATTCTTTGTCTATATGTTTTTGTTTTGTTTGTACTTGTAACTATAATTTGTGACCCTGCCTCCTACCAGTTGAGACGAACTTTTCCCCACCTTCTGGCAGAGTGCCGTGGTATACTCTCTTTTGTAACATCTTTGATTTTGTGTTATTGAAATAAAGATGAATTATATAATTATTCAATATGATTTCAAAATGACGTTTCGTCGCCGATATCACGTACCGGCACAATATCCATTTTACGTGTAAATTTTGGGTTTTGAGGTTTTTACATATTATGAAAGGCAATATAACAATCTACATTTTCACCAAATCTTCATTATTTTTCGAGATAAAAGAATTGTTAAAAATCACCCGTGTCCATTAAATCCCGATTCTGCGAAATTTGGACTTCACGAACCGGCACTCTTAATTGAGTGCCACTTCGTCAAAATCCGAACAGCAGCGCGTGTACATGCGCATAGCTGCATCATTTTCTTCTCTACATTTGGAGCTGTGGGTTTACGAACTGGCAGTGAATAGGAATTGTTCCTGTTTTCATCGTTTTGACTGATGTAGAAGTGAGTAGATTTTGAAATAGAATTATATTGAAGGTGTGATGATCTGTCCATAATATGTTTGTTTTTAACCTAGAACCGAAGCAAAACACAAAAAATAAATTATTTTTCACCCAAGCGATCCATGTAGTCCCGCACATTGCGATTCAGTGCTTCCTCCAAGATGGATTTCACGTCTGTTGAAGAATCTAACTTTTTAAGACGTCTCGTACAATTCATATCAGTGTGATTCATGTACTATTAAAACCTGGCCGTAGTCTAGACTCTATGCAGATTTTTTTCGGGGGGGGGGGGAGATTATAAGTGGTTTAAACAAAATGTATCAAAAGTAAGGGAGCTAATGATCGGAATAGAAGGATTTGGTGTACTCTTTTGGTGGATTTTTAAATAACTGTTCGGTAAAAACATGTAAAATCTTAAGAATCTCTGGGGGATCGGGGGCAACACTGCATGCCCCTATTGCCTACGGTCATGAAAATGAACACATCATCATAGTCGATCTGCTAGTTTGTATTACTAGTATGCGAACTAATTTCTAAATTCTAACATTACTACATTAAAAGATAATCTATATCTACATGTACGGACATTATTGGTACTTTCTACTGGAGGTCTAAGTTTAGTAATTCAACAACTACTTCAGATAGACCCCTCTTTTTGTAGAATGATCTGTAAATCTGCATCTGCTTTCAATCTGACAGGGCTTGGACCAATTAAATCGTCAGAGTGAGAGCTTATCGTTGGTCGGAACTTCTAATACGCTTGTAATTCTGCTGTGGAGTGCTGTCCATGGGATGCAGTTCACCAGAAATTGTGAAACTACTAAATAAACTAATTAAAGTTTCTGCAGATTGGGAGGGTCCTATATTAAAGATGTAATAAAAAAAGTAATTTGACATCTTATCCCCCCAAAGAGGATTTTTAAAAAGCTAGACTAAAAAAATGATAAACCATCTTTATTATTTTTTAATACAATTATAGTCTTCTGAGATTTTTTTCTTCTATAAACTGCTTTAGAGAAACTCTGTTGTTCTCGTACCACAATAAAAGATAAACTACAGTCTGAAGGCTTGTTCATTGTTCAGTCAAAAATATTATGAACATGTTTTGTTTCTTTCTTTCACAGAGTCTGCATATTGTGTGGTCTTTTATCGGAAAGTTGAAATATGAAAATGGGGAAAAGGTAAGGTCCTTACCTTTTTTCAGTTTTGTTGTAAGAATTTGATTTTAAAACAAGAATTAATAGCATTTGGCTGTTTTCTCAATTTCATTTGGTCATCTTAATATTAACAACGGATAAATCAATCTTTTCCATGAACTATTTTTGCTCATGATTCGAAGAGTAGATCTAGTTGGCAAGCTTCAAGCGTAGGACTGTATGCTTTCTATGTAAGGTTCGTCACCTGAGATGAAAATCTCCGTTTTTCTCTCCCATCTGTATTTCCAAAATAGAACATTTTGATGTACTTGGCAAGTGGAAAAGAGACGGCTCCTTAAAGATGTTAATGTTAAAGGACCTCATGTGTCATCCAAAAGAAAAACCAATCCAAAAGTAAAAAATGGAACACTAGTAAAGTTGAGAAGAAGGAATTGCTGGTGGACTGGAAAGTTCTCAACGTGGATCACATTCCGTTATCAGTAATTGGTAAGTAAATATAATTCTGTGTAATAATGATAATACAAGGGTGTTGCTCTGCTGGAAACCTCTTGTCTATTTCATTCTTCCTGTCACTTTGAACACGAAAATAATGATAATTTTTGAAAATTTTATATTTCTGTTGTGTTGATTCACTCTTGGTAAATACATCTTACAGCAATTCCATGATTATTTTATCGTTTTGTTATTTGTTTCTGTTACTCCCATTCAAAGGTCAAAAGATTGAGAGGTATTATTATGTAAGTCCTATTCTCGGTTGTATATTTTAGAAATGCAATAATTAAGAAATTGATGGATAAAAATTCAAATTGTAAGATGGTTTCGTTTCATATTGCCAGCAGATTGTGTATAACTTTTCCCCCCATTTTCATTCTCATTCGTTAGCCTGTCCCGCCAACAAGGTCGTCACTAATGTATATCTATCTGCAGAGGTTTGTGCTAGGAACATCCCTGCTGATAATGAAACACACCCAGGACCTAGCAACATCCCTGCTAATGATAAAACACATCCAGGACCTGGCAACACCCCTGCAAATTATGAAACACATCCAGGACCTAGCAACATCCATGCTAATGGTTAAACACGTCCAGGACTTTTGAACTTTCCAAGTTAATAGTAACCATAACTTTTTCATATTTTCAAAACTTGTTATTACAGCATCACTTAAATAGATTATAACTTTTACAAAAGGATAACTGAAAGCAGATGTCATGGATGTTGAAATTTCAGTTGAACTAAATAACCTTACTGCTCACCAGCTACTGGTGAGCTCAGGACATGGTTTTATTTGAGTGCAAACTGTTTGAATAGAATGAACATCCATTTTATATACTCTTAGATATTAATACGGTATAATACTTATTCATTCATTTCAAGTTGTCCTATTCTTTTACACCTTTCAAGTATTATTTTGGATACATGGACTTCAGCATAAACCATATCAGAAGAAAATTCACAAAAGAAGGAAAATACTTGCCAACAGGCAAATGAAACAAGTCATTAAAATTTCAGAAATGCCGAAACTCCTGCATGAACCTTGTGTCTTATCTGACAGCGAACAGGTAAATATTAAGGTATTAAGGTTATTTAAACTATTAATGCACGGGGTTGCTGACATTGTTTTAAGTAATGCATTTTAAAAATATCTAGAAACCTTTGAATGCAGTTGATAATTTAGTTTTGTCACAGTATGTATGGAACTGCAGAGTGGTTAAACAATCACATCTGATCTAGGCGATTTCAGCGTATTACATTGATGTTTGAAGATTAGAAATTTGGAAACTGTGTCCCCTCCAAGTGACGAAGTAATGTACAATTTGCTATTCGATTGCTGTCAAACTTCATGAACACGTACTGTGGAATATCTGTCATTGTTGAACAGTAAATGTAGACAAATATTAATGGGATTTTATAACTTTGTGATTTAACAACTCTTGCATATTAATGTGTTAGCTTTGTAATGATGTTAATTCGAAAGGGATAGAAGGGATAAATAAATACACATTAATATTTTTCGAAACCAGGAAATTGTCAAAGATATCTATGCCAACATGAATATATACCGCCATTTGTGAACCGTACTGGGGTACACTTATAAATCATCAGTCTATGAGGGAAACAGTCTGGCCTTGCATTTCGGCCACTTTTGATTATCTATTTTATATGAAGCAGACGATGATGCGTTTGAGTTGTATTTTCAGGGCTTCATTTTCATAACATAATTACATGCACTGATAACCATTTTTTTTCGCCTACTACGTTCGCTTAACAGGCGGCTGTTCTCCTGAGAGTCTCCTGAAAATACTTGCTTTTTAGCTATATTTGTGGAAGGAACGTAACTATTTTATGTGTCGGTGTGTTTGTTATAGTTTTTTGACCTTGCTGGACTTCGTTGACAAACATTTGACTTCGAATTCATGTGGATCAAGAGGGTTTTTTTTTTCCTCCTTCTTCTTCATGGCTTTCTTATCTTCGAACTAACTTGTTCAGCCATTTATGTGTACAGTACATGTACATGTGCATCCATATACGTACACGGATCATGCATGTTCACGCTGTGCGAACAATTTGAATGGGAACACTTTTGAGAGGAGAATGATCTTAACTGGACATAAAGGGAGAGGACAATATTTGTAACGACCATGAACAAGGTATGTGAAACCCTACTCGTCTATCTTTTTCTGTGTGTTTACTGTGATGGCTGCGACGTTATAGGATATGGCTACCTCCGTACCTCTGATCAGAACTTTCGTACTCCTGTTGTTCGAAGAGGATATCTTAAATCACCAGTGCGATATTATTCCAACTCAGATGCTATGTTTAATCTCCCTCTAATTTGTTGCGGTGATGTACACCCCAACCCTGGCCCTTCCAACCCGACCCCCGATGGGAGCACCCGATGTCAACATAATCCACATAATCTGTGCTATACCAGCAGCCAGCTTAAAACCACTGGCTCCACATATATCGCAAGCGTTCCCTCTTCTACTTTAGACAGAATTAGATACTTGGGATTACAACGTAAAAAACAACCCATCATGGTTGCCGTGATGGTAAACGAAAGTTGAAGCATTTTCGTCAACCGATTGAATCTATCATCTCATCTAACTCCTCTAACACAAAAGGCTCTCGAACTCGTCGACCCCGCCTTGATCGAGCAGTTAATTTTGGTAATCTTATCAAAATATCGACGACTCGGGCCGAAAAGAAGAATGTCACTAGACTACAGCCAGAGGACGTTTCAGTTCCTGACAACCTTGAAGTTGTATGGATTCAAGTTCGTCCGAACGATTACCCCGGGAAGTTTCTTGCATATTCTGCGCGGTCGTATATTATCCTCAACTTGACAATACAATTGGGACCCAGCTCTTAGAACATCTCAATCTATCAATCTATTGACAACAAAATATCCAGATGCCGGGTTTATTGCCCTTGGTGACTTTAATCAACTAGATCTGCAACCTTTACTTCAAGACAGTCGCTTCAAACAGGTTGTGGATTGCCCAACGAGAGGTGACAGCACATTGGATAGGATCATTAGTAACATCATCAATTTCTATAACAGTGTGCAACTTCAATCACCATTTGGATTATCAGATCATGCAACGTTGCTGTGGGTGCCGAAAATTCCCCAGTTGAGGACCAACGTTACAAAGACGTTCAATAGACCGATGCCAGCTAGCGCAATATGTTCTTCGGCCGATGGATCAGCTCACACGACTGGACAGAAGTTCTCACGAGTAATGACGTCAACGTACAATGCAATGCTTTCTACAACACGCTGCATGTGGCAATCGACATCTATTTCCCGCTCCGTAAGACTAAAGTCCATTCCCGTGACAAGCCGTGGATAACGGGTGAGATTTAATCATTGATTCACCGCCGACAAATTGCCTTCCTTCAACATCATGTTGATGAATGGAAACGTATTCGCAATAAAGTGAAGAAAATGATTTCGAAAGCAAAAACTGAGTTCTATTTCACTCGTGTGCAACGGCTGAAAAGATGTAGCCCAGCTGCTTGGTATCGAGAGATTCGTATCATGACTGGAGGAAGGCGAGATGAGCCTTTGATCTCAGTCCCGGGTCTGGACTCTGATGATACTAGATTAATCGAAAATGCTATAAATGACCATTTCGCGTCTATAGCAGAAGAGTTTGATCCACTGAATGCTGAACACCTTCCCGCGTTCCTACCGGCTTGTGGACGGTGTCCTGATATCTATCCCTGGGACGTTCAGAAGGCACTTTCGAGAATCAAAATAAACAACGCTGGCGGTCCTGACAATCTTCCTCCTGGTTTTTGCGTGAATTTTCATATGAATTAGCATCACCACTCACGCATATTATAAACACTTCTATCCAGGGAGGTATCGTACCAAACATTTGGAAACGTGCAATTGTGATCCCCATCCCGAAGACAAGTCCACCGTCCCTCGAGAAACTCCGTCCAGTTTCCCTCACCGATCACATTGCCAAAATCGCGGAAGGTTTGGTAGCTAAATGGGTGATGAGACACATGGAGCCCAATTTGGATCCCATGCAATTCGGCAACCGAAGGAATCTATCTACATCACATTGCGTCAACATCTACGTCAATGCCGATAAGCCCAAATCGTCGTCTACCTTAGTGGTCACCGACTTCACAAAGGCATTTGACCGGATAGACCACGAGACAGCAATTACGAAGCTCGTCCAGATGGGAGTTCGCCCATGTGTAATTCCATGAATTATAAGCTTTCTCTCAGGACGCCAGCAATGTTTTCGCTACAGAGGATCCCTGTCTGACTGGACATCCCTTAACGCTGGTGTCCCACAAGGAACACGTCTGGGTCCTATCATATTCCTAGCTATGATAAATGATGCAAAGACACCATCGGGCATTCAGTCATATAAGTATGTTGATGATATGACGTTGGTAGAATGTCGCTCTGGGAATGACCCGTCTGACATGCAAGCCGCTGTTTTTCGTCTCGCGAATTGGTTTGATGTCAACAAGATGAAATTGAGTCCCATTAAATGTTCAACAATGGAGATCAACTTCATGAGGAATGTGCGAGCACCTCTGCACCTTTTTCTTGGTGACCATCAACTTGAATCGGTAAAAACGATAAAATTTCTCGGCATCTTCATCCAGAGTGACCTTAAATGGGAATCTCACATTACCGACATGTTGAAACGAGCGAGTAGGAAACTTCATATGCTCCGTGTTTTGAAGCGTCACTGCTTACCGTCCAGCGATATGTTGACCGTTTTTGATGGTTATTTCCGCCCAGTTCTGGAATATGGAGCTCCAGTGTGGCACAGTGGTTTTACGCGGAAGCAGTGTGAAAACATTGAAAGGATTCAAAAAAGAGCTCCGTATCATCTTCGGTCGTCAATATACTGCTTACTTTGATGTGCTATCACAATTAAATTTGACCACCCTGGAGGAAAGGAGAAAAACTTTGTGTTTGACATTCATAGAAAAAACTCTGAGCAACACTGACCAGTTTAAATGTTACCTACCTAAAAAACCGAGTAAAGGAAGACTTCTAAGACATTAGAAAATACCTGACTTCTTTTGTAAAACAAACAGGATGAAGTTTAGCCCCATTCCATCATTAGTACGTCTGTATAATTCCAAGGAGGACATGTATTTTACTGAATGTAATCGTGCAATAGCCCAGTGTACACCAGGTCGGAATGTAATATTCTGTATTTTTTTCTCCTTCCTTTCTTCTTTTCTTTCTTTCCTCCCCCTTCTTCTTCTTCTTCATCATCTTTTTCTTCTTTCTTTTCGTCTTCTTCCTTTTCCTTCCTCAATATTTCGACATTTCTCCTGCTCTTTTATTTCTTCCTCTTCTTTCTCCGACCTTCTACCACATCTCTCTCTCTCTCTCTCTCTCTTTACTGACTCTCATCTCTCCCTCTCCTCTCTCACTCACTCTTGATCTCCCTCTCTACTCTCCTTTTCTTTTTGTGTTAGCTGTAAGAATTGTGATGTTTTGAAAATTTATGACGTCTTTTAAAGTTTTTAATGCTGATAAATAAGCGCAATACTCTCATTATAATTAGCTGCTCTTTTGATACACTGTTTTTATCTATATATCTATAGTCTCACTCCTTTATTGTCCCATTTTTCTCCCCCATATACTTCCTCTGTCATGTCTGTCATCTGTTTTCTTAACATGCCAAAGTTGTGTATATATAAATATATTTCTTCACGGTATAGGCCAGTTTTAATGTTGACATATCATAATGAATGATGACAGTGATAATATCAATGATTATGATAATTATAATGAAATGATGTTGATACTGATTACAATGATCATGTTTATAATAATATTAATGATAATGAGGATGATGATAATGATGATAATAATAATAGCAATGATAATAATAATAATAATAATAATAATAATAATAATAATAATAATAATAATAGTAATGATAATAATAATAATGACAATAACAATAATGATAATGATGATAACAATATGATAATGTAAGATACATCCTGACTATTAAACCGGGTTTTCCCCCTTTTGTTCGTCTTCACATACTCCTACTATTACCTTGGTTTTTTTTTTTTTTTTTTACCCGATTTGCATGTAAAGAAATGATATTCATATGGTAATTTTCATTTTATGTATGTCAATTGTTTATGTTCCCTAATGTGTTTCTCTCAAATTATGTACTGCCTTTTCTCTGTTTTCTTATTTTTAATCACTTTTGTAAACCAAACGCAATTCAGCCACTGGCTGCGATGTTTGATATTATATAAATCCGTTTCAAGTCAAGTCAATAAACCTCTTTTTCATTTTTAGTTATCAAGTCTCCTTATGATAAAAAGTTTCCTTTTCGAGTATGCTAGTGATCTGTAAATGAAGTATGACATTAATTTGAGACAGACATTTAAATAGATGTCATTTCTGTCATGTCTGTGAATGAACTTAATGGATTATAATAGAATCGTTTTACTGTTTATGATGTATTTATCATAACATACGAAAAGGTAATGCAATTTGTGATTTCTAAAATCTGGTAAAGCGGTTTACCAGTGCATTAAAGAGCTTGGGATGGATATAACTTCACCCATACATGCGATATTTAAGACTTGAAATTGCCAGACCTAAGATGAATTAACATTAGGATAAACGCGTTATATCAAAATATATCATCGTTTATATGGCGTAAGGTTCGAAAATGACATTCCAATGTATATACGCGTATATGTCAATCCATTACAGCTTTCATTGTTTAAGAACAAAAGATATTCTGCTGCCTCATGTATTTGCTTCATGATTTTAGTATCTAAATGGATTAACATTTTTTTCATTACAAAATTTTCAGACATGAAACTAAAGTAAAGCTGATTATTTGTATTTTAGATGCGAATTACATTGCACCATTGAATCGTTCAGGACTTCAATCTAACATGTCTAATGTTTGCAACAAATTATTTCCTTCTTTATTGCTGAAGCTGGTTTTTAGTATACCAAAAATGACTAAAGCCTACAAGCCTACAGTCACATTGAATAATTTGAAATCATTTAACTTGTTAAGCAGTATGTTTTAGCCATATTGTTTAAATTACTGAAATGCGCCTTAATTTTTGTCGAAATAAAAGGCTTAAGTCGTCTGAAGTACTGATTTGATGTTTGAAGGAAGTATCATGATTAAAGAGAGCATGTTTCCACTGAGACAAGAATGGAGGGTATGGTTGTTTTTGATTGATATGAGAATGTACTGCTATGTTCACGTCATAATATAAATATAGATCATGTGCAAAGAAAATTAAAATCTAACGTGGCAAGGGAATATGAATATAGAACAATGAACGTATCTGTAACATGGGGGAGAGATAGAGAGATAGAAAGAGAGAGAGAGAGAAGGAAGATAGGGCAGGGAGACTAAGGTATGGAGGCTTGAGATTGAGAAGTGTATACATTTCCCTATTCATGATTCATGGCCGCTTCACTGTCATATTCAGGACTTCATATGGGGGGGGGGCACAAAATCTTTTCCAAGTGACTCCCCCCCCGTCCCCCTCGAAAAAGAAAAACAAAATTATTTTAAAGCTATGTTGGTCCGTCTGTTTGAAGCCTAAAGTCGGAGGGAGGTAATACAAGAGTGAACGCCCTTTTTGCTCTGAACAGAGGTGAATGATTGTAAAACAGAAATATTGGTAGATAAACTAGGCCTACTGGAAAGATTAATAGGAGATTTTTTCAATCCAAAGTTCACTGAGGGGGAGGGGGTGGCACATTGGGGAAGCATTTTCTGTCTGTACATTTTGGTTTTAAAATATGAAATAAGGTTTTTGTGGCCATGATTATTATGGGCATACTGTACTGGGAAATAGCATATTACGAAGTGCAGAGGTTATAGCATAGACGAATGATAGAGTGCCGGTTCGTAACGCATAGTGCAAGATTCGCGCATTGCGCGCGCACTACCAAAATGGCTTTTACGAACTGACACTCTTGATACTGTGCCAGTTCGTAAAATCTACGCTTAGTATGCAACAAGTGCGCGTTCAGAAAAAGACGGATTTCACGAACTGGTACTCTTTTTAAAGAGTCATAATTTCATAGAAAAAATGAGTTATATGTAAAAAATATCAATAAATATTAAAATTCAGAACCTGTGCTCGTCACATGTAATTTTTTTTCGAGCATCCGACCACGATGACCTACAGAAGTTGGGGCTTAAAGATGTTGAATTCGTTAAATGCGATTATCTCGAAAACAGTTTTCGCACCGAATGCTATAGTGTGCCGGTTCGTGATATCGGCGACGATTTATGGTGCAGGATAACTCATTTATTTTATTATTCTGCCTCTTATACACATTTGACAGTGATTTTTAAACAAATTTATGTCCTTAAGATGGATGTGATGAGCATAGAACTGACGACAATACTCAGTAAATCAAGGACCAGGAGATATTATTTTATTTTCAATCTCTCTTAGTTTTCCATATGACTTCTTTTTTTGTGATTTCATGGACGAATTTGGATCAAAATTGAGTCATTGTTCTTACGCAGTCATTAGTATGGGTAATAATGTCTACCAATGGCACGAACCAGCGCATACAGACATCGTGGCATCCTGTCCACTAGCTTGTTGATGACGTCAACAGGAATATTGTTCCCATTCTTCCTACAGAGCATTGCCAACTCCTGAAGATTTTGAGGAATGACCACTCTGTCGTTGATTGCTCGGCCTAGGGCGTCCTGTGCATGCTCTATGGGGTTCATATCCGGTGAACAGGCTGACCATGGCAGCTGCACGACGTCCTCTGCCTTCAGGAATCTCTTACTGCAGCGGCCATGTGCGGTCTAGCGTAATTGTCGTCCTGCAGTCAGAAATTGTGTACATCCAATCGTCTTGCGGTTCTAGGACAATTACCCCCAGGGCAATCACCCCCGGAAAATAGCCCCCCCCCCCCCGGGAAAATCACCTCCGAGGACAATCACCCGCGAGGACAATTACCCCCTGGACAACCAGCCCCGATGACCATTACCCCCAGGACACTTTGCCCCATGAAAATTACCCTCATGGAAATCCCCCCTCCCCCCCCCCCCCCGACTGTCACCTTTGTGGATTATTACCCAAGAGGACAATAACCCCCGGTTAAATGCCTGTATAATTACTTCCAGGAGAATTACCCAGGATAAATACTCCTTAGAACATCTACCCAAAGGACAATAACCCAAAACCCACTGACAATTTCCACCGATGGTTGACTGATAGCACCTTTTAAAAAATGATTTCTTAATTTTTTATGGATGAAACCTCAAATTCAAGGCCAAATGAAGGCTAAAAACAGTGGCGTATCTCCAAGGGAAGGGGCAAGGGGCGCCACTCTCAGGGGGCGCATAAAAGCAAAAGTTGAAAATATATATCATAAAGAACTCCCTATATATAAAATCTGACGAACAACCAAAGAAGCCTCCGGCGTCAGAAGTAAGAAGGGGCAGCGCTTGCCCCGGCGTCAGACGTTGGAAGGGGAGCGATTTCGGCGCTTGCCCCGGTAGATTTGCTAGATACGCCACTGGCTACAAAGAGAGTATAAAGAGTCATCCAACCACGGACTCAATTTAACACTCATAAATACTGATCTCATTTTCCCTCTATAACTTCACCTGAAATTTATAGGCTAATAATAGATCGCAAAAGTTTCAAACCAAGCATCTTTAATCCCCCCCCCCTTCCGTTGAAACATTGCTACTGTGGTTCATAATTCTGAACTGTTTACAATGGGTTAGCTGTCGTATTCACTTAAAATTTAAAAAAAAAAATCAAGTAAAAATGTTGATAAATAAATGCATTGATAAATCGATATGCAACAAGCAAAATTTTAACTATATATATTTTCTATTACGCTCCAAGTACGAATTGGTTCCTTGATATACTTGCCATACCGCGTCGGGGTAGGAGTGGCCCCTCTAAGCATATTCTATTTCGTTGCAAAGATGTGTTTTTGTTTTGTTTTGTTTAGTTTTATTTTTTTCTTGCTGCGGAACAGTGCTATATTTAGGGCAATATTAATGCATTTTGGCGAGTGAGCGAAAAGTTTTAGGCTTATCATTTTATATCGAATAGTATACATTCCTGCCTACCGCCCCTGCTAATGAAAGGAGCATGCTTATTTCAAAATGGAGAGAGAAAACAAGTTTTACTTTCTCTTTTAACAGTACTTAGTAATTCCCAGTGTTTTCTTTTTTGAGAACGAGGAAGGCACAAATATACTAAAGGCAAAGTTCAGTTTATTTCAACAATTTACGCTTATGATGTTAAAGAATAGAGTTCAAAATCATTCTCCACACATGGATGGCATTGTACAGTCAGCCTCTACAATACTTGCAGAACCTCATTTCAAACTATGTTTCCTGCAGAAATCTCCGCACCCTAGCATTTTTGTTTTCATATATCTCAAAAATATTTTACCGATTTTAATCATTCAAGCAGTAATGAATAGGGAATTTTCTTACGCATAAGATGAATGGTATGTGCATGCTAATTGATGGAATTTTTGGTGTGACAAAAGGTTTGGGAAAAAGTTGCACTATCGTGATTTGTGTTTAGCTTCTGCACGGATAACAAGAGAATCGCGCATGAACTTTTTGAACTTTCAAGCTCCATTTTTGATATACCACTATATGTTTTACTTGTAATAACCATCACAATGAATGAAGTGTTCAATACTTGATAGGTACATCATATTCTACCTAAAGAAGATCGAGGAGAGAGAGAGAGAGAGAGAGAGAGAGAGAGAGAGTTTGGAGAAGGGTAGGGGAGGAGCTCAAACGTGACTGCTTCACGGATATAGAAGGCTCACAAGTTGGAAGCGTGATGATGGGGGTGGGGGGGGGGGGGGGCTTTAACACCCATGCATGGGAAGACAGATCTTGTTCTCGTTCCAGGTCGATTGACCGCCCGACGATATGTTGACGAGGTGTTGGAGCTACACGTCGTGTCGTATGCAGCAGCCACCGGAGACAAGTTAGTTTTTATGGACGACAGTGCAAGACTCCATCGTGCTCGTGTCACTTGATCAGTTGTGGAAGAAAATGGCACTGAGCGTATGGAATGGCCTGCAAAATCCCCCGACTGCAACCCCATCGAGAACCTCTGGGATAACATCAAACGGAAGGCCAACAAGAAGGTGGAGGACGTTACCTCTCTGGCAGTGTTTGGAGGAGTTCCAGCACATTTTTGCAGGGGGCCAGGCCAATGTGGATTAAGGTCGCATACAAACTTTAATCAAGAGCGTGCTGAAGAGGTGTCGTGAGGTGATCAAAACAGATGGTGGACCTATCATTTATTGAACACTTCACTGTGCTTATTAAAAGTAAAACGTAGAGTGACATGTAATAAATTGAGCTTGAAAGTTCAGAAACATGCGTGATTCTCTTGTTATTCGTGTAGAAAAGTGCAACTTTTCTACCCCACCTTTTGTCATAAAATGCATGATTTCACACCAAAAAAGTTCATCGACTGGCAGACACATACCATTCATTTCATACGTAAGAAAATTCCCTATTCAATACCGTTTGAATGAACAAAATCGGTAAAATACTTTTACCGAACCTTCTGGGAAAAGCCCCCCCCCCCCCCCCCCCCCATATGAACATGTTTTCAATAGACATTCTCATAAATGCAAGCACACCGATCATGTAGCCTTCTTTGACGGGTCCTTTTCTTCGTAACAGCGCCTTCAATCAAGAATAGTTGTGATACTTAAACTATTGTTGACGAACTTGAAACGCCATTGTTATCGATATACCTGGCATTCATTGCTAGTCTTATCTTTCAGACACGCTTTGAACATGTTTAAAACATTTAGATTTATGGTAACGGGCCGATGAAACTAAATGACCAATGACGATGGACAATATTTCATTGGAAAGATATTTTTTTGCAGATCTCAAATTCACTTGCGCTGATGTTCTACATGCATCGAAAAAAGTGAGGACTTAATGAAGGTGATAAAGTTGACTAAAAGTGCCTTTTCCTTTGCCTCTCCCATTGAAATGGGCTGGTTCTCCTTGGGGGAAAAATCAGCCTGTGCCGATGAAATGGAATTACTTAACACGTTAATTTTTTTAGATAATAAGGTTAAGGAATAGTAATACTTCTAAAGACCGAGTGCGCCGACCTTTCAAAATGTGCAGGGTCTATAAATATATAATTTTTCCACCAAAATATAGATCTACACACTGTGTTAAAGTGTGATCAACAGACTATGTTGAGCAAATGAGACCACGTTTCCATATGCCCCCCCCCCCCCGCAAATAATTTATGATACGGTATTTCCCAAATGCTCCTTCTGTTCTCCCCTTTTAATTGTTTTCGGGTTTTTGTTTTTTTTTTCTTATGTCAAGTACATTTGCTAAAACCGTTCACATAACGTTTTATAGTAATAATTCCTGTTTGTGATTGCATTAGTACATAAGTAAGTGACCAGTGATTCACAGCCAATCAAAACCAAGGATTTTACTGAAATTGTCAAAGTCTGACATCTTGTCAGTGCTGACAACTTTCATGAAACGGTGCCCAGTAGGTGTTTCACAAAGAGTTAAGTGTGACTTTAAAGTCATGCTTAAGAGCCATCGCGCACATGGTTTTTAATCTCATCATGACCTGATAACTACCCAGTTGCGCGCATCCCCTGAGCATGATCTGACCAACGCGGTGAAGTGTTACATACCGAATGGAACTCGGAATTTAAGTTCGATTTTAAGTCACACTTAACCCTTTGTGAAACAGCCCCCAGGAGCGTCATTCACTGAAAATACACACACACACACACACACACACACACACACACATAATAAAAAAGAGGAAGTTCTAAAAGGCCCTTAAAATCAATGGCAAATCAAAAGACTAACACCAACAAGAGCTAAAAACAAAAATAAATACAGTAAGGAAACGATATAAGCACTGGGGCAATATTCATGAAACCTTACACATCTAAACACAACAAAAAAGTAACTCCCCCTAATTCACAATAGTATAACTTTTTAACGAAAAAGTTTTGAGCAAAATAATTTGGCAGGAGTGTTTCTTCACTTATTGACTTACTTCTGTGTGAAAATGAGATTGATCCGTCAACTCATGCATGAGCGAGCAAACATTAAAGGCAAAAATGTCACTTTTCAAAAGTCACAAGAGTCATTCTGGGGCTCTGTGAAAAAAACCTGTGGCGAATTTGAATTCTTCCATTGTTTGATCCAGTCATGCCTATCCCTGACACTTTTCATGTTTATCACAGTTGGGTGAACACTGTTTTTTGAGAAAAAATGATGTTCATCCCTCCTAAATCTGCAAAATCCATTCAGTTTGTGGAAAAAACTGGCATCGACCAACATGAGTCAGCACATTATGTGAAAATACCAGGTATTCGTTTTTTCCGGCATCAAACAGTAAATTTTCAGCATTTCTTGCTTCATCGTTCCCAATTTTGTCACTCAACCATGGCACAACCTCGAAAAACATCAACAACACTTAAAAAAACGCTATAAAAATCTGGTTTCACAACCCCTCCCCCAAAAATGACTCTTGTGACTTTTGAAAAGTGACATTTTTGCCTTTAATGTCTGCCTACTCATGCATGGCTGGACAGATCAATCTCATTTTCAAACAGAAGTTAGTCAATAAGTGTAGAAACACTCCTGCCAAATTATTTTCCTAAAAACGTCTTTGTTAAAAAGTTATGTTATTTTTAATTAGGGGGAGTTACTTTTTTGTTGTGTTTAGTTGCCAAGTACACTCACACTCGTTAGATGGCAACGATTACATCTAGTTGAATACTAACAGCACAATGGATAGGCACTTGCCTGAGTAACTTCAGGTGATGCCTTTGTAATGCATTTCTTGTGGACATGGATGCATCGAAGGGTGGGAGTCTTGACAGCAAACTGCATTGCTTTTTACACAGTGTGTTCTTATAAACTGAGCGTCAAAAGAAACTTATCACTTCTTTAGAGTGACACACATTGAAATCCAAAGCATTTGAATGAATCATAATTGGCTAAAATATTCCTTACCAAGCACAACTAAAAATGTTTACATTTTGTTGCGTAAAAAAGGAATAAAATAAGGAGAAATCGCAAGAGGTAATTTTTCAAAATCGCAAAAAACTGCTTGCCTCCCTGGGACGGTGCTCGGTATGGGCAAAGGGCAGTCCAGCGGTAATGAAATAACCCGCCTTTGAAACTGAATGAATATAGTGAACAGCTTTGGCATGTTCTGAATAGGCGGCCTTTCGCGGAGGTTCCCAGTGAGCAGTTTCTGTGACTTTTAACATTTATCTATTTCATTCTATTTGTTATCTTATTTATACAGGGTAGCACTGTCAGTTACAGAACTTCTTTCCACAACGGCCCTGTCAGCGTAATATACAGTCGCATAAAATTAATCCATAATATTGTAAATAATCAAACGCACAGAGTTAATCTATTTACATAATATGTAAATAGAAAAACATACAGAATAACCTAACGGAATAAGAAGTAAAATACAATTTAAAAAAGAAAACATTAGAATAATAAAAAGAAGTCAACATTTGAAAACAAAAATCGAAATAATTCACAAGCAATCGTAAACATATATCATTGATAAACCAAACATTAAGTGACTACATGTCGGGATATTTTCTGAAGTACTTTTGGATTGTCCGGACGATTCGTCGATGACATGATTTCTTTTACTTTGGATTATTCAGTGATAATTTAGAAGCATATGGTAAACTGTTGATGAAAATTACAAACATTAACGGCCCCATAATCGAACCCTGTCACTGCCTGTGGTACTCGAATGGTAACTGGGGCAAATGAGGACGAGCGATCATCTATTTTAGTTATATGTACCCTCTCTTCTAAATATGATCTAAACCACTGTAATTCATGACATTTGACACCAGCATGATGTAATTTTTCTAATAGTATATTGTGGTCAACTGTGTCAAATGCCTTCTTCAGATCAACAAAAATTGCTCCAGTAACAAAACCTTTGTTCATGCCTTTCAGATTGTGATCAGTAATATACATCAGAGCAGTTTGGGTTGACTGATGTGGTCTAAAACCAGACTGATAAGTGATAACACTTGTTTCCTTCGTAGAAATTTGTAGAGTTGATTATGAACTGCTCTTTCTAATAGTTTAGATACAACAGGAAGGACAGATATGGGTCTGTAGTTCCCTATGTCTTCCCGATCACCGCTTTTATAAACTTGAGAAAGGTTTCATCTATTTCGTCTAGAAAGTCTGAATGTTTGGTAGATATACTACTCCCAAAGCGACGGGTTTGCTGGATTTTATGTCTATTTCAGCCCAACTTGATTCAAAACTGTCGTCACACCGCAAATATTCTTAAAGGAAATATTGTCAGAAATGTATAATAACAGCATGGCTGTTGTGACCAGGTGGGGTCATACGAGTAGAGAATACCCAGGAATGACAATCTCCGATTCTAATATGTTCATGCAACCATGTTTCAGTAAAGGCAATTACATCGATCGCTTCCCCAGATATTAGCATATTTAAAAGATCAACTTTATGTCTTAGACTCTGAATGTTCAACAGGGCGATTTTAAAACCCTTTATATTGTAGAAATTATTGAAAGTATCTGTCTGTCTCATATCTATTGTTAAGTTCATTCTCAGTGTTTGAGTTCAACATATGGTTTCAGTTCTTATCATAACTCCTGTTTTCGTTCCAGTTGTGATCAGGCCTCTGCCCGTGGTTCTGGCTCTCTTTCCAGTACTAATCAAGACCCTGCAATTGTCTGCAGCCTGGATAACGTCTCGAGATGGTCTTCTCGCCCTGGATTTTTACTGCATCAGCGTAAGTCTGATCTGCAACACGATCTGCAAAACCTCCGGGGTTTCTTGAGATGCTTAATGAAGTTCCGTGCCAGTGCTTTCACGCCACTTCTATTGAAATGAACTCCATCACGTGACAGCTGCGAATGAACATCGATATTTGAGTTGTCGATGTACAACCCTCTCGTATGTGCTAGTAGCTGAAGAGCTCTATTGACACTTTAAGCAATTTCATCAGATTTTTCTCCTCTATGGCAATATTGATCTTTAAAATTTTCAAATGTGCGTCATAAGGAGAACTGTAGCTTATTTGTGTCTAAATGTGATTAATTTTGAAACAGTAGATTTTAGTGAGCGTTGCTCTGAAAAAGTGATGTTTCTTTTGGAACCCAGTTTACATGTATCTGGTAATTTCACATGGCTATAATTGTCAAAGTTGGATCTTTGAAAGTTAGATTTGCTGAAAATGGCTCCAAAAATAAGGCAAAGAAAGACCAGTTTTTCCCTGAAAGAGAGATTTTGTTCTTGGCCGAGAAGTATCAAGAAGATAATTAGCCTACATTTTGGATGCAAAGCAAAATGGCGTTAGCACCAATAGAAAGAAAGGAGTTGCAATGTCAGGTGCCCAATGTGTTATATGTTTGTTTTTTCCATTATGGACTCTAAAGAAAATCTGTATCCGTTAGTCGGGCATCACTACAACTATCAATGACATTTCTTCTGTCTCGGAAGACACGCTTTCTTCGCAAAACTCTAATTCTAAAAGTAATGGGAAGAATGCACCTCGTCTACATGGTCTTTCTTTACCAAAAAGGGTATTACTTCAATTAATGATATGTCATTGTATGTGGTATTATGGAAAATCTGAAACTTGACAAATTAGAGCGTTGTCCTACTAATTATTTCAAAAGATTTCATTCATAATACGAAGCATTCATATTAGTCCTTAGTGGTATATGCAGAGTCCTACCATTTCCTTTTACATGTCTCTCCAATATTTGATATATTATTTTCAGCAGATAGGTCAGGCTCCTTCAGATTGCTGACAGACATTTTTATTGGGTTATTTCTATATAGCGATACAAACTGATCTCGAAACTAAAAATTTCACTTGTATTACCCTACATTCTCGAGTTTGAATGCAGATTTAGTTACAAACTAGTAAGTTATAGTTGCCCCTCATCAACTATAACTTTGGAAAGGAAAATAGTTGGCAACTAGGCTTTAATAATAAGGTTTTGTGAATAACATTCCATTAGTTGCAAACTAAGGTTAGGAAGCAACTAGGGATGAATACACTTGACAACAATAATCTTCTGAATAGTGCCATGCATCTGCATACATTATGGGGGATCTCGTTTATCGGTACTGAGAGCGAATGAATGAGTCCATACCTGGTAGTTTAAGAAAAAATGCTGTATATTCATAAACTGAGTAATATACAATACAATACAATAATGACATTTCTATAGAGCTCTTACGAACTACAAGTTGTTTCACAGCACTTTACATAGGCGTAAGAGTAAGAATAAAAACAGGCCTTGATTTGGTTACATGTATTTGGCTAAAGACTGTAAGAATATTAACTATGATGAATTTCAACTTTGATGAATTTCAATGTAAAGCCCTCCCCCCCCCCCTAATCATACAATGCATTTACAGATGATATTAGTTTATTTAGATGAAAATACAAATAATGTTGAATTTGGGTTGACTTTGGGTTTTTACAGGCGTGTATCAATCAAACATGATTATTTAGGTCTGGGACCGACCTTTAACGTTACCATCTGAAAGACGAGATTCAGACTCGAATCTGGGTCGGCTGAATCAATACATAACTACCACTGTTAGCTGGATTACAGGTTCATGCCACAATGCCCAGTTGGTCATCATAGAAACAGGATCAAGGAGTACTCAACTTAGAGATCAGAGACAATTGTGCAACTGGTGTGAGGCATCTTTGCACCTGATTAGGTTTTTCTGTAAGAGTTAACGTTATCACTCAACTATATGAAATTACTTGGAAATGCAGTCTTCACTTCAAAATATTCATATATATGTGACTCAGAAATCTTTCAGGATTGGTCCAGCATGGTTTCGTCCTGTGCCTGCATTGCCTGGAGGGTGATCGCTGCTATATACATGTAAGCAGCCAACTAAACTTATGAAGATTTTGTGAATAACATTCAATTAGCAACTAGCAACTAGGCTTAGTAAGCAACTAATGACTCTTTTTGTTGCCAACTAGACTTAGGAAGGTTTCATGAATATGGGTCACGCTCTTTGATAGAGGATAGTTCCTGCCTCTCGCAGTTACCTTTCAATTTGAAATCATAGACACGTCATAGAAATAAATATGTATAAGCATGTACGTATGAATTCCAGGTATAAATTTCTTAGAGAACCCCCACCGGTGTCGATTGTTCGCGCAGCTCAATGGACTGCGCGCCGGTCTACTGTCTCAAGATCCCCAGTTCGAATCCCGCTCTCGCCATGTGTATTTACGCTGTAATTATTGATAACAATGGCCCTTATTTCGTCAGAAATAGTTAAAGTATCACAACTATTACTGATACACATTCATTCCTATGACATCATATTGGAAGGTAACTGCGAGAGGCAGGACCTATCCTCTATCCCGGTCTTGAGGGATGTCGGTCTTTACTCCCATCGGTCTGGTGGTTACAGCTTCATAGTCCGAGGAACTTATAGAGCCAGGGTCTTATAGTCCGAGGGTCCGATGTGACGAAAGTTATTGTTTTGTTTGTTTGTTTGTTTTGTTTTTGTTTGTCTTTATCCTTGCTTTCCCTTTCCCTCTTTCTTGTGGATTTTTCTTTTTCATTTTTTTTTTATAATCTTCTAAATACGTTGTGTCACGTAGAAAATTTATTCTTTTTGTTTTGCAATGATGTTAAAAAGAGAAGATCATGAATTACTGTTCATAAAATACATGTTACGACTTGTATTACTTTGGAAATAAAACTTGATTTGAACTTGACGTTGAATTGGAACTTTAATGCAAGCTTTGCTTTCTTGTGGGTGTCTCTTAAAAAAAACCATGCCTTTGATGCCCGGCATTCCGATACATCTTTTTTCTGATATTATGCTTCATTTTGATAGGCCTCCATAACATTGTTTGGTTACAGTTTGCAGCCAAATCATCTCAATAGGAGCATCAGTCATTTAGACACATTTGTAAGGAGGTATTTTTGGTAGTCATTTTTTTTTTGTTCTTTTGACATCATAATAACACGATTTCCCCGTCACAAGTTTTGATCACATGCTATGCTTTTAAAAAGAATTTTATATGGCAGCCATTTCGTATTTCAACATGGCGGCATACTTAAAATAAACAGTACGCATTTCACTGAAGTGACTGGCATATAAACACTAGTATTCCAACATGATATATTTTGCTTTTTAAAGAGCTTCAGCACCAAATATGGGTTGAAATATCATACTCTAACGGCCATAGTGAATTTCAAGATGTTGGTCGATTCGAATGATCCACCATTAGAATTTTCGACATGATAACCATTATGTTTGCTTCAAATTCGAACCTACTACAATGCAACATGAAATAGGTCAAATACATTTTCCTGTCGCGGCCATTTCTAAATTTGAAATGGCAGCCCAAGACGTGGTTGAAAAAAAAATGAACCAAACTTTTTTTTTAAAAAATTAAGAAACCCAAATTGACAAAGATAGCCAAAAAAAAAAAAAAAAAGACACCGAAACGGACCAACCAGAAAACTACCCAACCGTTAACTGACCCTTTGCGCCACGCATATAGTCAGAGGAGTCAGTCTGCCTGAGGATCGCCCCAAGGGACCTGAAACCTCACAGTTACCCTTATGTGCGCACGTGCACGTGCGTGCATATATATATATATATATATATATATATATATATATATATATATATATTATATATATATATATATATATATATATATATATATATATTATATATATATATATATATATATATATATATATATATATATATAAAGGAAGATGCCCCCTCGCGAAACGTGTGCAGTGCTTCATTTTAGTACACAGTGAGAGAAAATAAATGGAATGAAGCTGACGTAGCTCTCGATCGTGTCCTTTTATTGTAATGGCAAGCTTTCGGCCAACATGGCCTTCATCAGGTCTGAACAGATAAGAAACGAACAGGCAAAATAATATACACATAGAAATGATATCAAAATAATGTCGAAATAATACATAATTGGAATAATGATACATAACTGAACAATTAAATATCAAAATAATATACCGAAATGATACGGAAATGATACTTAATCAACTTTAGGAATAATGATACATAACTGAACAATTAATATGGATATAATATATAAGTGAATAAAATATATCGAAATAATACGGAAATAACATTTGATCAACTTAGGAATATGGTAATTCAGAAATGATACAATGAATATAATTACCTCGGGTTGAAATTAGACCGAGCTCATCAGATTAGTAGAGGGTGAGGGGTACACTGCGAATAAGATTGTGATAAAACATTCTCCTTAGGACTATTTTATATACCACTAATTGCTAGCAGAGTATTAAATACAGTAATGCTCGTCAAACCACATTTCAAATCGATAGTTTAGTAAACCACTTTCTTGTGTCATAAGTAGTCGTGTTATAAAGTGCCTGGTAATCCTAATACAAAATAAGCAGTATAGTGCGGCCCCGCCCCCCCCCCCCCAAAAAAAAATAAGTGGTACAAAAACGTAGGTAAAATCTTCAATGATATTAATAGGCTAGTGGTTTACAAGTGACTAATTAAAATGATATGTGCAATAACCTGTTACTACTTAAATAGAAAAGTGAAAAATAACAGAAATATTTACCAAAATACTTGTACGGAGATGTTCAGTATGCTTGCTTGTGTGTATATGTAAAGTGTAAGGGGCAGTGTTATGGGTCATTGCACGCTAACTGTCAACATTGGTGCCATTGGGTGCAAGAGTATTGAGGGTGCTTATCCAGTAGGATTCTCGGTGGAGGATTATTGAGCGGTATTTGTTGTGTATTTGTTCTATTGCTATTATCTGAACGTCATTAATGGAATGATTGGGTGAATTGAAATGGATGACATAGGGGATGCTCTTGGTATTGTGATTGGTGTCAGGTTTGTAGTTTCGGATTTCAGATCTGGTATTACTGAATCGGGTATATAACCTATTTTCGGTTTTTCCTACATATTGTTTTTTTTACATTTCTTGCATGTGATGAGGTAAATAACCCATTCCGACTTGCAATTGAGTACGGAGTTGATCGTGTATTTTTTACCTGTCACTGTACTTTTGTAGGTGGAACCTTCTGTTGTGTGTGCGTGCATCATGCACCGTTTGGATTTACAATTACATTGTAGCAAATGATTTTGTACATGAACCAAGACTGGTGTATCCCTTTTGAATACGGGTATTGACGCACTTTTGTCTATTTCCGCCAGCCCGTTTTATTGTGAGTTTGGGGGTTCGGACTTTAACCTAGATCTAAACAAAAACAAAAACCCCCCCAAAATTGGTGGTTATTTGTTACCCCTTATAGCTCTGATCTGATTGTTTTTAGGAATGCGTTTGATTGTGTTCATTAAATGGTGGAAGTAAAAAGAAATCTTTAGAATGTAAAAAGTTCCCATATAGAGCAAGCCGTGGGAAACGAAATGATATGATTTTTAGAAAAGAAATTGTAGGCATTACGATGATCGGGGGGGGGGGGGGGGCTGGGGGACGTGTCATCCTTGATCTTTTTTCTAGGGATCCTTCTATTTTCATGATAAATATACACATTTCCCCCCTGTTTTGACTGAGATAACCGAATATAGGACTACCATTCAAATATCTTATAGGCCTAGACGAAGACAAGCATATTTTTACATTTTCGTGTGCACCTTTGGCAATCTCTCAGAATGAAATCAGGAAAAGTATAATCGACCTAGGAAGTTTACTGAAAGTTCACAAATGAATGACTTATTACGACGTCCCTTAAAACATTATTTTCACTATGATCATTCAGTATTCGCTTTTGCGTTCCCAAGTCAGAGCAAAACGAAATGCTATTATTATTGTTTTTTATGGTTGCTAGTTGCTCTTATTTTATTATTATTATTATTATTATTATTATTATCATTATTATTATCATTATCATTATTATTATTGCTATTTTCCATTATCATCATTTTTCATCATCATTATCAGCATTCTGAAGAGCGGGATGTAGTCCAAAATCTTGAAAGACTTTGGCTTCATAACAAAGCAAGATACCTGCTCTATCAGGTTCGTTAACACACATCCTGCATGTGTCATCCACATTTGATCCAAGGATGATGCTTTGTATGCACGGGTTTTGATTATGACATTGTACGGCAAATATAAAACCCTCTCCTAAACCATTGGGACCAGCAGATTTCACCCATCTGTTTGCCGTGCATGTGTTCCAACTGAAGTTTGCCCTGCAGTTCTAATTGCTAGGAACATTTCAGTGTAGCTTTAGTGTCACCTGATTTTTTTTCCAGAATTTTTGGCTGTCTCTCTCAGTCTGTTTGCAACACTCATCCCCCATCTTAAACTTTCTCTCAATATCCAGAAAACTCATTTTATACATTTCAACCACAACAATATCCATGTGAATAATAATCCAATTAATATTAACATTGACAACAATACTATTGAAGAAAAGAAGAGTTCGAAATTCCCGGGTGTCATTATTGATGAAAATTTAACTTGGAATGATCACATACATCATGTTACACTATGTATTTCTCGAGGCGTGGGAATTATTCATAAGTTAAAGTTTATGTTACCACGAGTAACTTTGTTTTTACTCTACAATACACTAATACTTCCTTACATAACATATTGTAATATTGTTTGGGCCAACTGTGGAATTACCAAACTCAATCCTATCCTCACCTTACAAAAGCGGGCTCTTCGTATCTGTACAGGATCGTCTTATTTTTCTCATTCTGATCCACTATTCTTTAAGCTTAAAACATTGAAGGTTTCTGATTTGAATGTCATGCAAGTTGCAGTTTTTATGTTCAAATACAAAAACAACCAACTTCCCCCCTCATTTCAAAATTTATTTGATTTAAACAGTACAATTCACACATACCCTACCCGTATTTCTGGAAATTTTCACCTAACAAACCCAAAGTTATTAATAACTCATAAATCAATTAGACACCATGGCCCTGACTTATGGAACAATTTACCCGCAATTGTAAAAATGTGTTCCTCACTTTATTCCTTTAAAGCCACTATGAAGCGCAACCTAATATCATTGTATTCAAATCCGCCACATTGACGATACTTGTACTTATTTTTTTATATTATTTATCTATTTTACTCTTAAATGAATTTTGACCCCTTCTCTATTGCACTTGCACTGCACTTGCACTTGCACTGCACCCTCATGACCTCTTGTTTAAAAATGTGTAAGTTTTACATGTCGCTTTTTTTACCTTGAGGCCGTCGTCAACATCAAGCAGGTCGCTCATGACGACGGTCTCCTGCGTTCTGAAATTCAGTTAATATAATATTTTTCATATACTTTTTTTTATATTCAGAAAAAGATTGTAAATGATTCATGTGTCCAAAATGTATATGTATAAAAACTATGTAATAATTGATTATGTTGTATTGTGTTGAATATGTTGAACGCAGAAATAAATTTCAAACAAACAAACAAACAAACAAACGTGAATACCACTTCTTTGGAGTTCCATTGAGCAAGCTTCTGGTCTATAGGTTCAGGGCACATGAATGCTTTATTAATTATTCATGATGAATTGCCCTAGCCACTGCTATAAAATGCAAGCACATGGAAAAAGTGAGCACTTGTTTTCATGGCATGCATACACTATTATTTTATCGTTTCATTATCATCATCATGAACAACACCATCAACAACAACATTGTTATTTGTTATTTGAATGAATTAAATCACTTCTCAGTACTTTGACTGCTTCAAATTCCATTACAGACATCTAAGGGCATTAGTTTACAGTTAGTGCCAGAGGATGAAGGCTAGCTGTGATAGTGTAATTCCTCACTAATAATTAATAATGCTTTCATACCCTGGACATTGTCCATGGCACCTGTGTGGGTATTAAGCACACACTCTCACACACACACACACCCATCGACTCTTGTGCGAAGTTTAAGTTTTGTACAAAGTGGATATTAAGTAAAATCTGAACTCTGACTTTAAAAAATAACATAATTCAATGAAACTGCTTTATGATATCACCTCCAACAAAACTGTACACTATTCAGATATACCCCATATCAATGCCAATATTATCTGACGTATAGTTTTCCAATTACTGAGGATCAAAAGTGGGAAATGTTTTTAAACACTTAGTACATATGCAAGGTATTCATTCCCCAGGAAAGAAACGTTCACAGTTTAAAAGAGGTCTATTATTAATATAGCTGGCATGGCGTAACGGGTGGGAATGAGCTTAGCTAGCACAGCGTGTTACTTGCATGTATCTTGTCTAGTCTGGTAAACAATCTGGTAAACAATACCTAATAACTTGTCTAGTAGCTCTAAAGGAAACATGAGGAAACCATGAGGAAACCTACATCGCGTAGACCTCGATCTTTGAATTGATCGATTGATTGATTGATTACATGATTCAAATTTATAATCAATGATTCATCGATGATTAGAAATTTCTCCCCTTTCATATCAAATTTAAAGCACACACTTCACTTCCGGCTGTGGTTGCCACGAAAAAATAGGAACCGCAGGTGTCAAAACAAAAATGTGTGTTCAAGGGATCAAACATTTTGTTATATGCCTATATTTATTTTCAGTACATTATGATTTTGTTTTTCTTTTGAAAATCATTTATGCATGACTTACCCTGCACAAAGCATTAGTGCACTCCACTTCCCATAAGGGCGAGAAAAGCAACTCAAAATCTTGGATCCAGCTGACTCTGAAGAGATATTTTGAGGTTTCATACTTTTTTGTGGACAGCCAAGCACGGACTACATGAATGAAAGAAAATCGAAGGAAATCGAATGAAATGAAAGAGGAGAAAATAGACTTCACAAATACATCTGCATTTATAATTATTACGGAAAACGCACAATTGGTGATTAATCTGTCTTTGCATTTGCATTTGTTTTTTTTCTGTCGAGCACTGTTTGTTTTCAATTGATTGTTTTCAGCCCGCAGCAAGAAAAACCTGCTGATGCTGCAAATAAAAAGAGAAGTTGTACCAACGGTTGAGAAAATTATTTTATTACTTCCTCCTTCACAAGTTTCGTTTCTCAGTGGCACCACTGATTACCGATGGTACACAGAGATGGATACAGTTCGTTATTCCGAAGGTTCGTTAGTCCTAAGGTTAATTATTCCGAAAGTTTGTTAGTCCGAATGAAGGAAGGCTCGTCATTCCGAAGCTTCATTAGTCCGAAAATGAAAAACGTTCGTTATTCCGAAGTTTCGTTAGCCCGAAAATGAAATAAGGTTCGTCGGTTGGTTAGTTATTTTCGGACTAACGAATCTTATTTCATTTTCAAATAACTTTACACAAAGAATAATTTTGTCTTATAACAATACAGGGCGTTCCAAAAAGGGTAACGGAAGTTTAACGGTCAGGAGTTTGAAAAATGCAAAAGCCCCTTGCAGTCAGTATTTGGGAACTGGGACAATTTGGGCCATCTGAGGTTAAAGCTGAAGTAGTTTTTGATGCATTAGACCTTTGAAATGGAAAGTTACTGTTTTCCTATACCCAACCAATATGATAATGGAAACAATCATCTTGACTGCAGTAAAGTCAGTAGCTGATCGCATGTGCCCTTCTTGAACAAATAAAGACTAGACAACGCTATTCATTGGGTCTTAATCACTGTCATACTTCATCTGATTTTTAAAATTGTTATTGTTTTCAGCAAATCGTCATGCTTTGCTACAAAATCAATCTGAAATGTCTAAAATCTATAGTGGTCCTCGAAACCTTAAATTAGGGACTTTTGCAGGGCACTTTTCTCAAAGATCAGTTGGTGCCGATGTTTTCAGCGTAAAATTTTTACAAAGAAACCGTAGTAATTTCCATGTAGAATCCGTTTGTATACCCATATATTTCTCGCTATTTTCCTCTTTTTCCACCTACTGAATCATAATCATACATAAATTTCCAGTATTCCCATGATCTACTGTAAACCAACACACCATAATATACCAGAACATTTTTTGTTTTCTTTGAACATCTTTCTGTTTGTCTGTCGTTAATTTTACGTTTGGGTAGGAGGCCAGTATTCAGAGGAGCGGTGCATGTAACCGCAGATATTGCAAATGAAAACACACTAAACCTTTTTTTTTTCAAATGCTAATGATTCAATAACCTCTTCACACAATGGAAATTTGTGAAAATAGGCTTATGAAAAGCATACCTGATCCCTTGGTGCACCTTTTCAAACTCAGACTGCGTGGGGGGTCTCGAGCTCGGTGTGGCGGCGAATGTTCTTGATTGCAAGGAGACTGCACGGGGTTTTATCATTGAAGTGCGCTAACATCACTGGATAATTGTGATAGCTTGCCAACATGCAGGTCGCTCCCGAACAAGGTGTATTCTGCCCTACTTTGGTTAAAGGAAGCAAGTGACATATCAACCAAATTTGATTTATTGGTATTTTCATATTCTAAATAGAATACACTTCTTCGGGGCCAAGTTTTATGCATGAACACTCATCCATCTAAGACATATGTTAGGCAAGACATCTTGGGTCACTCCGGATCAAAGTGTATTATGATTATTCTCATCTCCCTTAGTTTTGAATTGGAAAGAATAGGCTATTATTAAGTAGGCGCTACCTTGAAAACACAAAGGGAAAACACATAGGAAAGAAAATGTCTATGGAAACAACTGTGAAATGCCCAGCAGGTGGAATTTAAGAATTACTGTATATTGTAAGGCTTTTCATTCCTTAAAGGAAACTTACCCAGTCTTTCAGACACTCGGCTGTACTGCAGTTAGAAACTTTTCCAGGAAATTTCACACTTAAGGCATGGGGGTTTGGGCTGCTAATGTTGTATGTTTATATTTTAGCTTTTAACGTGAGGGTTTTTTTATGAGCAATACTTTTCCGAATTTAATCCTTGTAACTGAATACCTGTAAAAAAAAAACATTAGACAGCTCATCCGTTTCACCTTTACTGGAACCCTAATCTTCCAAAGGGGTTCACGTGCACTCCTTACAGATTATGCTCTTTCATAACATCAGGATATAGGAATAGGTTTTGAGATTACATGTTTGCTTAGGCACCCACTCTGGGTGTTCCCACTTTAACCTAGATCTGGGACAAAAAACCTGCGGATGTTTGTCATCCATCAAATTCCCCCTGATCATTGACAGTGTCATTACGTCTGTTTGCATAAATGCACATCTTTTTACTATCATCATACCGTAAAGGATTGCACTGTTTTCTTCACAAAGGAGACATTAGCTAGAATGCTTTGTCACCACATTAAGTTCCCCCAGATTAAGGACAATTGCATTCAATCTGTTTGCAAAAAATGTGCACCTTTGCAATATCATGATACCGTAAGGGATAAAAATACATTCGTTACAAAAGAACCTTCGACTTGTAGCAGTGCAACATTTTTAGTTGTTTTTGTCATGAAGAATGCCGTGAAAAAAGGTCTGACTATAGACCTAATAGACATGGACACTCATCATTTTGTTAATGAATTCAAGCACATATCCCTAACAAAGCCGTCTCAATAACATTCTGTACATGTTTCTCTTTAGATTTTACATTAGCTTTGATCTAAATTTTAGGCCTGTAGTTTTTTTTTTTGTTTTTTTTTTTGACAACATACTAAAAAATACACAGGTTAAATGGTTTGCCTTTTAGAGTGGTTTCTTATTTTTCACTCTTCCCCAGTTTTTTGGCCCAAACTTAGGATTTGCATCAATATAATTAACTCCAATAAGACACGGATTAAAACAATTAGACAAATATGTAGATAGTGGTATTCTTCAAACAAAAAAGTAGGTTTTAAAATATTGTTTTAAAAACTGAATCATAAGGACCTTGATAATGATAATGAACTCATATGCAATGACCATAAAGATTTGGGGTGAAATTCACCCTTTTCTGGTGTTTTTCTTCAAATTGAATATTTTCAAATAATACATACTAGGCAACACCCCTTCCCTCTACAGAGAACCTACTTCTTTCTCCGTATGTTGTTATTGTTGCATTTAGGTCCATTTTGTCCTTTTGCTCTCCATCCAAATATTTCAAACAGACACCACTCAGTTTACATTGTAATTCAAAACACCATATTTCGAACACAGGTAAAGTAAAACATTATCACAAGATTTATATGTGGAGACATCTCATTGTCTGCCCCTGAAGACTGGATCTCAGCTAGAAGCCTGGATACATGCATAAGTCAGAATAAGGGGACAATACATTGAACGAAATGCATGTATCCAGGCTTCTAGCTGAGATCCAACTGCGGCATGCGGCTTCTCATTGTTCATTAACTCATCTGCACCAAAATAAAGGATCAAAAAGGGTTGGAAATCTGTCTGTCGGTCAATTGGATTCGGTCACGCCTAACTGCTGGCTCGCCTTTGTGGTCTAGTGGTAAGGCATTGGCGTTCTAAGCCAGTGACCCGGGTTCGATTCCCGGCGGAGGCATTTTTTCAACCCTTGATTCAAAATGGATGACAGCTCTGGGGAACATTGTGGGAGCTACGCAATTATTATTTTCCCATTTTCATTTCTTTCAGTGTTCATTATTTACAAGGGAGGTACCAACGTTGTTTGCATTTGTCAAATTTCGTTCAATATATATATATATATATATATATATATATATATATATATATATATACCACCGGCCAATTCAACATACACACTGAAAACAGGGATAGATAAAGAGATATTTGAGAACCTAGAAAGAAATATAGAAATATGGAGTGGAAAAGGCGAAGTAATCGTTATGGGAGATCTTAATGCCCATATCAGTCAAGAAGAATATGATTACATCAGATTTGATTCTAATGATCCATCCGTACACTCTTTACCCAATGCATACATTGCTGACACAACACCCCAACGTAGAAACCTGTCAATAAATCAAGACACGAATATTATTATAGAAAACAATTTTTAGATCTATGCATAGCGGCTCAGCTCTGCATACTAAATGGAAGAACCTTAGGTGATACACAGGCAAGAGCAACTCTGTACAATACAAGAGGTGATTTAGTCGTCGATTATTGTATATGCAGTGCTTCACTACTTAGCAAAGTCATAACCTTTGAAGTTGAAGAATTCTGCCCTCTTTTGTCCGTTGACTGCCTAATAACTCTAACTCTAACTCTTCAGGCACTGATATTCTTCCATAATGACATGAAACTACGTAGTGTACATCCATGTGATACATTTGGTTGAATGAACAGTAGTATGAATGGCAGTCATTCTGCATCAAACTAGCCACCATGACTTTTGGACAAGATTTATAATCTCTCTACAGTATCCAGATTTCCCGAATGCATTAATTCACATCCGTGTCCAGGGGCGTCACGGGGGGGGGGGAATTCTTGTCGGCAAATTCGCGATCGCTGTCGGCAAAAAGAGAGAGAGAGAGAGAGAGAGCGAGAGAGAGGAGAGAGAAGAGGAAGGAGGGAAAAGGAAAAAAAAAAGAGGGGTAAGGTGCCCAAATAAAAATCATATTTAGTCAATCAGATACAGGATGTTTATGGAAAGCAAACACATTCGGCAAGTGAGATGAACAAATATATAATTTAGATATCTTTAGGCCCATCATATATTTTGATGAAGAATTATCACTTCTACCATAAATTTTTTTTTTCTCGCTCGCTGCGCTCGCTCATATAATATTTAGATGCACACACTAAGAATTAAAGGTGCACAAATGGTGCAAACCTTCGAAAAAAAGTGCAATGTACAGCAAAATTAGAAAAGGTGCGATGGTGCACCTTTTTGTAGCGATATCAACGAAAGGGTGCAAACTTGCAACTTTTGTTAGTCTCATACGCATGCTGCCATATAACTTGTAGTCTTTTATTTGTTGTCCTTTAAAGTAATCATTTAAGTTTGTCATTAAATTTGATATTTGATAGGTTATACTACTTTTGTAGTAATACGTTCATCTCTAACTTTTTAGTCTCGTAAATGAATTGCACTTTCGAGGACAATTTCGAACGTAAGGGGGAAAAGACTAGGCCTACATGAACGTCCCCCGCAATGGTCAATGAATGTCAATTCACAATGTATGCACGCACGAAGTTCAAATCGAATCCTCTGTCTGGTGAGCCTTCGGCGTCAACTGTAAGTGTAAAATATGATTTATATCTTTTAGAATATAACCTCTCTGTATCATATGACATCATGTGTACTTCGATATATATTTCGCTAATTTAAAAGTTGTAGAAAAAGATCAAGGAAATGTATATTATCCATGTACATAAGCCAGTCCCACCTGTACAATTCTGTGTAAAATTGGACCTAAAGCCTGTGTCAACGATAAAATGATATTTATGAGGCGCACTGTGAGTAGGATTCGCCGAGCCCAATATATGTAGACCTGTTCAGTATGGGTGCTGTTTATATGCTGATTAATGTCTGAATGGGGAGGGGGGGGGGGGGCTTTAGACATGCCTAACAAAAGCACTAACGAAGTAACATCCCTGATAGCAGAGACTGGCAAGAATAACATCATATTTACGTCACTTTAAAGTCGTGTCATACGTCTTATTTACGTATTATATCTACGTCTTTAAGACGATAATCTGCACCAGCACACGACGTAAAATAAGACGTCATATTTTTACGTCAAATTTACATCATATTGGTCAGGAAAAAAACGTCTTTATGACGTTTTTACGACCCAAAGTAAGCTCACAGACTGGTAAAAATTCACGTCATAAAGACGTCAAAGCTTCAAAGCTGGTTTATGAAATATTTTAGAATGTATACAACATTATGACGTTTTCTCCTTGTTAATGTTCTAGCCTATGGATCGTCCAATACTAGCCCTATATCCTAACATCCTACATCCTATACCTAACTATTGATGCTTAGTATCGACATTACTATATATATGGACTTTAGTGTAGTACTTGAAAAAAACAGTTAGAAATTACAATTTCTTGAAGCATTCTGCCCATGACATTAAATGAATGGTGTTCAACATGGAAGTACATTGCTCATTAAATCAGCAGTGCAATCATTGAATAAAATGTTAAAATTCATCTTCTTTTTTTCACGAAGTTTAGTCATTTCTGGTCATTCATGAATATTCATGAATCACGATCAACTATCAATCGTATCACGACGTAAAACTGACGTAAACACGTCATGTTATGGTCTTGAAAAAAAGCTGTTATAAAGTGGGAAATAATTGACGTAAAATCATGTCTTGGTCTGGTCTTTTAAAAAGACGTTAAAAAGTGGTAAATATTTTACGTAAAATATATGTCATCTTATGTTCAAACAATTTTTGAGAAAATTTTGGTTATATAAAGACGTCATAAGGTTGTCGTAAAATAGTCGCGTATACGACATATGACGTGTGGACCAGTTTATTACCAGTTCTTGACGTCTTAAAGACGTCCTTCTGCTATCAGGGATCTGAAAACACCTGACTCATTGCATAACCTATTGAATCATCTTCTTTATTTGCAAACCCCAGTTATGGCAGTTAGGGATGACATAAACTACAGTGTTCTGAAACTGAATTTGTCTCTGCCCGAGAGGCTTTTCTGAGATGGTGGAGGAGCTGTTCCCCATCTTGAACTTGTTTGAGTGGTAAGTAGAGGTTTATCATTAATCTGTACTTCATTATCAGAAAAAGATAATTTACAAAACATGTAACTAGCATACAACAGGAATGCTTTTTATTCCCTCCATCTAACTTAGTTGTTTTCATGATGTTCAAAGAATACATATACAAATTCATTATGGAAGTCAGCTGAGATTAAAAATATCCATTATGAGGATTATTTGTGATAAATTACGCGGACTGTACTTTCTCTAACAGAGCAAAGCAAGAACAGTGTTGCATTTTTTTTTTCAATTTCAGCGAAGAGATGGAGCACTCTTTCACAAGGAGATTGGTGAGTTTTTCTGGACTGCTCTGGAAAAAGTAGCGGAGAAAATCCTCCATTTTTTGATGAATTCGACCCTTGGATCCACAAGCTGTCTCTTCCAGAAAACCGGTGCCTACCATGCCCTCATCCAGTAGGGCACTGAGGGAGACAAAATGAAAGTTAAGTAATATTTTGTTTAAATGTTTTGAATGCCTGTTACAAATCCTCTCCATGCTTACCATTCCAACAGGATGGGAAGCTTGGCCGTACGCACTTAGGGGGTAAGGGAGAAGTTGGGCCCCCTCCCTCCCCTCCCCTCCCCTCCCCCAAGTACCCCCCTTTTTTTTCATTTTTTCTTACTTTTTTTCTTACTAAAAAGTTCGAATATTTTCACCGAAATTGTTAACTGGATCATTTAATTTCAATTTTAAAAATGCAAAATCTACCGCTTGGTTGCTCACCTCCCTAGCACGCATGTTCCCTGAAACATTGAACATGTTTTTGCCCCCCCCCCCCCTCACCAGGAAGAAATGCTTGCATATGACCCTGAACAGAAGGGGGCTTGAAGCTGGAAGAACACTTTGTCTGTGTTATCCACTGCGTTGAAGGTATAGAGTGAGCCATATACAAGTCATGTTGATGAAATTCCACACATATCTTCAACCTTAGGGGCTTGCATATTATTTTGTGAAATATCAAGATAAGCATTCTAGAAATATGCAACATTTCTATAAGTTCTATGTGTTTATTAGAGGTATCCCGGTACATGTATAAGGTATGTAACACTTTTTGATGTTCATGTTTTTTCCAAATGTTTTTTTTTTTTTTTTCTCATAAGAGAAGCCAAATCTGTACTTCTTGAATTTGTATTACTTCATATGTGTTTGAATGTATGTATTTCTTCTTCTCTCTCCCTCTCACTCTCAGTCTCCTTATTTTTCTTTTTGTCCTTCACTCTGTTTGCTTCATGCTTGCGCGTATTTGGGGATGCATTTTCTATGATGAATTTTATTCCAATGTGTTATGAAAGTGCAATTAAAGCTTGATAAAGCCTTAAGGTATAGTGTCGTAAGTTTTGTCTTTTTAAACAGAGTTTTATTTTTTTCATTTTTTTTCTTTACTTATTTAGATTCGTAGAACTGTAATGTTTTATATGTCTGTACATGTATTATTTAACAGGCATGTTCATCAGGGTGCTTTGAAAGCTTTTCATATCATTTGTTACAGTATCCAACAAAAGTGAGTACACCCTTAAGAAAGCCACAAATTTAAACAAAATCCTTTAGCTATTACATTATTGTTATGGAAGAGTAATTCCTACCAATACACCAGTCACATAATTTTGTTCTTCTCTATCATAGTTGCAATACATTCATGTAAGAATTGACATTTGAATTTTAACATTTTGCAAAGGGTGTTCTCACTTCTGTTGGATACTGTATGTGAAATAGCACTTTCATAAAATGAATGCAATTTGTCTGATTAACTTCCAGATCTAATAGCTGTGGTCTCCCTTCTGGCCATCCCATACACATGATACCTGCTTGGAGAGAAGGACATGACATATGTTAAAGACAAGGTAAATGACAATTTAAACCTTTTGTTCTCGAACATTAGCAAAATTAGTGAAATGGCAGCTATTTTATATTTGAAAAAAGTCAATTCCATATATTTTTATAACTCCACCCACCGTAGGTGTGTCGGAGGCATTATGTTTTCGGGTTATCCGTTCGTCCGTCCTCCTGTTTTTGTTCTCGCGATAACTCTCTTACCATTTGACAGATCAACTTCAAACTTGGCTCATAAGTGCATATGGGAGGGACAATGATCTGATTAGATTTTGGGGTCCAAAGGTCAAAGGTCATAAAGGTCATTATATACATGAAACATGCTTGTTCTTGCGATAAATCAACAACTCTGTGATGGTTCAACTTCAAACTTGGCTCATGTATGCATATGGAAAGGGCAATGGTCACAGTTAGAGTTGGGGGTCACAAGGTCAAAGGTCAAGGTCAAAGATGTTATTGTATAAATGAGAATACATCAACATGAATGTGCCGTATATTTCCTATCTGGCGATGGCGGAGGCATAAATTTCGACCTCGCGCTGTCAAGGATTCATCTAATTGTATCACAGGAAACGTGCATGCCAGTTTTCAGTATGCTCGCGCAGTCAATGGTTCCTCCTGGCTATAGTATATACCAAAACAGCCAGTGCTTTACAAAGGGTTGAATTATCCCTATTTGTTCTTGGTTGCTCCAGTCTGCTTCATATATAAGACTGAATTACTTTGAATGCAGTCCACTATTTGCTTTAATTCGCAGACCTGTCACACCAGTTTGATAACATCATCCTTCATCCAGTTAAGAGTGTTCAACATGCCCAACATTTTTTTTTCTGTGACCTAGCAAATTTCTTTCCTTTCATTTTTTAGGAACTTGTCACACCAACACCAACTCTGTTGATACATCTGCAGGAGAACATGAAGAATATCCTGTCCCAGCATCATTGCATGCAGCATGTACCTTGACATAGAAGACGTCGCACAGTGGGCCAGGGCGAAACTAAAGTGCGCCAAAAGTCATTTTGGGCAATTTAATTTTTTCAATTTTTGTCATGCCCTATTGAAAGACAATACTTTGAAGAATACTTCAGTAAAATATTTAACTCCGGTATGTACATTAAGGGTGTGAAATTCCTACTTCAAACCGCAAAATTCGACATATTGTGCGTTTCAGTGCAAAAATTGACCAATTTAAATATAAGTTATTTCAGCATGAAGTTTTTAACTTATTGATCTAAAATTGCTCCCAAATATTTCTGATAGTTCATTTGACTATATGAATGGGTTAAAATGGATAGAAACACAATCTTCGTGAATATAATAGGGTAATTATCGAACAAAATAGACTGATTTTCCGTGTTTTTTATAAATCCATAAGAAACGTTTAGATTTCCACTGATTTCCAAATCAATTTTATCACCACCGTTTTCCTTGATGTCTCAGCTTTAAGTTGATACCAAATTTGGCTGCCACCTTCTGCCACTTTTTATATTATAGCCGATTTTCCTTGGCACACTACCAGGAAAATTACGTTATTTGGGGCCGCGCGGCTGCTAAAGGATTCTCCGTCAGTACAGTGGCGCATGGGGGCGCGCATGACTCTTTACACGCGATGCCGTATAGGTAACAACATGGCGCGTTTTGTTTGTACGTTAGGCAAGCACATATGCAAAAGAAATGGCGCCATGTTGTAGCCTAATGAAACCGAGTTGGCCAGACGCTCTCTATAGTGGTACTGTTTACACAGCAAGGTCCCATAAACACAATAAGAAGTAAACAAGACTTATAAATATTATTATGGGACTTGATATTTTAGTTGCTGAAAAACCCCCTCTTCCAAAGGTTAAGGTGTACTAACTACAAACTAAAACATTCCCCTGCGATATATGTAAGGTACATGATTTCCATTCTACACTTCACAGCTAAAGGTGACGATTCACATGTTATGGATTCCTAAAACTTATTCATTAATTCGTTTATTATATTTATTTTTCATACAACTGAAACCCTTTCTTAGTTGCTTAATTATTTACCTTTAATTCATTTTCCTTTTCCTAATCTGTTCTCATTCCAGTAGTATTTAAAAGAAAACACATAGTTCAAGGTGTTGAGCTCATGATTAATCGATTCGATCGATTTATCTTTTCATCTCCCTATCTATCTACAAGTATCCCTCTTATCTATCTATCTATCCATCCATCTATCCATCTATCCATCCATCCATCTACATCATCCACATAAATTATCTGTCTATTTATGATCTGTCTATCTACACGATCCCTATCTCTACCCATCCTTCTATCCATCCGCCTATCTACGCGTATCCCTCTGTCTATCTATCCATCCATCCATATCCGTAGTATTCCTCTATCTATCTATATCCTATTCATCCACATATCTATAGGTATCTTTCTGTTTATCCATCCATCTGTCTCATATTCATCAATCTGTTTTCTCCTGTGATTTACACACATTTATATCTTTCTATCTATCTATCTATCTATCTATCTATCTATCCATCTATCCATCTATCTATCTATCTGCATATACTCTTCTAGGTAATTCTTCGGAAATAATTTCGAAGACTCTTCGAAATAATGCATTTTTCTGACATTATGAACAATAGGCCTATTACGAAAAATGGACTGAAAGAATGCATGGACTTCATCATTCAATATTATGTATTCGTTAACTCCATGATATCTGAAGAATTACTTTATACATTCATACCTATAAAAGACTTTCTGTACATTATACTGAGATAATTATGTAGAGGGGGAAAAAGCAATATGTGCAAAGTTTATTGAAAAGAACTTCGAATGGCTCATAGAGACATAGCTCTCACTGATTTCGGCAGCCAATCAGAAATCAGTGTTTTAATGACGTCACAGGTGTTTGAAATTAATTTCATTGGATTCTACGTGTCTGATTACCCTTAAACCCATCATTTAACCATAATATTAGAGTAAAACTGAGTGGATATGAATTTTGGCGCACTTTGGAGCTATCCTGGCCCACTGTGCGTCGTTTAGATTGTGACAGAAAAGGGGCGAGTTGTGCTGCAGAGTGGATTCTAGCTCTAGATAAAAGTATTGCACCTTGGCCATCATACCAGAAAGCTGATGATGACAAAGGAACATTCTTACTGAACCTTGTTTAGAAAATTCTGCACCTTGATGGATGTAGGTTTGTCAATACCAAATATTGCTGCATTGAGGTCTTTTCCCCCGCTTAGGACACTCAACCCCATGGACGTAAAAGAGGGAAAGAATAGTGACAAACCCTGTGAAAACTCCTGAGCAGTGGCATAACTTGCCCCCATCAGTCCAGACTGCAGTTTACAAGGTCTTCTTTTTTAATGCATTATTTGTTTGCAAATGTATCTTATCAAAATGTGAGTAAGGATTAGTTTTAAAGTAATCTGCATAACTGTACGCTGCAACTACAACTGAAATGAAGAAACTGCCTGCTTTATTTGAACTGCAGGACTCTTATACTCTTTGTAGGCCACATGACAAAAATATTTTTGATTTAAGAAATGTGTGTTATAATGTTTCCTCACTAATTTTACATATTCTTTTTTTTTTCGAAGTGCATCTCGTGTTAATACATTTATTAATATAAATTTATAAAAGCTAGTAATGATTTGTTGTACTTAGTACAAATCATGTACATGTCATTGTCAAAACTTTAACAGAGATGAATGTAAATCTGCTGGCTTATGTTGTACAAGTAGTACCCACTGGCCTTTCAAGTGTATACTCCATTGAGAACAATGATCTTAATAAGCAGGGAATAATTTTGTTGTTTTGCATAGGAACATGCTTTCCTTTTGATTCGACCGCAGCACACAATTTCTCTTGTGTCACAGGTTTGTTTCTTTTTTTTTTTTTACTTAGTACTATACAGAATGAGGTACTTTCCCCATCAACCAAAACTGATAATCAAATTTGAGAAATAATAATATTCTCTGATAATGTTGTGATGAAACAAAAACCTTTTGCTCATCACTGCTCCTTGCGAACCATTTTCCAGCCAGTTTATATAGCACCATTCATTTTGTTGTTATTGTAAAAAGTATCTTGCAAAGTTGGTATTGCTAGAAATTCATTCAAAGTGCATCTCAGCCATGTGTATTCTCATTGCAACTACAGTTCTGTGCATGAACATGATACATCATGTGATATATACATGCATTCACAGTATAGACTGTATGCTACAATGTATGCTTCTATGCCTATGCATTGAATACAACTTGTTTTAACTTAACATGGAAAAGTAAAGCTCTCTGTTTTATTTTCTTCAGTATTTGTGTCTGCAAACTGACCGAAAACTGTCCCAAAAAAGGTTGTAGGAGAAGGGGTTCATTTTTGCACCCTAAAAGGTGCTCCCAGTGTTTCATTTTTTGCACTTTTAAAGGTGCAAAGTTGCACCTTTTTGTAAGAGAAAAGGTTCATTTTTGCACCCTAAATGGTGCAACATTGAATCCTAAAAGGTGCAAGATTGCACCTTTTCGAAAAAGGTGCCAGATTGCACCCTTAAAGGTTCTCCCATTGTTGCATATTTTTGCACCTTTAAAAGGGCAAATTTGCACCTGTTTTTTCTTAGTGTGCAGGATGGCCTTTGAAAGCTAATAAATTAGGCAGGAAAGGTGACCATATATATCAAAATAGATAGCCTTTAAGGCCCATCGTGTATTTTGATGAAGAACTTTCACTTCTACCATGAAAAGGAGTATATATATGTATTTTTCCTCGCTTGCTACGCTCGCTCGTATAATATTCAGATACAAGATGGGTTTGGGAAAGCAAACGAATTCGGCGAGGACAATATGTATTTTGATGAAGAATTATCACCTACCATAAAAAAGAGTATAGATTTTTTCTTCGCTCGCATAATACTTACATACAGGATGGCCTTTGAAAGCAAATAAATTAGGTAAGAGAGATGACCATATTTATCAAAATAGATATCTTAAAGGCCCCTCTTATATTTTGATGAAGAACTTTCACTTCTATCATTCAAATGAGTATATATATATATTTTTCCTCGCTCGCTACGCTCGTTCGTATGATATTCTGATCCAAGTTGGATTTGGGAAAGCAAACGAATTCGGCAAGCGAGGTGACCAAATGTACATGTATAAGTTAGATATCTCATAGTTAATATCATCGTGTATTTGGATGAAGAATTTTCACTTTTACCTTAAAAAAGGAGTTTACAAGTTTTTCCTAGCTCGCTGCGCTCGCTCGTATTAAATTTACACACAAGATGGTTTGGGAAAGCAAACGAATTCGGTAAGAGGTGACCAAATGTACATGTGTAAGTTAAATATCTCATAGTTAATTTGGTAATCGTGTATTTGGATGAAGAATAATCACTTCAACCATGAAAAGGAGTATATATTTTTTCCTCGCTCGCTGCGCTCGCTCGTATAATATTTAGATTCAGGATGGTCTTTGAAAGCGAATGAATTATGCAAGAGAGTGATCGAATATACAATTTAGATATTTTTAAGCCCATCATGTAGTTTGATGAAGAACTATCACTTCTACGAAAGAGAGTGTATATTTTCCTCACTCGCTGCGCTCGCTCGTATTATATTTAGATACAGGATGTTTTCGAAAAGCAAACACATTCGGCAAATAAGGTGAACAAAATATATAACTTAGAAGGAAAATATTATAGAGGAACACAATTTAACATGCTTCGTGTGCTTTATACGGTTGAATTTATCGACGTTGGTCGTAGTTAAACGGTGGCATTTGTTTGTCGACAATTTGGCCTCTACACCCCCCCCCCCCCTCTCCCCCATTGAAAAAGGTTCAGCAAGGCCCCTCCTCTCTGTGTCACTCGGCATGTCGATTCTGGTGTTTTTATTACACAGCTGTGTGTATGTTGGGACTTTTTAAAAACATGTTTCCTTACTTTCTTCTTTACATTTGTGCATTAAGGGATAATATACTGCTCATTTTAATGAGTAATTGCACTATCTTTTTTTTTTGTTTGGTTGTTTTTTTTTTTGTTTTTTTTTCTTTATTAACTGTAACACATTTCGTGACATTTGATGCCTCTTCCGATTTCATTATTTTAAGCAAATGTAGACTTTCCCAGACCATTTACTAAAAGATGAAAAAAATTAAAAAGAGAATGGCTAGCGAGATCAGATTCCAAGTAAAGTTTAAATCCGAAATGTATCCACATGTATCCACAAAAGGAAATGTATCCACATCTAAATCTTTTAATAGTGTTTTTATCTACACAGGCCCGTAACTGGGGGGGGGGGGGGGGTAATGACATATTTACTTTTTTTTTTTTTTGGTGTTGTTATCATTTGATATATATATATATATATATATATATATATATATATACCTGGTAAATGTGTAAATAACCTTCATTCATATGCATACTAGAATATCAATGGTTATTCATTTTGCCTATGTTATATAGTGAAACATTATAGACTTTGGAACAGTATACATATTTTCATATTTTCATAAAAAGGGGGTGGATAGATGTGTAGAATCTAAATTGAATTAGTTTGGTCATAGTGATTACAGCAGTGATCGGGTGTATTTTACTTGTCTATAGCATGCAGAAAGAGATGAATGAATTCATTGTTGAAAAACTCAGTATCATGTATTCATTTTGTGGTTCACATAAAGATATAGGTTCTATATCAAAAGAATGTGGTATGAGATTAAAATCCGAGTAGTCTTAGTCGATGCAACTAGATGAAAATGTGCATTATTTGTTCATATTTTAGTCATGACTGCAAGAGATAATTATGAATGGAAATTGAGTAGAGTTGGCTCTCAATAATATTCATTAAGAATAATTATTCCTTGCGTTTTAAGTTTGTAAATTTGAAATTTATATCATTTTCGAAAATTGTTTCCTTTACATTTTTATCTTTCATATATATATATATATATATATATATATATATATATATATGTGTGTGTGTGTGTGTGTGTGTGCGCGCGCGCGTGTACGGGCGTGTGCGAGTGTTTGTGTGTGTATTTTATGTTTTGGGGTTTTGTTTCGTGTTTTTTAAAATACCAGTATTTCATGTCATATTACCATAGGAACAGCCCCAGCGGCCATTCCCACCAGAAGTATGTCCAAGCAGGCAGATCATGATAGGTAACATGCAGATAGGGTCTCAGTTAATCATTTCACCTTGTCCAGTCACTTGTATTTTACAATGATAGGTGCAAGTTTTCTCTTTTTCTTTGGAATTACCTACCTTTTTTTTCTTTTATTAAACATGTTTTTTGCCTCATCGTTGTGCACATGAAAGTACGGAGAATATTCGTATTTAATTTCATTTTAGATGTAAACGATTCGTGATTTAACAGCAGACCTTTTTTTTAGCATTGCCTTATCATATATACTTATTTTATAACATGTAAAAACATTTTATGATCACGAAAGGAACTCATCCCTCCCCTTTAGTGACTTGGGTAGATGACTGATTGTGACTGGAGTTACGATCTTGGAGTATCCCTTTCCTGACTTCGGGACTGTAGCAAAACCATCAGTCGGAGATCCATGCGTATTCTGTTTTGATCATCATGCTTAAGTCAGTAATCTTTTTTACATAACCTTGAATTGCATTTTACTTGATTTTTTTTTCTCTCTTTCCTGAGTTAGAGGGGGGCAATTATTTGCGTGGTCGGAAGATGGAGGCCGTTGTTCCTTTCATCTTAGTAATCTGTGAAATTTGTGATGTACATGTAGTAAACCACTAATTTTCGTTTCCTTGATCCTCATCCGATAAAGGCCAATGTTTTTAGTTCTTTACCTTGAAAACAAGCAGCAACATAATTTTTGATAACCTTAGACAGTGGCGTACCGTGGGTCGACGAATAGGGGGGGGGGGCACCGACAGGGGCGTAACAGGTACCTGTTATCAGGGGGGGCAGAGCCCAAAATTTCCCGGTAACTAGTCTATGTCTAGAATCTGTGGCGTAGCTAGGACTGCATTTTAGGAGGACGGTAGTGCTCCACCGGCGTAAATCCAATTTGAGGAGTGGGGGATAAAAAACTTTTTTAATGATTTTTTCCCTTTTCACACACATTTTGATATCTATTTTTCGAGCGAGCGAAGCGAGCGAGCCAAAAATAAACACTCTTCTCAATTTTAATCGCATTTTTGGATGAAAATCCTAAGATTTTAACGAGCGAGCGAAGTGAGCAAGCCATAAATAACCACTTGTTTGTTTTCAATAGCATTTTCACATAGAATTTCTAAAATATGATGGTTGTTATTCAGAATTTCTACTAACTGATTAATTAAAATAAATTTTCTTCCTTAAAAAGTGTGTCTGCATAGGGGGAAATTTGTACACACCATCCCCCCTCTCCCCCAAGTGGGGTTGGTAGATTCCCCACCCCCCGGAATTTACGCTAATGTAGTGCTCCCTAGAGGGGAGGGTGCAGGGAGGGGGGAGTTTCCCCCCTCCCGCGCGAAGCGCGGAAGCTCCGACGTTTCTTTGAATGGTTAGTTGTTGGTAATTAAGTCTATCTTCTGCGGCGTAACTAGGATTTCATTTTAGGAGGACGGAGCTCCCTAGGGTGGAGGGTGCAGGGAGGGGGGACGTTTTTTCGCTGTCAGTTCCCGCTCTTCTTCCGCTTTCTGTCTGTTATGGGGGGGGGGGGGAGGGGGCATACGCATAGCCAAAAATTTCCCGGTAATTAAGTCTAGAATCAGTGGTGTAGCTAGGATTTCTTTTTAGGAGGACGATAGTGCAAAGCGCGCTCCCTAGGCATGCTAGGTGGAGGGTGCAGGGATGGTGATTCCCCTCCCGCGCGAAGCGCGGAAGCTCTGACGTTTCTTTGAATTGTTCGTTCACTGTTCCTGGTCTCTTACATTCTCTGCCTGTTATCAGGGGGGGGGGGGGGCAGAGCCGAAAATTTCCCGGTATCTAAGTCTAGAAATAGAATATGCGGAGGTGAGCCCGCACAGCGAGTTGTTTGTTGCGAAGCCCTTAGGGGGTGGGGCCCAGGGTTCTGGCTTAGGGCCCATGATGGGGGTCTACAGGGAAAGTCACTGCGGGGGTCCAGGGAGTGGAGCACCCGGAAGCTCCGGGGTTTTGGTACTAAATTATCCCTCATTTCTTTTGTTTCCCCCTTTCCCTCTTTTTCCTCTCTCTCTTCTTCTTTCTCCCCTTTCTCCTTTTCTCTTTCCCGTTCTCCTTCTTCCTTTCCCTTTCTCCTTTCTTTCCCTTTCTTCTTCTTTCTTTTCCTTTCTTCTTCCTTTCCCTTTCTCCCTTCCTTTTTCTTCCTTTCCATTCCTTTCATTTTTTCCCGTTCTCCTTCTTCCTTTCCCTTTCTCCTTTCTTTCCCTTTCTTCTTCTTTCTTTTCCTTTCTTCTTCCTTTCCCTTTCTCCCTTCCTTTTTCTTCCTTTCCATTCCTTTCATTTTTTCCCGGTGGTTTGGTGGATTTTCCCGCTGAAATCCTTCAGGGGGGGGGGGGGGGGGGGGGGGCAGAGTGCCCCCCCCCCCCCGGCTGTTACGCCACTGGGCACCGAGTGGAAAATGTGTGCGTGTGTTGTGTGGGGATGATTTGGTGTGCGTTTGTATGTGTGACACCATTCACCGCAGCTCACAAGTTATATGGAGGCTTTAGCTATTAAGAAATTGGCTGTCTAGGGGCTCTGCGGTCTATCAACAGCCGGTCGGTCTGTAGTTGGGGTTTTCCGGTTATCTCGATTCAAATGATAAATCATGCATGGTACATTAAAAGATTGCAGCAGTTCAACTATTCAAATCAATTAAAACTACATGAATGTATCAGATATCAGCTTCAAGATTTAGTTACTGGAAATTGTTTTGGAAAAAAAAATACAAGCCGTCTTTGCTGCTGTCTCTAACAAACGAAAGGGTTCCGGTGTTTAACGGGAGACTATACTCTTGCCCGAATCTATATTCCTTCGTACAGTAGGTTCGAGTGGCAAATGCAGCATTCCCTTGGAAAGATACTATGGTCAATCCTCAAATGCTGCAATAGCAGCACTGTTTGGCGTGAAATCTTGCACCCAAAATTACAAAGCTGCAAATATGCACCTTTTTGTACTTGTTTACACCCGCAAATGTCCATCAGCATTCTGCACCCTCAAAAGAGCAATATTATGCACCTTAAAGGGTGCAGAATCAAAAAGGGTGCAAATTTGCACGTTCCCTTTAAAAGGTACAACTCTGCATTAAGGGTGCAAAACTCCACCCTTAACGATGCATAATGCTTCTTTGGGTGCAAAGTTGCCCCCTTAAAGGAGCTTCTGGTGTAACCATTCGAAGAGTGCAAATTTAACCTTTTTTTATATTAGTGTGTAACTTACTGTGAATGTCCAAACGATTATAATGCAACAAAAGCCTTTCATCATAGCTTACTGCGATTTTTTTTCACACATTTTTTTTAAAACTTGTTGTAGTCGAAAGGTTGGAAAGCACCGGATCAATTCAACTTATGTAGACTGTCAACAATAAAAGGATATTTCCAGACAGCTACAGGAGGAGTGCAATTACCAGTAGTCTATATGAAAGAAGGTGAATTATAATTATATCAAACTGAAAATACATAGCCAACCAGTTCCTAACCTTTTTCATCTCGATCCCAACTTCACTGTGAATGTTTATGATAATGAGAGTAATAATGATATAAAAAAAAACAATTTTTATGAAGCGCAAATTACAAACAAGTGTCTAAGCGCTATGGAAGAGGAAGAAAAACGAGAAGAAGTGAGTTTAGAGGAAAATAATGAAATAGTAAGTGTTAATAGCATGCAAAAATATCTAAACAGAAGGCTACATGTACATAACATTGTATAAAATAGGCAATGATAGGATGGTACGATATTATGCTTCAAAACAGTAAGATTTTAACCGAGACTTAAATCGGTCTAGAGAAAAGCACTGTTTGACATGACTAGTAAGTTTATTGCATAATTGATAGTGATATAATTATGATAATGTGTGAAAATGAAGTGATTTGAGATGTGAAATGCTAGAGTATATACAGTACCATAAAGTCGTTCTTGTGTTTCTAAACCGTGAGCGTCAAAAGAAACTTATCACTAAATAGATAGACTAAATAGGGAGGGGGGATAGGAACTGTTTTTGCTGCCTGTATCTCTGTCTAATCTATCTAATCAACCACTCCTCCAATCAACCGCACAAAAAATGTTTTCAAACAATATCGCAGAAGCACATCCTTAGTATTTGAATGAAAACTTTAGGGGACTTGAACCTTTACTTACAATATGAACCATCCCGTTTTAATTTTGCGAACGAGCGAAGAGAGCGAGCGAAGCGAGCAAGCCGAAAGGTCAACCTTCCAGCAATAAAAGAAATGTTATTTGTCCTCAAAGTACACTCAAGCAATATAAGATGTTTGACTAATTCAGCACCTCGCTGGCCCACTCGTTTAGGCTACTGCCCTAAACCACAATATTTCAAATACTGCAAGCGAGGGAGGTGAGACAGGGGAAACACTCTTTTGGTGATAAAGTGGTTTTTGTCATTAAAGACACCACAGGGCTATAAAATCTACATTACATATTCGAGTGAGCGCAGCGAGCAAGGAATTCTGTGATAGCTTCCAAGATATCTAAATAGTTTTTGATTACCTAACTGCCAGATATGATGCTTTTAGGCGCGTCACTTACAATCTAGGACCATTTTGCTATTTTACGAGCGAGCTCGCTTTTTTCTAGTAAAAACGTAGAATTTCCACCATAATAGATGATATGAATTTGATGATGTACTATTTTCGACTTTTTCCATGTGTTTGAAAAAAGCTTTACATCTCGCTGTAAAATATTACAATATTCGAACACGTTGCTAAGGGAATAAGAGCGCTTGCCTCTCGATCTTAGACTGTTTCTTTAAAGCGAGCGATCGAGCGAGCGAGAAAGAGCTATTTCTATAATACTGGAAACATGTTCTAGTGTACACTTACTCTAACTTTATGATTTTATTAACGTACTTTTATCAGCATCCTCATTTCTCATATTTGGTAATCTAGGAACAGGCTACTGGTCACAGGCCATTTTCTCATGAAAATTCTTCTGTTATGGGTCTTCTTCCCGTTCGACTCCTTGCAGTCATATTACTAACAGTACAACATCGGACAGAAAGACAAGATTCATTTTATTAAAAAATATTCACTGGCTTTTGCAAAGATAACGAATATATTAAATGCGAGTATCACTATAGCATACTATAGAAAGACAAGATGCAAACCGATTTGCTTTCATAAAGATAGTATTATAACCTGATTGGTTACTGTCAAATGGGTGCAAATAAATACAAGTTTTACAAGTATCATGCCATTTACCACTTTCAATTTCTCAAAATATTACAACTTCCAAAAATATCACTAACTTTTAATTTCTCACACTACTTCAACTTCCAGTTTCTCATTAAAACAACTTCTAGTTTCTCAAAATACCTCATCTTCCAGTTTCCTACAATTCTACAACTTCCAGTTTCTCAGTACTACAGCTTCTAGTTTCTCAAAGTACCTCATCTTCCACCTTCTTAAAATGCTACAACTTCCAGCTTCTCAAAATACATGTACTACAAATTCAATGTTCGCAAAATACCTCAACTTCCAGTTTCTCAAGATACTACAACATTGGAAGGCACTGATCGTCCTGATAATCTCAGTTAAAGAAACACACCGTTCATCAAAGGTGTAAACAACTCAGAGCTGTTCATCAAAATAATGTTCAAAAGTTTTCATTGTCTCAAATTATACATCATCGCGTTTGAAGTTTTCTGTATCTCAAAAGCTCAAACTTCCTAGATGATTTAAATGGAGTAAACACCGCAACAAAACCTCGCTGTCAACGTCGTTGAATAGAATTCTGGTTTACCAGGTTGAGATTCAGAGTGAGGGAGCATCCTGCCCCAGATTAGGGGTCATCTAAATTTAAAATAAGTTCGAAAACAGTCTCTACTATACGGTTCTTTCCAGTGATGTGTGACAGTGTCCGAGTCCAGTCAGTCCGAGTCCGAGTCCATGTACGAGTCCGGCCTTCCGAGTCCGAGTCCGAGTCCGAGTCCGGCATGTCCGAGTCCGATTCCGAGTCCCGCACATGTGCAAATGTATTACATCCCAAATAGAAAAACCACTTAAAACCATTTGGACTTTTGAACTCATGTAAACTGGAATCAACTGGTACCAGTTGAATCCATTGAATCCACTGGTAGGCTATATGTGCCAGTTTATTCAGCTATTTCTAACCGGAAATTACTTGTTCACATTAGACACCAGTTTATTCCAGTTGAAACCAATGGAATAAACTGGACAGATTTTATACCAGTTCAAAACCACTGGACACAACTGGCAGATTTACCATTCGATTCCACCTGAAAGCAATGAAATAAACTGACATATTAAAACATACAAGTTGATTCCAGTTGAAACCAGTTGGAAAGTTCTCAATTTAATTTAACTGGTTTCAGTGGGTTTTATTAGTCTTAAGAGGAAATAAACAAAGTTGAATGAATTAAAACCATTATTTTTTTTTTCCATTTGTAAAAACGTAGGATATATCCCAGTGTTGAAACCAGACCTGGAGCTAATATCCAGTTTAAACCCCTTCCAGTTAAAATCACTGTATTCAACTGGTGACTGCCTATTGTTGAATCCCGTAAAAAATACCAGTTGAATAACAGTTGAAACCAGTTAATTTGCAAAAGTGACTATTGGATTTGTGCAGATTCATATTGTAACGTAATATATTTGAATTTTCAGCATATTTCTTAATCACTAATTACTTAGTCTTGTGTAATACATTTCTAAAATACAAAGAAGGTAAAATCAACAATCATTATGACATTGCATCAATTTGTATCAATAACAGGTAATTAAACATGAACGAGGAAATACTAACCAGAACATAAAATGCATCCATTTATATACAAGTATATGAGGAATAGACTTGTCACTGTTAAGTACATGCAAGTCTTCTTGCCCTTTACATTAATTGAACAGACTGGAGGCAAACCAGTATTTCCAGATAGTTGTCATTGTACATTGCACTAACTAACATGATGAGAACAGTTAGTATAATATTAGTACCAGTTACCAATTAAGTTTCATAACTGGAAGCTAATTGGTTGTAACTGGTCATAACTGGTTCCAGTTGGTTTTCGGGTGAATAATCCAGTAAGGACCAGTTAAAACAACTGGAACTAGTTCCAGTTGATGCCAGTTAAGTGAATTGGCTTCAATATGGAAATTGGTATACTGGTCCTTTTGGTACCGGTTGATTCCAATTAAGTGAACTGGCTTCAATATGGAAATGGATATGATGGTCCTAACCGATACCAGTTGATTCCAGTAAAATAAACTGGTTTCAATATGGACATTGGCATACTGGTCCTAACTAGTACCAGTTGAACCAATACTACCAACTGGTAGGGCCTACCAGTGGACAACTGGTATTCCAACTGGGACCACCGGTTGAAATTTCTCAAGTGGAAACCAGTTGATTCCTGTATACCAACTCCCATATTGAATTGGTATACTGGAATCAACTGGAATCAACTGATTCACTTAACTGGTACCAGTTCCAGTTGCCTTGATCTGGGCCTTATAAACTTTTTTTTTTTTTGCCTGGGATAGGAATCAATTACAAATAAGTTTCTAATTCAAAATATCTGTACTTACTAAAGAATCAATTCAAATGAATATAAACGCACAAAATAAATGCAAGACGGAAGTATGTAGGCCTATTGACTTTAGTTTTTGTCCAAATATGATAATCTTTGATTGCGAAGACATGCTCAAACAGTTCAATAAAGTCTAGCAAAAAAATTGACAAATCAGAAAAATAACAACCGGAAAACGCAATGCGCTGAAGAAAATGGTTCAATAGTTGAGATACAGCTCTATTGACGGTAGTTCAGATTCTGCACGATTTTTTTTCCATCCATCTTAAACATGCAAACATCATGTGACGCTATGCTCTCAGACCGCGATACTCGTACCTAACTGACTCACTTACTGCGAAAACGGGTGTGTGTAATAGCGATTTCGCTGAAATTTACGCAAGTGATTCGATATTTGAAAATATTGTGGGAAATTTTGATGAATTCGGCAAGTGGAAAACGTGATATCCGTTTGGATACGAAACCGCATTAGCGCCAAAATTCCCCGGACTCGTGCCGGACTCGTCGTCGAGTTATCGAGTCATAGGTTCGGTGTAAAAATGTCAGAGGTAAAAATGTCAGAGGAAAAAATGTCAGAGGTATAAATTTCGGTTCCATGACATTTGCTCCGGCGACATTTGCTCCGCCGACAACTGCTCCGAAAATGACGACAAGTGCTCCGCGACAAGTGCTCCGCGACATATGATCCGCCGACATATGCTCCAGCGACATTTGCTCCGCCGACAATTGCTCCGCCGACAATTGCTCCACCGACATTTGCTCCGTCGACATTTGCTCCGCCGACATTTGCTCCGCCGACATATGCTCCGCCGATATTTGCTCCGAAACGACGACATTTGCTCCGGCGACATTTGCTCCGCCGACATATGCTCCGCCGACATTTGCTCCCCCGACATTTGCTCCCCCGACATTTGCTCCGCCGAATTATGCTCCAAAACGACGACATTTGCTCCGCCGACATATGCTCCACCGACATATGCTCGGACGACATTAGCTCCGCCGAATTAATTATAATCATCAATAAATTGATAATAATTCTACTCTGCTCCGAAAATTGATAAATGATTATGACAATTGCCTCGACGCCAATTTCTCCACCGAAATGTTTTGGAAACTACGACACTTGAACCTTGCCCCCACGACACCATTCAGTGAATTTGAGGGCATGCCTTTATCATGTTTATCATTATAGGTCACTCTAAATAATCTACGTAATCAGAGTAATCATAGTAAATCAGAGTAGATCTAAACAAACTGCAAAGTAGTTTGCAAAGATAGAAATACTGCGGTATGTCAAAATTGCCCCTTAAAGGTGCCTCCGCCCACCGAAGGTAGGTGCCGGAGGCATTATGTTATCGGGTTGTGAGTCCGTCCGTACGTCCGTCCGTCCCGTTTTCCTTTCTCGCGATAACTTAAGAACTGCTTGACGGATCAACTTCGAACTGGGCTCAAGACGCATATAGAAGGGACAATGATCCGATTAGATTTCGGGTCTCAAGGTCAAAGGTCATAGACGTCATTATGCACATGAAAATTAAGCTTGTTCGTGCGATAACTTAGCAACTCTGTGACAGTTTAGCTTCAAACTTTGCTCATGTATGAATATGGGAGGGACAATAGTCTGACTAGATTTGGGGTCACAAGGTCAAAGATTTCATTGCTTCGGTGAAAATAAACAAATAAATATGAATGTGAAATATACTCCCGATATGTTGATTAAATAAATTTCTCCAGTTTAAGGTAGGCTCATTTTCTACAAGCATTTCTGATATTTCTGCCATTAAAGCGCTCTTCTCATATTTTTAAACATTGTAATATCTTAATTAATTTAAATGCATGTTTAAAAATATTTGATAACCACACACTAAATCTATACTCTCTTAATATTCTTTTGATAATCTCAGAGGTTAATTCAATTTTGCAATGGCGACTTTCTGAGCTTGTATGTCACAGTCATTTACAGTTTTATGGGGATGCGTCCCATCTATATTCAGCGTATTCCTGGTTTGTAAACTTTATTGCAAGTTGTTTAGTTTGTATTTTGCGAATTTAGTTATTACTGCAAAGGATTTATTTCATCTACTTTCCCCCCGGGGTAAGTTTTCTCCCAAATGTTCACAAACTTGTTTGCTTGTTTGTTTATTTATTTGTATATATATTTTTTTTACTATTTTTACTGGCATGTGCAATTAAATTCAATATAACAATGTTCATAATTATTTTTTACATCTAGCACTGCTCCTTGCATGTATCTTATTTCAGTTTCCATTTAACTGTTATTTGAATATTGTCTTATCTTGTAAATATGATAAGTCTTCGGACTTTTGTCATGCACCAATTATTTCCTTTTACAATAAAACCGAAATAGAACTGAATTGAATTGAATTTCAAGTGAAATTATCTTGCAATGGCGGAGGCATAAATGTCGATCTTGCGCGGTCGCAGATTCATATAGTTCTTTTTGTTTGTTTGTTTGTTTGTTTTCAGCTTTCAGTGCATCTTTTCGGTGATGCTCCCCAACTTCGAAAGGCACTCCGCTGCCCCCTGGCCAGCCCCGGCCACCCCCCCCCCCCCCTCCTCCCCCCATCCTGCGATTTTCTGTAAAAACTTACAGGAGCAAACATGCACATACGATGACGCGGCATGTGCGTCTAATTTTCCCATGGACGTAGGTTTTTGGGCTGTAGGGGTTTTGGTTTAGAATGATTTTGAGAATAACATGAATAAGGATTAATTATATTAGTGTTATGTTTCCTTGGGAGCGATTGTCATGGAACCGCACATACACACACACGCGCGTACCCTCCCATTCACACCCGAAATAGATCGAATATCGTAAAGTTGAAATTACATGCAGTGGCTCTATGATTTACGCTCCAACGTTCATTGCTCCGCCGAAATATGCTCCGGAATAGACGACACTTGCTGCAGATTCTCTTGTAAGTCACGGAATGCGAGGGGTATGTTCAGGGATCGGGAAAGGGAAGGGGTGTTGTGTGTGTGTGTGGGGGGGGGGGGGCTGAAGGGCTGAAGGGGAGGGATTAGGTGTTGTGCTGGGATGTGCGGGTGCTTCTGTCTTTCATCTTTATTTTGTTTCTTCCTCATTTCATTATTAATCTTTCTTTCAGTGAAAGAAACGCAGAAAGGACCACTAACCACATTGTTTGTTAACTGAAATGATTTACAAGTCTATGTATATAAAACTTTTATTTTACTGGTACCAGTGTACGTATAAAGTTATTGTCAGTTTATGATTGTAATTTGTTTGCTATGGTTGTACATATTGATGTCACAGAAAGAAAAGAATAACAGAATATTTTAAAACAAAACAAAAAAAAATTTTAAGGGGGTGGTTGTTGTTAAGTTTGATATACTTACTAACTACACAATGTATTTGCATAATACAATTCATGTATCAGTTTTAATTGCTATTTTTTTCTCTTGAGATGAGCTGCTGTTTAATATTTTTAAATAGTCTCCTCCTCTTTCATTAACTTACATTGCCTAATTTCACTGAAACTTCTATAGCTTAATCACTAACTTTATTTATTTGATATATTTATTTTAAGGATAATCTGTTTCATGATCTTGCGCATTTGATGTTGAATGTGAAAAACGTAAATATACTGTAGAAATACATAAACATTGAACTAAAAAAAAAAATCTAAAAATAAACAAAAAGTGAAAATTCTAAAGAAAAGGAACGTAAATTGATTTCTCACTAAAATAGATGTGTTGACTGAAATCAGTTTTCCTCCGGGAAGCTTGTCCTCGGGGGGTATTGTGTTCTCGGGCAGCTGTCATCGTGGGAGCCATCCTTGGAAGGAAATGTCCTCTGGGGGACCCGTCCTCCGGGAAAGTGGTCCTCGGGGGCGGGGGGGGGGGGGGCTTGTCCTCCGGGGGAGTTGTTCTAGAACCGCCACTTCTCATATAAGTCACCCCTTATGCTAATTTTTAGTGTGCAGGAAGTGCTGTTTTTATGCACGAACTTACACAAAATCTCTCTACCGTGGGTGGGGAATACCCCTTCCAACATCCTCGCCATGCCCCCCCCCCCCCATTATATGCCACCTCTCATATCAGTTTCCTCTAATACTGTATTTTAGTGTGCAGAAAATATCATTTCCATTCAAGAATTAAAAAAAAATCTCCTTACCGTTGGAGGGGGAATAACCCTCTCCAACAGCTTCCCCAGCTCCGTCGCTTCGCTCCCTCGCTTCGCCTCCCCCTCCCCTTGTTGAAAATTCTAGGCTACGTCAGAGAGTATACTTTCCATTCCATTTTATGGCGTCAATGGACCAATTGCCACCAGTTCAAGTGTAGTGTCTACGGAATTAATTCGGCAGAAATATGTCGGCGGGGCAGTTGTTACATTATTGTCGAAATAGTTCGGCGGAGCATATGTCGGCGGAGCATGTGTCGGCAGAGCAAATGTCGTCGTTTTGGAGCATATGTCGGCGGAGCATATGTCGGCGGAGCATTATGTCGGCGGAGCAAATGTCGGCGGAGCAAATGTCGGCGGAGCAAATGTCGGCGGAGCATATGTCGGCGGAGCAAATGTCGTTTTGGAGGATATAATGTCGGCGGAGCATATGTCGGTGGAGCAAATGTCGCCGGAGCAAATGTCGTCGTTTCGGAGCAAATGTCGGCGGAGCATATGTCGGCGGAGCAAATGTCGGCGGAGCAATTGTCGGCGGAGCAATTGTCGGCGGAGCAATTGTCGGCGGAGCAAATATCGGCGGAGCATATGTCGGCGGAGCATATGTCGCGGAGCACTTGTCGTCATTTTCGGAGCAGTTGTCGGCGGAGCAAATGTCGCCGGAGCAAATGTCGTGTCACCATAAATTTCAGAGGTAAAAATTTCAGAGGTAAAAATGTCAGAGGAAAAAAATGCCAGAGCTAAAAATGTCAGAGGTAAAAATGTCAGAGGCAAAAATGTCAGGGGTAAATATGTCAGAGGAAAGAATGTCAGAGGTAAAAAAGTCAGAGGTAGAATTGTCAGAGGAAAGAATGTCAGAGGTAAAAATGTCAGAGGTAAAAATGTCAGAGGTAAAAATGTCAGGGGAAAAAATGTCAGAGATAAAACTGTCAGAGGTTAAAATGTCAGAGGTAAAAATGTCAGAGGAAAAAAATGTCAGAGGAAAAAATGCCAGAGGTAAAAATGTCAGAGGTAAAAATGTCAGAGGTAAATATGTCAGAGGAAAGAATGTCAGAGGTAAAAAAGTCAGAGGTAAAAATGTCAGAGGAAAGAATGTCAGATGTCAAAATGTCAGAGGCAAAAAAGGCAGAGGTAAAAATCTCAGGGGAAAAATGTCAGAGATAAAAATATCAGATCTGAAAATGCCGAAGTGAGCGTGTTACAATTACTATAAGAATATTGAATTTGAAATTAGGAAGAGCACTAGATATTTAAAAACGAATTGATACTGTATAAATGGAGTGATCACAATAATACTGCTCTCTGTAAAAGTGTGTGTATGTTCAGTCACTCGAATGGCCTTCCTGTCTTACTCATTTGATGTGAAAATGATAATGTTGCCCCATTTGAGACCAATCTTGTTTTGGCCGGGAGAACATCCTGGTATGCGCGCATTGCCCAACAGTGTTTTGATCTTGCGAAAACTTGTTTAGCTGACTCCAAATATTGCAGCAAACGAATGCCCGGTTCCCTCTCTTTGGTCGCTTGACATGCATTGCACTGTGAAACATATTTGTGACAATTTCAACAAGTGATAAGTAAATCGCGCCTTTTGGGTAAGAAACCAAGCATGGGATGATGTTTCTTTGTGAGATTAATGGGAAAATAAGTTACAGGATTCAATAAATTAAGTGGAATGTTAGAATGGTAGATAAAGTTAAGAAAGGATATCCACGTTTGATGTTCTCTCTAAATTCCTCAGGTTGGAAATCAATCTAAAAGATTGTGGTTGGGACCAATCCAAAATTATATTGAGAAAAAGATTGACTTCTAAATATATTAGATTGAGATTTTCAATCTAATTTACAATTGGTCCCTCATCTCAATCTAAGGAATTTAGAGAGTGCATATGCTAACACAATTATCTAATTAAGTAATTTTTTTTAAAAAGTTGTAAATTCCGCAGCTTATCGGATGAAATAATACAAAAGGTCGAGAAAGAGATAGAATTAACGATTAAATTTTGCTTACTTCATATTCTTCCTTTATTCTGAGGACAATAATGTTGAAGCATTCGTTCACGTGTACCACGCTTGATTGGAGTAGGGTAGGGGGAGCTTACGAAGAGGAATGTGCATATTAAAATCGCGCACTCGTGTGGAATGTATGTTTTTGGTCAGCTACCAACCCAGTTTTTTCCCACCATCGTTTTTACAATGCCCGTCCCCGCGGTGAAAACGAGGGCGCTTACAAGAACGTTCACCCCGCCAACACCATAACCGTTATTTCCAAATGGCCAGGATAATTGGCATTCAAGTAGACACAGTATGTTTACAGAACATATTTGAATATATCGGACTCTCCATAATTTCTATAATTCCATATTCGTACCTGAAACATGTCGGGAAACACGTCACTTAAACATTTCCAAATCTGACGTTCCTCAGACATTAATTTCTAACCTCTGACATTTTTACATCTGACATTTTTTCCTCTGACATTTTTACCTCAGACATTTTTACCTCTGACATTTTTACCTGGCACCGAGTCGGTTGTAGGCCTCGAGTCCGAGTCCAAGTCCGAGTCATGAACCTTCGAGTCCTAGTCCGAGTCCGAGTCCGGCCCAAGCGGACTCGAGTCCGGACTCGAGTCACACATCACTGGTTGCTATATAAAAACATTCATCTTTTCACATAAACAATACAAACGCAAAGCTATAAAGCTATGGTCAAGAATCTTTCTTATTCTAGATATCATTTTCCACCACCACTCTTTAAATCTTAAATCTCCCGAAATTCTGAAAAGCTAGAATTCTTGAAATGTCAGAGCAAAAATGCAATCAGTGATTGAACAAACATTTACAAACATTGTTCAGAAAACATCATACATTAATTTCAGATAATAAAGTACAACGTTGACTCTTTTTCATCCAGTACTTTCTTCTTAATCTTAAAAACCTTCAAAAATTACAAGGTCAACTCATCGGTGGTGATATAAAAATACTGCTTAAATTGTTCTGTCCAGAGATGGTACTTTATTTTACAAACTGCTGAAAATGGTATAAGACAAGTGTTGAAAACTGCCGACCAATTATATACTAAAAGCTATAACAGAAACTCTGCCAGAGGCAGAACCTTCTTCCTGCGAATGCTGGGTTTGTCTGCCCCAACTACTCTGTGCAACATGCTCACTACAAGGAGCATGACCAACCAATTTATAGCTTCACCTGAAAATTTTTGAGTATAAAAACAACCTTCCTGGGTCATGGAGTAAGGCATGCATTTAAATGAACTTCTGACAATATAGACAAATCCCCTTTCACACTTAGCACTTAAACTTTATGGCGTGCCTCATTAACTCAGCACCATATATACAGTGGTAATTCACATCAAACAAATAACCTTAAACGTCACTATTCACATCTTTTCATCACTATGCACCTATTCATCGCTATGCACTTCGAGCTATTCACCATTATCATAGCTATGCACCACCAATGGCACTACTTCTGTTAGGAATACCAGAAAGAGAATAGTAAATACAATTACTTCCAATTTTACTGTGACAGTTACGAAACTTAAAATGGAAGCGAGCGAAGCGAGCGTGCGCTGAAAGCCTTTTCCTTTTCCCTTCCTTCCTTAAAAAATTATGGTTTCTTTACTCTTTATTCTCTTTGTCTTTTTGGTTTGGGGGGAATTACAGGAGGCTATGAATGTTTTTTAAAATGTTTTTCCTGAAGAATTATGGGGGGGGGGATGATTGCACAGGCCATCCCCCTGATCAAAATATTGGGGGCTATATCCCCCTCCCCCCCCCCCCGATCGACATCCATGGATACAGAAGATTTTAGTGAGCGTTGCTCTAAAAAAATGATGAGATTCTTTTGGAACCCAGTTTATTATACATGGCTATTTTATACAGCCCATGAGGCCGACTAGACATCAGCTGGTCATAGACTGATGACCAATATTATAGTAACTAGCCTGGTAGACAGAAGTCAACGAGACCGTCGGCTCTCGACCGACAGCCTCGAGGCCGAAAAATTTGACGAACCTTCAGAAAAGTTGACGGAATATGTGAAGAAATTCAACCACTAGACCAACAGGCACTACCAACCCAATATGTGTAATTTTCCCGCTTACTTGATGCAGCCCCCCCCCCACACACGCACACACACACTCCGCAGCCTTCCTGCATACTTGCTACGTACATGTGGAATCCTTGCCGCAGATCTGCTGCAACCTTTTCCTGAAAATGAATGCTTGAATATTCATCATTAAAAAGGCTGTAGCAGATCTCTTCAGCATAGCTCATTGCCTGAAATAGTATGTGGTAAGCTTGCCAGGTTTGTTGCAAGGCTGCGACAAGGGCTATAATTTGCATGTGAGCATGATGCCTGTCTGCTGCAAGGTTGTCGCAGGTCTGCCGCAAGTTTCCACAGCAGTATGCAAGCAAAATTAGTTTTTGTTTGGGACGTTCGAAAATCGAGGGACAAATCATTCCGAGGTCAGCTAGGGTGAGCATGTCGAATGGATCGGTGGCAAAGACTGTCCCTGGGATTTCTAAGTGCTCATTTGTGGAGTTTCTAGTTGGATAATTGTGAATATCTGAGGTCATGAAAAACATGTCTAATAGATTGGCGGGGAGTTCAAGGGAATCATAATGGAATCTCTAAATAAGAAGACCAGTTTGGAGTTAATAAATTTCATATATAGTACAAGTTCAATCCGAACAGCCTGATCTTGTAGAGGGAGTAATGGGCTGATCTTAGTTTTCTGACTCTATCTTTATATAAATTTTGCCCTGGTAAAGTTAAATATTATGGAATGAAACGCAAAAGTGAGATATATGTATAATAAGGATAACTCTGGGGGAAAAATGGCTTTTGATTACCACAAAAAGGGATATGAATTATCTCACAAAGTTATTATATTCAAAATGAATCTATCCTTTTGTGATGTTATTGCTCTTCATAACTATATTCACTGACGAGACAAAAATAAACCTTAGATCTCGTTGCTTTTTAGACTTTGTGGAAATTTTATCCAGTCATTTTCTCTTCTTCTGAAATCCTTTGCCTTTGCTCGTATTAGAACAGTACAGAATATCCAGGGAGCGTTTAATGAAAAGTCTTGTAGGTGATTTTCAATTATAACTGTTATAAGCTACTGAAATCCTTGCATCAAATTTTTTTTGTCAGTGATTTTCACTGACAAGAGTCTTCATGGAACACTCCCCAGATCAAGCCTTTTTACGCTTCCAATTTCTGTGATGCATTCATCAAGAAAAAAATGAACCTCTTTACATTTCCTACTACAATCACGATTACAGGTCGTTATTCCCAAGGTTCATTATTCCCGTGGTTGGTTTATACCGAAGGTTCTTTATTCCAAAGGTTCGTTAGTCCAGAGGTTCGTTAGTACGAGAAGCTTCGTTATTCCAAGGGTTCGTTAGTACGAAAATGAGAAAAGGTTCGTTATTCCGAAGACTCGTTAATTCGAAAACGATAAGGTTCGTTATTTCAAATGTTTGTTAGTCCAAAACACGAAATAAGGTTCGTTAGTTCGTTAGTTATTACCTAGTATTTTCTCTTTGTATCCGTCTCCTTTTAAAAAAATTCCACCACTTTTTCTTTCCCTCATCCGATTCGAAGCCAATAGCCAATAACTATTGGACCAGAACGTGCTTTCAAACAATTCATTTTGATGCATGCACAATATGTTTGCAGGTATTTTCGGTATCAGATCTTTCAAGAACCACAGTCAAAGCTATCGTTCTTTCACACAATGGACGATATCCAAGTAGGCCTCATTCACTATTCAGTAGGTTTATATTTTCGGGTTTTCATATAGCCGGTCCAAAAGCTCTGTTTATGAAGGTAGACATGATAAAGGATCGGCACGAGATCAGTTTATGGTTCCTGATAAGTTCATACTGAGCTCATGCTGTCAGGATCAAATTTGCTTCGTTTTCTGTCTTTAAGGTAAGACATTTATCGAGACATTCAAAATGGATTTTATTTGGGATGCCAGCTTATACATGTTATATCCAGAAATTCTATATCAGTTTTAAGTAGTCATAAGACATGGATCCTACCTTCAATTTTCTCCGGGTAGTTGAGGTTAATAACAAATTGAGTTCGTGTGCTATTTAAGACAGATACCCCTAGTTTTTTACATTGGAATAGGGTAATGGAGCAATGAGCAAAATGTTTTTGCAGCCTATCAAGAGGCAAGAAGTTAAAAGGCTTTTTATCAAAGATTTCCGATAGACTGAAAGTTTTTACGATATACATTTAGGGCACTCTAATAATAAAAGAGTAAAGCTAAAAGCAGAATCTCAATGTCAGAAAGATTCTAGACTAATTAAGTCAAGCATAGATATAGCATGCATGAAAAGTTTATGCACAAAGTAATACATACGGTGACGGTATGCCTGTCCAACATTGTGCATCTAGCCAACAAAGTCTTACCCTATGTCACCTCCCCTACAACATGTACGACCACCCAATCCTGACTCCCATGGACACACCACTGAGTCTACCAGGGAAAGGTGCAATGCTAAAATAATGAATGCAATGCCCGTTCACTCATGCATAAAATTTTGATATAATAAACCATAAAATTCACTCAGCAAACCTAAACTGATTGCAACTGATCATGAATTCATCATATCACCCTCAATTATGTAACCTCCAATGGACTCATCTCTCACAATTTGAAAGGTGCAATTCCTGCGCAACCTAATTTTCATACCCTTTTCAAAAGTGAGCAGTGCTCACGCAAGCATGAATTATTTTCGGCCTTTTTGATCTCATATGAAAGTTGAGTCCATGAGCTATCCGCACATATAAACCTTTTCTTTCAGAATCATGTATTTTTCATTTGGCAGCCATTTCAAAAGTGTAAAGTTTATTTTTTGGACGCACTGAATAATAAACTGGGTTCCAAAAGAATCTTATCACTTTTTTCAGAGCAACGCTTACTAAAATCTTCTGCATCCATGGGTGTCGATCCAGGAGGGGGGGGGGGGGGGGGAGAGAGATGGGGGGTATAATTATAGCCCCAAATATTTTGATCAGGGGGATGGCCTGTGCAATCATTCCCCCATAATTCATCATGAAAAACATTTTTAAAAATCATAGCCTCCTGTAATAAAAAAAAGACAAAGAAAATAAATATTAAAGAAATAATACATTTTTAAAGAATGAAAGGAAAAGGAAAAGGCTTGCAGCGCTCGCTTCGCTTCTCTCGCTTGCATTTTCAGTATCGTAACTGTCACAGTGGAATTGGAAGTAATTGTATTTACTATTCTCTTTCTGGTCTTCCTAACAGAAGTAGTGCCATTGATGGGGCATAGCTATAAAAGTAGTGAATATCTCGAGGTGCATAGCGATGAAAAGGTGCATACTGATGAAAAGAAGTGAATTGTGACGTCTAAGTTGTTGTTGTGTGTGTGTGTGTGTGTGTGTGTGTGTGTGTGTGTGTGTGTGAATGTACCACTGCATATAGAAGTGCTGAGTTAATGAGGCGCGATATAGAGTTTAAGTGCTTGGTGTGAAAGGGGATTTGTCTTTATTGCCAGAAGTTCATTTAAATGCATGCCTTACTCCATGACCCAGGATAGTTGTTTTTATACTAACAAAAATTCACTTTGCTTGGAATTCTCGGAGACATCTCCTCTGTCGCGGAGAAGTCTCCGAGACGTCTCCTATAGTTGCAGCAAAGTTTCCGCGACCTCGCAGAAACAAATAATCTCTGCAACTGATGGAGACGTCTCCGTGACGTCTCGCAGACCTTGCGGAGACTGGAAAAAGTCTCCAAAAAATCAAACATGTTCGAATTTCTTGCGACTCCTCGGAGACTCCATAATTTTCAGAAGACGTCTCTGCAACTAGCAAAATCTGGAGTCGCAAACTAGTCGCGAATAGTTTCAAGCCCGGTGAGATACCCCCTTTCGAAGGAAGAAGGTTCTGCCTTTGACAGAGTTTCTGTCGTAGTTTCTAGTTTTCAACAGTTGTCTTATACCATTTTCAGCAGTTTTATTTCACTGAAGTTCGTAAAACCAAGTAGCATCTCTGGACAGAATATTTTAAGCAGTATTTTTATATCACCACCGGTGGGTTGACCTTGTAATTTTTGAAGGGTTTTAAGATTAAGTAGAAAGTATCGGATGAAAAGGAGTCAATGTTGTACTTTATTATCTAAAATTAATGTATGATGTTTCATGAACAATGTTTGTAAATGTTTTTTTCAATCATCGATTGCCTTTTTGCTCTGCCATTTTAATAAATCCAGCTTTTCAGAATTTAGGGAGATTTAAGATTGAAAGACTTATTCCGCAGGTTCGTTATTCCCAAGGTTCGTTATTCTAAAGTTTCGTTAGTACGAAAATGAGAGAAGGTTCGTAATTCCGAAGGTTCGTTATTCCAAAAATGAAAAGCGGTTCGTTAGTCCGATAATAACTAACGAACTAACGAGCCTTATTTCATTTTCGGCATAACAAGCATTTTGAAATAACGAACTTTATCGTTTTTGGATTAACGAGCCTTCGGAATAACGAGCCTTTTCTCATTTTCGTACTGACGAACCGTTGGAATAACGAATCTTGGTAATAACGAACCTCGGTATAAACGAACCTTCGGAATAACGAACTGTATCCATGATTAAATCCATGGATATGTAAAGAGGATCTTTTTTTTTTTTTTTTTTTTTTTTTTTTTTGATGAATGCATCACAGAAATTTGAAGTGTAAAAAGGCTTGATCTGGGGAGCGTTTCATGAAGACTCTTGTCAGGGATTTTCAGTGACAAAATTAGATGCAAGGATTTCAGTAGCTTATAACAGTTATCATTGAAAATCACCTACAAGACTTTTCATGAAACGCTCCCAGGATATTCTGTACTGTTCTAATACGAGCAAGAGGCAAAGGATTTCAGAAGAAGAGAAAATGACTGGATAAAAGTTCCACAAAGACTAAAAAGCAACGAGATCTAAGGTTTATTTTTGTCTCGTCAGTGAATATAGTTATGAAGAGCAATAACTTCACAAAAGGATAGATTCATTTTGAATGAAATAACTTTGTGAGATAATTCATATCCCTTTTTGTGGTAATCAAAAGCCATTTTTCCCCAGAGTTATCATTATTATACATATATCTTTACTTTTGCGTTTCATTCCATTAGGTGCCAAGCAATCAGCAGATTATGGTCATAATGAATTCGTTATTATTTTTTTTTTTGTGGGGGGGGGGGATCCTCCCTAATACACCTTTTATTTAACTTTGCCAGTGAAAAATTTATATATAGATAGAGTCAGAAAACTAAGATCAGTCCATTACTCCCTCTACAAGATCAGGCTGTTTGTATTGAAGTTTACTATACATGAAATTTATTATCTCCAAACTGGTCTTTTTATTTAGAGATTCCATTATGATTCCCTTGAACTCCCTGCCAATCTATCAGACATGTTTTTCATGACCTCATGCATTCAAAATTATCCAACTAGAACCTCCACAAATGAGCACTTAGAAATCCCAGTTACAGCCTTTGCCACCGATCCATTCGACAAGCTCACCCTAGCTGACCTCGACCTTGCATACTACTGTGGAAACTTGAGGCAGACCTGCGACAACCTTGCAGGAGACAGGCATCATTTTCACATGCAAATTATAGCCCTTGGGGCAGCTTTGCAGCAACCTGGCAACCTTGCCACATACTCTTTCAGTCCAATGAGGTATTGCTGAAGAGATCTGCTACAGCCTTTTTAATGATGAATATTCAAACATTCATTTTCAGGAAAAGGTTGCAGCAGATCTGCTACAGCCTTTTTGAATGATGAATATTTATACATTTAATTTCAAGACAGGTTGCAGCAGATCAACTGCATATCTGCGGCAAAGATTCCACACGTACGTAGCAAGTACCCAGGAAGGCTGCTGAATATGTGTGAGTGTGTGTGTTGGGGGGGGGGGGGGGAGACTGCATCAAGTAAGCGAGAGGATTATATTGGGTTGGTAGTGCCTGTTTGATTTGATTTGATTTGATTTGATTTATTTATTTTCTTCTGCATTGATATATGTACAAATTTTTCAGATAATATACATAAAAATTAAATACAAAAGAATTTTTACAATGAATCATAACACAAAGTATTTGTAATAATCATTTACAAACAAATGAATAAATTTTCAATTCTTTTTTTTTTTGTAATTCAGTTAAACATAAGATTTAATTAAAAATAAGATTATTTGCAGAAGAAGGACTGCCATTATAAGCAATGTGCTTGAAAATATGGCAGCCCCAAATATTATGAAATAGATAACCATAACAAATAAGCAGAATGGAAAAATAACTTAATCCTGTATTAAGAGGATAATGACGATGATGATGATGAAATGATGATGATGATAATGATGATGATGATGTTGATGATGATGATGATGATGAAGATGACAATGCTGATCATGATATCCGTAATGACTAAAATGGTAGAAAGAATGATACTGTGAAAAAGACTGAGGAGCTAACACAGAAATTTTACCGTGAATATTCTGATAGCAACATGGTCTTAACTTTCGCTTTAAATGAGTAGAGGGAACTGCTGGATTTAATTGATTCTGGGAGAGGATTCCATAGGTCTGGGCCATGGTGTCTTACGGATCTATGGGCAATAAGTAACTTAGGGTTAACTACATGAAGATTAGAGGAATTTCGAGTAGGGTAGGGGTGAATAGTGTTATTTAAAGTATAAAAGTTTTGAAATGAAAGAGGGAGCATGTTATTCAAATACTTAAATATAAACAACAGAATTTGTAATGAATAAATGTCGAATACGGATAGAGTTTTCAGTTGGTAAAATATTGGTCTTGTGTGAGATAAATATTGTGAACCGGTACAAATGCGAAGGGCTTTCTTTTGCAATAAGTGAATGGAGTTGAGTTTTGTTTTGTTGCTGCTGGCCCATACTAAGTTACAATATGTTATATACGGTAATATCAATGAATTATAGAGCATGATGAGCGTTTTGCAGGGGATAAATTTCTTTATTTTAAAAAGTATACCAACATTCCTAGAGATTGAGGTAGTTATATAACTGTTGGTCTAGTGGTTGAATTTCTGCACATACTGCACTGTACATAGCTATTTTATACAGCCCATGATCATCAGCCCATGAGACCAACTAGACATCAGCTGGTCATAGACTGATGACCAATATTATAGTAACTAGCCTGGTAGGCCAAAGTCAGCGAGACCATCGGCTCTCAACCCACAGCCTCGAGAACGAAAAATTTGACGAACTTTCAGAAAAGTTGACGGAGTATGTGCAGAAATTCAACCACTAGACCAACAGGCACTACCAACCCAATATAATCCTCTCGCTTACTTGATGCAGTCTCCCCCCCCCCCCCCCAACACACACACTCACACATATTCAGCAGCCTTCCTGGATACTTGCTACGTACGTGTGGAATCTTTGCCGCAGATATGCAGTTGATCTGCTGCAACCTGTCTTGAAATTAAATGTATAAATATTCATCATTCAAAAAGGCTGTAGCAGATCTGCTGCAACCTTTTCCTGAAAATGAATGTTTGAATATTCATCATTAAAAAGGCTGTAGCAGATCTCTTCAGCAATACCTCATTGGACTGAAAGAGTATGTGGCAAGGTTGCCAGGTTGCTGCAAAGCTGCCCCAAGGGGCTATAATTTGCGTGTGAAAATGATGCTTGTCTCCTGCAAGGTTGTCGCAGGTCTGCCTCAAGTTTCCACAGTAGTATGCAAGGTCGAGGTCAGCTAGGGTGAGCTTGTCGAATGGATCGGTGGCAAAGGCTGTAACTGGGATTTCTAAGTGCTCATTTGTGGAGGTTCTAGTTGGATAATTTTTGAATGCCTGAGGTCATGAAAAACATGTCTGATGGATTGGCGGGGAGTTCAAGGGAATCATAATGGAATCTCTAAATAAAAAGACCAGTTTGGAGATAATAAATTTCATGTATAGTAAAGTTCAATACGAACAGCCTAATCTTGTAGAGGGAGTAATGGGCTGATCTTAGTTTTCTGACTCTATCTATATATAAAATTTTCACTGATAAAGTTAAATAATAGGTGTATTAGGGGGACCCCCCCCCCCCACAAAAAAAAAAAAAACCGAATCCATTATGGCCATAATCTGCTGATTGCTTGGCACCTAATGGAATGAAACGCAAAAGTAAGATATATGTATAATAATGATAACTCTGGGGAAAAATGGCTTTTGATTACTACAAAAAGGGATATGAATTATCTCACAAAGTTATTTCATTCAAAATGAATCTATCCTTTTGTGATGTTATTGCTCTTCATAACTATATTCACTGACGAGACAAAAATAAACCTTAGATCTCGTTGCTTTTTAGTCTTTGTGGAACTTTTATCCAGTCATTTTCTCTTCTTCTGAAATCCTTTGCCTCTTGCTCGTATTAGAACAGTACAGAATATCCTGGGAGCGTTTCATGAAAAGTCTTGTTGGTGATTTTCAAAAATAACTGTTATAAGCTACTGATATCCTTGCATCAAATTTTGTCAGTGAAAATCACTGACAAGAGTCTCCATGAAACGCTCCCCAGATCGAGCCTTTTTACGCTTCCAATTTCAGTGATGCATTCATCCCCCCCCCAAAAAAAAATGAACCCTTTTTACATTTCCTGTTACAATAATGATTACAGTTCGTTATTCCCAAGGTTCAGTATTCTAGTGGTTGGTTTATACCGAAGGTTCGTTAGTCCAAAGGTTCGTTAGTACGAAAATGAGAAAAGGCTCGTTATTCCGAAGGCTCGTTAATCCGAAAAACGATAAGGTTCGTTATTTCAAATGTTTGTTAGTCAAAAAACGAAATAAGGTTCGTTAGTTCGTTAGTCACTATCAGACTAACGAACCGCATTTCATTTTCGGAATAACGAACCTTTGGAATAACGAACCTTCTGAATAAAGAATATCCACCTAGTATTTTCTCTTTGTATCTTTTTCTTTTGAAAAACAAAATTCCACACTTTTTCTTTCCCCCTCCGATCCGAAGCCTCCCCCCCCCCCCCCCCACCTTGATGTGTATTTCAAAATAGCTATTGGACCAGAACGTGCTTTCAAACAATTCATTTTGATGCATACACAATATGTTTGCAGGTATTTTCGGTTTGAGATCTTTCAAGAACCACAGTCAAAGCTATCATTCTTTCACACAAAAGACTCTATCCAAGTAGGCCCCATTCACTATTCAGTAGGTTTATATTTTTGATGTGTATTTCAAAATAGCTATTGGACCAGAACGTGCTTTCAAACAATTCATTTTGATGCATGCACAATATGTTTGCAGGTATTTTCGGTTTGAGATCTTTCAAGAACCACAGTCAAAGCTATCATTCTTTCACACAAAAGACTCTATCCAAGTAGGCCCCATTCACTATTCAGTAGGTTTATATTTTTCGGATCGGATTTTCATATAGTCTGTCCAAAAGCTCTGTTTATGAAAGTAGACATGATAGAGGATCGGCACGAGATCAGTTTATGGTTCCTGATAAGTTCATACTGAGCTCACGCTTTCACGATCAAATTTGCTTCGTTTTCTGTCTTTGTTTAAGGTAAGGCATTTATCGAGACATTCAAAATGGATTTTATTTGGGATGCCAGCTTATATCCAGAAATTCTATATCAGTTTTAAGTAGTCATAAGACATGGATCCTACCTTCCATGGAGCAATGAGCAAAATGTTTTTGCAGCCTATCAAGAGGCAAGAAGTTAAAAGGCTTTTTATCAAAGATTTCCGATAGACTGAAAGTTTTTTACGATATACATTTAGGGCACTCTAACAATAAAAGAGTAAAGCTAAAAGCAGAATCTCACTGTCAGAAAGATTCTAGACTAATTAAGCCAAGCATAGATATAGCAGCCATGAAAAGTTTATGTACAAAGTAATATATACGGTGACGGCATACCTGTCCAACATTGTGCATGTTGTGATATAAACACCTATCTTTTGCATGCACAAATATGAAATGTTTTGCATAAACAAATTTAAAAGTAGATGCATGTCATATTCTGCCCCTAAGGGCATTTTGGCATACATTGTTGGGTGATCTTCACCCAATAACTAACATTATTATTTTTCTATAAGCACGAATGAAAATCATTTAGAAGTAAATTTCGGTAAATGACTTTGCTTTGATTGTGGAGATCTCAGATATAAACTGCTGAGTGTGCTTGTAGGGCCTGAAAGTCTCCAGGAACAGTAAGGTGCTTCTCCTTGGAAAAAGGGGGGGGGTGCTATTTAATCAACCCCTCCCTATAGCACGCAACATGTATTCATTTTTTCGTACCTTTTTGTATCTTGTAGTTACCAGATTGAGGTGCCATTTAGCGACATACTTCTACGTGTCACTGTAATTTAATTTTAAATGTGTCATGCTATGCTCCTGTTAGCGCTAGTGCCGTAGGTTACCATTTGGGCACTTTTGTATACTATTTGAAAAAAATATCATTAAAAGCGAAAGTTAAATAATTTCATATTCATTATTCAGCCCGAGCTGAGAAATGTTCAGGGGTTTAAAACCTTCAGGAAGCATCGGTAAGGTGCCCATTTTTGGAAGGGGGTGGGTCTAATTGGCTTTTACTAAACACTCGGGGCGCGTGGCGCTAGAAAACACTCGGGTCGCGGCTCGCTGTGTATGGGGCGCCAGGTGTTAATAAAGTTATTTTGTCCAAAACTGCACAATTTAGTGTCAAAAGTTCATTCAAAACTTTATTTATTTATAGAATTCACGAACTGTGAACCATTTCGTTACAAAATGAAATGCAACGGACGATTTTGAACAAAAACCTCCCCAATATGAATAAACAGACAGGATATTCACTTCGCCTGGGCATTGACTTTGTTTCGTTACAAACAATTTGTGCATAGCAGAGGGTGGGAGGATCAGTTTTGGTTTTACTGTACACTGACTGTAGTTTTTGGACCGGATAACCTAGTTAACACTTGGCGCACCATACTCAGTGAGCCGCGACCCGAGTGTTTTTCAGCGCGACGCGACCCGAGTGTTTAGTAAAAGCCGTCTTATTTCATTAATTCCCGAAAAATTCCCCCGAGTGCATGCACATTCGACAAAACAGAACTAAATTGGGCACTCATGCAGATATATGTATCATGAATGATTATAGATTATGATGTAGGGACATCATTTTATTTTTCTTTTATACCTCTAAACATGCTAAACGAGGGCTTTATTCATGAAAATCAAACAAGGTCATTACAATATTGTCATCTGACAAGTATAACAATGCATTATCACAACTGTATCATTACGTGATTAACATTCTTTCCATCTATAGACTTTTCTTCTTTTTTCAGACTTCTAATATGCAGCAAACTCTCTAGGTTTCAAAGATTTACCATATCTAAAACTCAAAAAGTGTTTTATCACAATCATATTGTTCTAGGATATTTGTTTCTCATTTTTTGAAAAAAAAATACATACAGTTAAGCATGATGGAAGAGAAAACCAGAAAGGGAGAAACAACAAGATATTAGAAAAGAAAAACTTCACTTAATATCATAATACGTTCAACACTTCAGCTGGTAATCCTTTATCTGAGTTCTTCAATTCTTTGTTTTTCATTATTCTATTTTTTATTTCTCTTTCAAAAAGGTATCTTGACTTTAAATTTCTTTGGTCAAAGCCATATTTATTTCTGATTACCAATATTTTGTAAATGCACAAAAAGGCGATTGTCATTACTACGTCTGCTCTCCTGTCAGTATTGATTTTTAGTAAACAAGAGATATTCACACGAATGCCGCTATTGAAAGTATGCATAACAAACCGCTTAACATAGGTAAAGAACTCTTTGTTCAAATTACATTCAATAAACGCGTGTACTAAATCTTCTGTTACGTGGCAGTACGGACAATATTTGTCGTCTTCCAGACCCCATTTGAAAAGGTTATTTCTAACAGGTAATAAATTGTATAACAATTTAAAATTGAACTCTCGTAAACGAAGTTCTCGTATACATGTCAAATTCCTTTTGAACACAGAAAACCAGGCAATATCTATCTGCAGGTTATTTCCCAAAAGAGACAACACCTACTAGTGAAAATCGGTCTAAAACAAATCAAGTTGTAAAAACGTTTACTACTTATGTCACTAATTGCTAAGGATACTTTTCCAAAAGAGAAAATAGGAGTTTCAAGAGAGTCATGGATTCGATTTACTGGTTGCGTATTTGTACAACACTCTTTTAACCAATATTTTTTGGAATACCTTTCTTTAGTTTAGAATAATCGAATTACAGATTCTGCTTGCTTTTCCTTATTTTAAGACGAGCTAGAATCTTGTCAACAGGTACAAAATTTCCTTCCTCAAAGAGATCTTGTAGATGAATAATTCTATAACTGAACCAATCTTCGTAAAACAAAGACTTTGTATTCCAAACAATATTCTTATTATGCCATATTATTTGCTTATGAAAATTCATATTTTGAATTGAACCATTTTCACAAACAGCATAGCTCTTTACATAATTCCACGCTTGCAATATTTCCAAGTAGAAATCAGGTAGTTGTATGTTTTGAAAATCCAATGATTTGTGGTCATAGTTACAATGCAACAGAAGATTTATACCACCAATACAATTATACAAATACTAACACATATTCTTCCATGGACATTCACTATCATCTAATTATCTACCAAGCCATCTTAAACGAAAACTCAGTATCTGTTTTGTGACATCAATTATCCGTTACCCACCTTGGCTATAATCTTGGGTGAGTGTGCACCTTTTGACTTTTTCAACTTTTGAATTCCAAATAAAGTTGAAAATGCTTTTTTTTTTTTAGTTTCTTCAGATATTTCTGTGGAGTCGTGTCTACTATCATAACATTAACTATTTGACTTAAGGCGAGTGATTTAACAACAGTAATTCTTCCGAATAAAGTAAGATTTCTACTTCTCAAGTTATCCAGGAGTTTCTGTAATTTGGACAATTTATTTTCCCAACCTATTTTGATTGAAAAGTATAAGTCTGTGGATATAAAATACCCTGAATATTTTACAGGTTCTTTTGTCCAACTGAGGTCTAGGTCAGAAAGAGACCATCTTTTGCTGATGTCCCCAATCCAAAATAAAACAGTCTAGTCTTTATTCAGTTTTGGACCTGCAATGTTTCCGAATAAGTCTAATTCGTCTAAGATATTCATTAAAGAATGTTTATCTTTAACAAAAAGCAAAGTATCATCGGCGTACTGTAATAGTTTTAATGTAGAATTACAACCCTTAAAGTCAATATTTTGGATGCCATCGTTTTGCCTTATTCTATTTGCCATAAATTCAACTGCTAATATAAACAATAACGCCAAGAGGGGGCAGCCTTGCCGTATTCCTCTTTTGACTGGGAATGTTTCTGATATCCCCCCATTTAAAATGACTGAACTTGTAATATCAGCATAAAGAACCTTCACCCACTTCTGAAAGGATGGTCCAAAGTTCAGTTTTTCCAAACACTTATTTACAAACAACATATTGATAACATCAAAGGCTTGACTGAAGTCTATTAACCTGATTGCTCCAGTTTCATTATTTTTAACATATAAGCAATTATATTTTTTGTGAGTCGTACATTGTAAGCCGCTAAGCGACCTTCAACATAGCCAGTTTAATTCGGGTCAATAATTCGAGCTATAACCTTTTGTAATCTGCGTGCTAACACAGCTGCTATAATTTCGTAGTCCCAATTTAGGAGTGTTATAGGTCTCCCATTTTTAAAATTTAGTTGGTTTCCCTTTTTGTATAATAGTGTAATGAGACCTTTCCTCTGAGTGTTTGACATAGTTTCGTTAGCATAGCACTCATTCAGGGCATCGACAAGAATATGATTAAGGTCCGTCCAAAACACCTGATAGAATTCGACGGGAATTCAGTCACAACCGGGCGCTTTATTTTTTTATTTTTTATTTTTTTTATTTTTTGCCTGGAAAGAATTACACGTTTACATTCTGCAACGGTCAACAAACCTTCACATGAATTTCTGTCATCATAATTTAGACATGGTATATTTTGCGATTGCACATAGTCATTCATTATATCATCATTTGCGTTTTCATCTGTATGTAATGTACTATAAAATTTCATTGTTCTTTCAAAATGTCATTTTCTTTATTAAGTACTCTCTTCCCGTCTACTGATCTTATTTGATTTATTCCTTTTTGAGAGACATTTCTTTTTTCCAAACTTAGGAAATAATTGGTACTTCTTTCCCCTTCTTACACCCATTTCACTCTCGAATACCTGCACCTTTCGACTCGAATTTATGAATACTTTCGAGTTCTTCTTTTACTGATTTATAATTCGTTTCTGTTTTAATATCACTCTTTTTTTCATCAATCAGTTTTCCAAGAATCTCCATTCTTTCTTGTAATAATTCTTTTCTCTCTTTCTTCCTGATAGTTTTCTTACTGCAGATTTTCTGTGTGAATTCACGAACTGTTATTTTCAAAAATTCCCATTTTTCGGAAGAAGTAGGATCTTTTTCTTGAACCTTGCTTATGATATTACGAACACTTTTTTGATAGTTTTCATCTTTCAGAATACTAGTGTTGGTTTTCCAATAACCTGGACCTTTATTATTATTTTTTACCTTAATTTTGAGTGATACTGCATTATGGTCGGCTCGTATTGCCGGTCTAATATTCGATTTTATTACTCTGAACTGCACATTTTTGTTTACAAGCCAGTAGTCCAGTCTTGATGCAATTTGTAGAGAGTATTTTTTTCCAGGTAAATTGTTTGCTAAGCGGGTTTGTTTTTCTCCAAATATCACATAGTAAATATTGTTTTAATAGTTTACAAAAATTTCGTGGTTTTTTAAAAATAAAATTTACTGTAGGTACCCTTGGACATCACATGCATTTATTACACAGTTCCAGTCTCCACCTAAAATCAGATCAGCTGAATCATTCACACCATTCATAGTAAGGAAGAGGTGTAAGTTTCTAAAAAAATCTCTCCTTAGGCATTTTAAATGTGGGTCCGTATACATTAACAACATAATACTGTATAGTATCAATAATTCCGGATCTCAGGCGAGGCCTAACGAATTCAGGTGATTCAGCTGAGATATCAGAGAACTGTGAATCATCAGGGTTATGTTGATTTTGCACTGCTGTATCGCTATAAGAAACTCCGGGAGTGGTTTCTCGTAGAAGAGGCGAGTTGTTGCTAGAATGACCCTGTTGTGAGTTGCGTATGGCGGAGACGATCGCGTTATCTTAGATTGCGAGTTTTTTGTGTGTCGCTTGAAACGCGATCGCGATTGCGACTGGGCTTTGATGATTCGCTCTCGTGGAACACCCTACCTTTGAAGGCGCCGAAGGAGACAAACCTTGGCAGGGGTTGGGATGGTTTTTCGATGTATTACACTCTAGTTAGGCATTTTGTTAGTTTACCATCGACTCGCAGTCTTTGCAGAGCAATCTTTTCGGCCACTTTCAAATTCCTAGCTTAGAATTCATTCAAAATAGCATCGTCGTGAATGGATAAGGGTATATCTTTGATCAGTACTTTGGTTAAGTTTTCCTGGCTAGCGGGGAGGTATGGGTTTAGATCAAAGACAGTGACACACGAGTTTCGGAAATTGAGACCCTTCGAGATGAGGTCAATTCTACTTTTCTGATTCGACAAGTAGAGTCTCCAAAGTCCTGCAATCTTCTGAATCCCTCTTACTTTCGAAAAAGAAAGTGTTTTTGTCAGAGCTTTATACCAAGGAGTTTCAAGAGCTGGAGTCACATCTTACTCATTCCCTTTGAAGTGACGTTCGATGCCGCCAGGAAAAATATGTCAGGCATGTGCTTAACTCGATCTTCCTTGCAGATACGTAAACAAAAGTTTTCTGCCTGGCTGCAAACTTACGGGCCATTTTTAAAGGGAAATATGCTTTTGTAATGACTTTTCGCCAGCACTCGTCTGATAATATGGGCAGTATACAGTGCTCACGTTTACAGGAGGCAAGCGAAAGGAAATGGTGCAATATTTCCTGAAATATGAATCAAAATGACTCAACTGGGCATGTGGGCGCTAATCTGACATATTATAACATCGTGAATGACTGTACTTCAACAAATTCAATTCTTATTTTCGTTTGCAGGAAGTGAACGGAAAAGTGTCAAATTGCGGATTTTAGGATTGTAAAATTTTTACTCTTTTTCACAGATTATAACTGCTATCATGCGACATATGCAAGTTTCTGGACACAGATAGGCCTTTGTATTCATATTTTATCATCTGTTCAATTTTCTCTGTTAATTCAGATAAAAAGTGAATTATGAACGATATTCTATTTGTGACAAAAACCATTACTCAAGCTTTCCCATGATGTTGGCGGCATCGAACCTAAATATCAAAGGCAATAGCACATCTGTAGATTCTATTGTGCAACCTTAGAAAGGGACAGCTGCTTGAAATAATTTGTTGCCAGTTGGGACTCCAGCTCTTAAAATTCATTGTTTGTACATTTCCTGGGTTGTTACGGTATTTTCTTTCGATAGGGGTATATCTCCGTGCTTTACGCACAGGAATTATTTAAAGCCTAATTTGATCAACTTTTATTCTTCAAATTGGAAACATCAACATTTCTCTTTTATTGCTACATTTTTCTTATAAAACATCATGTATCTGAAATAAATATAAATTGACAGAATGTATGATGAGAAATCATAAAGTTGCCAATTTGCAGGGGAAAACTGTAATTTTAACATTTTCATCGCATTGCCAATTTAAGGATTTTAATGCTTATTTTCTTTTTTAAAAATTTCAGCATCAAACAACAAATAGTGATGCAACGAAAATGGGCACAGTATGTGTAGAATTTTTTTTGCTCTTTCTGCTCATGTTTTGGTATGATTTTTAGGGCTCTGCATCAAAAGTTATTAGACCAAACCACAAAATGTGGACCTTCTGTCACGAATGGGTTAATGAAAACAGGCTCACCTGCCGGCACTGTAAAAAAAAAATATTGGGTAAAAATGTGCCATGAGGGTAATTATGTGTCCAACCAACTTTTGGGCATTACTTTGGGCATTTCTTTTTATCCAATTTGATGGAAATTTTGCCAATTCTAAACTAATTGCTGCTTATTTTTTTACCCTTACTGGACAATATGCTTCCCGCATTGGGTAAAAAACATTGCCCAAAGTTGGTTGGACATATCATTACCCTCGTGCTTGTTAAAATTTTACCCAATGTGGTCGGTAGCATGACGTTGCTGTTCGTGTGTGCCTACTTTAGTGGCGTTAGCGTAGGATGAACCTCGCGCAAGCTCCTTACTGGCCGCCATTTTACTACCTGTTTGGTTGTCGAAAGTTCAAAGATTTAGGTATCATGATGTCCAAATCCTCCAAAAGAGTAATCTCACAGATCCACGGGTTGTATCTGAAAATTCTCTAGTCCTTCTAAAGAATATTCGTAGTCCGATTGTTGAGATATCGAGGGATAATTTCATCCGGTTATTGAAGTCGTGAATATCAATTTACCGAGAAAAAGCATGCAGGGACATCATAGTATCTTCCCTGAAGGGCCTTGGGGATAGTTTTTAAAGTGCTGCCACAAATCCAACTATCTTATCAAACTCGCGTACAGTTTTGGTAGCAAAAAAAAAACAACAACAACAAATAAACAGAAAAAAACGACAGCAAGACATAAAACTGACTGACTAAAACAGTGTCACTTTGTCCGCCTTGAATGGAAAAGATACATGACTAATTTCCAGGGGTGGCGCTACCGGGGGGGGGGGGGGCCCGGGGCCGTCCCCTATTATTTTTGAAAGTTATGAATAAAAGGAGAAGAAAATAAGAAGAGGAAGAAGAAGGTGGAGATGAATAAGATGAAGAATAAAGAAAAGTATGGGGGAAGAATGGGTAAGGTCATGCAACTATACAGTGCGTCCCAGAAAAAAAACTAAGATTTCATCGATGTTTAATGATATCTTAATCACAATTATGATTAATAAATGACACATATTTGAAAATGTTAAATCCATCCTCTTCATTCCTTAGATTCTACTCTTATGATGATACTTCACGCATGAATGAATAAAGAAAATATGAAGCATGGCTACCAAAAAACGGCAGAAAATAAACTTTCTAGAAATGCGATTATTTCTTTGAAATCTATATATCATTGTGCATTCGACTTTTTGGTAACCCTTTTTTATATTGTTTTTATTTACTCAAGCGTGAAGTGTGTATCGTATGTATCTAATGAAATAAGAAGATCTAGCTTAACCACTATGTGTCCTTTAGTAATCATAAAGATATTTAGATTAAACATCGATAAATATCGGTTTCTTTTTTTTTTTCTGGGACGCACTGTGATAGTATACTTGTTCATATAAAACATGAAATGAACTCACCTGGCATGCCTGGTTATAGGTTAGAAACCTTTTTTTTAAAACATCCCCCTATCAAAATACCCTGCATCGCCCTGAGTGACATGATGTGATATCACTCATGTTACATACCTCCTCCCCCCCCCCCCCCTATCCCCCTTTCCCCTTTCTTTTCCTTTCTTGTTTAAATTGTTATGTGTCTTTTTCCAAATTGTTTTCGCGCTGAATTTTGTTACTGATAATACCTGTATATTCATTTTTTATTGTATTGTATTATGGGCGATCCTAACTCACAGGTTTTCTTACCTTCTTGGAAAGCTCCGAAGAATATTGTATACGTATTTTATCTTACTGTTATATTATATTGTCTTATTGCCAGCCGGTTACTCAAATTATACTAAAATAAAGCAAGCGCTCTCACAACTCCTTCTGACGGTACAAAATGGAGTCAGTGAGCTGAATGTATGCTACTTCGAGCATGCGTGATGTGTGAAGCTAACCAAGAGTGCGCGGAACAATACTGTTCATCTTGGTTCAAGGTACTCCGCCGAGCGAGAAGCTTCACACATTTGCGCATGCTCGAAGCAGCATACATTCAGCTCACTGAACCCATGCTGTGCCGTCAGAAGGAGTTTGTGAGAACGCTTGCATTATATTATATTGTCTTTTGATTTTATTTTGCGAAATGAATAAATTGATTGATTGATTGATCGATATTCCATTCATTATTTCCTCTGAATTTTTAGTGCAAATATTTTGTATAATCAACGCAATATATCGGCCATCCTGAAAGAAAAAAAAAACTGCCGTGAATTCGCTCCTCATTAAAAATCCATTAATTGGCCACTTAAAGGGGGTATCCCATGCTGAAACAATCTTTGTTCATTTAAAAGAGCATGATTTTATTAGTAGAAAATCATCTGCTTAAATTCTTTTTAAAAATCGTGTTGCCAAGGAAACCCCCAAATTTCTTTCAGATTTCTGGATATTTTGACCTATCATCTGTGATCCAGTTTTAACTGGGTACCCACTTTGACTTCAAAATGACGTCAAATTGGGAACCTTGCAATTCTAGCAAAATGCGCGCAAGGTATAATACAAATTGTACAGTCTACCGCGCAGCACAACTGCAATGCGCGAAGCTTGGTACCCACTTTTATGTCATACCTCATACTCAAATCTTTTGGTCAACTCTTGACTTTTTATTAGAAATTTAGCCAAAATGCATTGATTTCGTTTGAAAATCAGCAAATTTTTAATGTTATTCTTCTCAGAATTCTATTCTCGATCATATATCACAACAAGGTTTACCGTTGTGTAATCACTTTAACATGCTCAAAAACGCTCCCAATTAGCTTGCATTAAGTATGCAAAATTGATTCAGTCCGTGCTTTGATTTTTTTTAGGTTATCAATCATGTCAACTGTTATATGCTAAATTTGCAAAAAAAACTTGAGGGAAATTTCATGATTAATAACGTTACATTTAAGCAAAGTTCATACCTTTTGATACAGCAAAATAAATATCCATTTCATTCCAAGTCCTATTCTTGAAACAACGTATTCTGCAACCCAAAGTCCACGACGCATAAAAAAAAATACAAAACAACTGGGCAATGCCGGAGCTGTAATGAGAAATTTTGCCCAGGGTCAGTAACGTTACAAAATAGGACACAAGAAAATAATCAATGTTTGAAAAAAAAGCCCTCATTACTGTGTTGTACCTCAAACCTAGAGCCATATTAGTTTTAGTTCTGATATGATGACAGATGTTTATCCACAAAAAATTAAAAGTTTTCCTTTCTGTTTCTTTTTCATGTAGACCACAAAATCTTGGTTAGTCACGTTACGGTTAGTCAAGTTTCATTTTTCCCGGCACTATATATTTTACATTTTCACAGCTTTTCAGCAACTGATTTCGGAATATTTTCTTTTGATTTGGTTTGAAACAATGTCATTCAGATTATGCAATTGAAAAATTGAAAAAAAAACCCGAAAGTTTTGTTGTTGTTTTTTTTTAAGTCTAAAAAACTGTGTGTAGTCCCATATATCTATGTTTTTGCATAGTTCGGATTCTGCAATAAGGAGACATCTGGAACCCCCCTTTTTTTTGCATTTACAATTTCTGTATAAATTTTAATCCCCAAAATTTATCCAAATTTGAGAAAGAGCAAAAAAAAAGTTTTGGGCGGTGTCCACTTAATCATGGAATTGCCACTGAGTCATTTGTAAAATCCATATCATTGGCCTGAATCAAATTGAGTATGTTAAATGCAGTTTAGCAGCTCACAATATACCGTATGACTGCCAAAAGATATCATCAATTATATCAAAAGGGAAAGGCACTGGAGCAATCGTGTTAGTAGATTTCACTAAAGCCTTATTTTTTTTGTAAATGACTGTTTAGAAAAAAAACTAATCTTTGGACTACCCTTTCAAAATTGGGTGAATGTTCTTGAAACAAATATTACAAGTTCAGTCGTAAAAGGCCGGATGTTAGGATCATACCCGGTCAAAAGAAAAATAGGGCAAGGCTGGTCCTTCCCGGCATTATTGTCTTTATGGGCAGCTGGATTCGTGCAAATAGAGTTAGGCAAAATGATGGCATTCACAATATAGACTTTGAAGCTAAAAATGAACATTCTTTAATAAATATCTTAGATGAATTAGACTAATTGGTAAAAACGGCAGGCACAAAATTAAATAAAGACAAGATTTGGATCCCATTATTTTTTTAACGTGTTTTTGAATGTTCGGGGGTTTTTTTTCGTTTTTTTTTTTTTTTTTTAATTCTTCTATATGTACTGCAAACCTTCCTTTGAGCAGTGTCCAAGTCGCTGCAATACATGATGTTATTTACAGAGGCTTCAACTAAGTATTTGCACTAAACGTGAGACAAAACTTTTTATAAATATCTTGTTTTGGTTTTCTTGTTCGTTTCCCTGTACCCAGGACTTTGTAGATTTCTGCCGACGATGGCACCATTCAAATTCTATCATATTCTCGGAGTGATACTCGCATTTTATTTGCAACTCGCCGGAGCTTTTGATAATCATGTTGGTAAGTGTCTGGACTTCTCCATCGCCCTAACTCCCTCATACCTAGTAGAAAAGGCTATGAAAACAGATGATATTCATGATAATGGAGAGAACAGGGACTTAAAATGTTTTATAGAAAATACGATTTATTGTATTTAAAATGGTAGTTACTAGTAGTAGTAGTAGTAGTAGTAGTAGTAGTATAGTAATAGCACGGTGGCAGTGATAATCTTATGCTGCAAATAATGACAATAACAATAACACCAATCATGATCATGAATCATCAGGCACCGATGTGGCGAAAATATACACCCGATAGAAATAGAAAATGAATGGTGATCAGGAAAAGCTAAAGCTGGTAGGCAGTGGGAAATGAAAGGAAGAAAATATAAAACACAGTCAACAATGAATCACAAAAGACCAATATTCAATTCAATTCAATTCAATTCATTCATTTTTCCACTTTCAATTTTTCACATTTACAATGATGGTACAGTTTGCATGTACATCTTCACATAATAACATACATATAGATAATCATGCACAGTACAATAAATAATTTGAAAAAACAACAACAACAAAACATGAAACTAAAAGGGAAGAAGGGCCAACTAAAAAGCACAGCTTGTAGGGTGTAGGAGCCCCCTGCAAAAAGTTAATTAATATGAATTATTATTTTATAAGAAAAAACAACAACAAGATAACAATAATGGGATCGGTAATACAAAACCATTTTAAGACGCAAAGCAATGATAACCATATACATAAAAAGAAACAATCAAAGTACACAAATATCAAAGTTCCACAAGGTCAAGCTGCAAATTATATTTGATTGGGGAATGTAATAACCTAGTAACTATTCAGAACAAAGGTTTTAAGTCTCTTTTTAAAAATGTGTATTGAAAATGCATTGTTTAATATCATTTGAAAGAGAATTCCACAGTTTTGGACCTATGAAAACAATGTCTTTTGAGCAAGGAAGGGGGCACACATTCCTAGGTATGCTCCTCTCACATCCTCCTTAATTACGGTCTCTCGAATCTGCAATGCTGCCACCACACGTCCATTTCCTTGATGTCTCACTCCATTTCTCCAATAATCAAATAGAAACTGAGCTATACACAAAACCTACAGATACACACACTTACCTTTTACAATCGTCCTGTCACCCAAAGCACTAATTCAAAGGCATCACATACAGTCAGGCTCTACGGGTTAGGAGAATTTGCTCAGACACCTCACGCACAAACCATCATCTCAAGCAACTAGAATAATACTTCAAAGAACGCAACTACGACATCAGCATGGTCAGACAACAAATTGAACGTGCAAGTAACAAACCCAGGTCAGACCTTCTAAAATACAAACCTAGTAAGACAACCGACTCAAAGAAAGTGTGCTTTCCCATCACATATGCCCCATCCACTGCTATCGTTCCTCGAATCATTCACAAACACCTTCCCCTCTTACACCAATTGAAAAAAATGGCAAGTATTTTCCCCAATGCCCCCACTACCTCCTACCGTCGAGGTCGTACACTGAGGGATTTGCTTGTACGAGCAAAGGACCCGTCCCCCACAACCACGAAATGGACCCCCAGGCTTCTCAAAATGCACATCACCCAAGTGTATTCTTCATCAACACATCACAGAAACCAAAACCTTCAAAAGCACAGTCAACGGACAACAATTCACAATCAAATCCACCATCACATGTAAATCATCTTGGGTTACATATCTAATAACATGTTCACACTGAGGCAAACAATACGTCGGCAAAACAGAAACTACATTATGCACCAGATTCAATAACACACGATCAGAAATCCGAAACCAACACAAAACACTACCCTACACAACCCACTTCAACGTCCCCACACAGTTGATAATGCAAAAATAACAGGCATAGAACTCATCCACAATAAATCTCACCAAACGATCGAACACAGGAAACTATATTGGATCGACAAACTCAAAACACTCCATCCACAAGGCATCATTGTCGACCAATAGTTTTTGGCCGTTCCATTGCCAACCCTCTGTTGATCGCACATGACTCCCCCCCCCCCCCCCCCCCCCCCCCCTGTTGGTTGAGCACGATCAGTGGCTTCCTTAACAGTAGAGGTCATGTTGTCTGTCTTTCCATCAAGTACTCTTGTAATGTTGCCATTTGTACGTTAACACCTTATTTTGAGACTTTATGTAATCCATAAGTTTTCTCATTTACCCACAACTGCTTATTGCCACCTGCATTGCTCACTTCTATTACCTCACAAATGCCTCACTAATACCTGAACTTTTTATGTGTATCTTATGTTGCTTCCCCGCCAACATCACTCTAGGTGGCGTCCGAGCGCATTCACTGGTTCAGTGACTCTTGCTCGTGTGATGTACCACATCATCCGTTGGGTCAAAGCATGACATTCGCCTTGATTTTGTTGTATATATATATATATATATATATATATATATTGAGAATAATACCCACGTGTTGGATGATTAATAATGTAGACAGTAATAACTTCAAAAAAAGTCGAAGGTACGCCATGTGTAAATCCAACATTAGCTTTTATGTTCAGAAATTTCGGCCCACCACGGGCCTTCCTCAGTGTATTCAGTTTAATGACAAGATAAATGCAAACACATTTTCCTTATAGTAGTTCCTCAGCAACGCCCTGCGCGGACTGCGTACAGAGCGTTGCCAAGGAGCCAGAACTTATGTAAGCGTTCAATTCTCTTTAAGGACGTAGCTGAATCCCACTTTTATATTTTCATTCAATATTGCCATTATACAAGACAGGGCCATTCATGTTAATGGGTTGCGCACACCTTACATTAATATACGTGTATATATATATATATATATATATATATATATATATGTGTGTGATCTGAAAAGGGGGGTTTACGAAGAGGGCCGTTGCAAGACATAATATACCACCAATTAAGACCAAGCTTTCGGGCACCTGCCCTTCATCAGGATCTGGAATCAATAATAATAATAACGACAGTACAGTGCAGTGCACATAGGAAATGACAATAAATACATCAACAGAAAGAAAATAAGTTATGAAACGATAAACATATAGACGGCAGAAATATACAAAAATAAGATAGAAACGGTAGAAATCAATCGTATTATACTTATCACTATACAAGAATATACAAGAAATGGTCAATTACCTTCCCGATTTCGGTATGAGTATTTGAATTTACTGGGTGTTTCTAGTGTGCTTGAGCTATAGTGAAATGAAATGGCGTGTCTGGGGTCAGTGTTTACTTAGGCGTGAGGGCGGATGGTCATTGGTCTGCACTGATACCACGTGGTCTTAAGGTTTGTAGTTTGGATATCCAATGAGACTCTCGTTTCATGATGGCGTCGTGGTGCTTTGTTTTGACTATTTCGATGCCGGTGATGTTGGTGTTTTGAACCGAGTGTCCCGGGAGGTTGAAGTGTATAGTGTATGGTAAGGTCTTGCTGTTATTATTGATTCCAGATCCTGATGAAGGGCAGGTGCCCGAAAGCTTGGTCTTAATTGGTGGTATATTATGTCTTGCAACGGCTCTCTTCGTAAACCCCCCTTTTCGGATCACACATATGATATGACGAAGAACCGCAAACGTACATCACCGAGACTGATCACAATTATATATATATATATATATATATATATATATATATATATATATATATACATATATACATATATAGTCGTAAATAAATCAAGAAAGTTCTGCGTTGGTGTGCTGAGATAGATATCAAACAAAGAGGTAAAAATGAAAACACCTCAAGACGAAAAAATAATTGATTGATTACTTAGTTATTTTTTTTTCGTCTTGCGGTGTTTTTATTATTACCTCTTTGTTTGATATATATACCCATATATATATATACACTCCCCTCCAAAAGTTTGGGAACACCTGCATTCAGTGTGTGTTTTTCTAAACTTGGTAGACCCTATTGAAATTCAGGCTCATAGCACAGCTGTATTTTTGTTTTAAAGTGAAGACTATACACCAGTGTACATTTTCTCATTGATTCAAACACATTCAAAGCTCTTAATAGACATAGCCTGCCAAAAATGGCAGGCTACCAGTCAAGATGGCATTCTCTCCAAAATGCTAACTTCTTTCATTACGTGTAGTTATTCAGAGCTTTTTACACTTATACCAGTGCACCTTCATTCATTTTGCCTTTTTCACTTTGGCCTAGTCAGAAGTTAGACTCAAAAATAAAATAATACAGTACTCAATATTTCACTTGTACAGAAAACTTGTTTATTGTAATTCTATAAACATAATAGACAATAAATAATATTTTTTTTAATAAACACGATAACAATTAAAAGGGTGTCATTTTTCTTCTTGATCATGGAAACTCATTATTGTGAACAACTTCAGTTTATTCTATTTTTTGTGATACTGTAACAAACAAAATAAAATTTAAATTGAATAGGTTACTTTTCCAAATTCAGTGATCAATATATGATAACTGTAATAAAAAAAAAATCTTTTTTTTTAATTGAAATTCCAATGAGTTACATTTTAACTTGTGAAATGTCAAGAAATGTGTTTAAGTGGGTCCTTGTTTGGGAGGAGGAATAGTGGTATGCTGGAGTAACAGTGATAATTTGCATTGTATACTTTATCTTAGAGCTTTAAATTTTGTATATATATATATATATATATATATATATATATACATCTCATTACATTTCAACTGATTGATATTCCCCTCTCTACTTTCACACATCACCTATCATGCCTATTCACTACCATTGCGACATCTGGATTCTTCAAGCCATTCCTATTCACATGCTCCCTATTCATTCCTCATCCACTTCACATGGTTCTATTGTTTAGTTCTCACTTATTATTCGGAACAGCTCATGATTATCCTTCCATGATGTCTATTGGTTCTTCCTTTCCCCTGAGTTATTCCATAATTTTGACTCTACCAATTTCTCTATTTCTGATAGGATATTGATTGATTATGTGACTTATGATCTGTTCTGTTCAACATGAATTTATGTGAGTAAAGTCAATGCAACTCGGAATCTCATCTGGCCAAGACCTCATTTTCTTTATGGTGCAGTCACACCGACCAGACCGACCTCAGACCGACTCAAATTTTTCTGAATCGGTATGGTCGGGCACTGTTGCATCAAAGCGACAACCCCGATTCCTCCTGGAACCCAGGAGGAATGTTTTTTTTTTTTTTTTTTTTTTTAATTTATCATCCCGAATCTTAGAATTTATACGGGCACATAGTCTATTGTCAACCAGTCAAAAAGTGGGTTAAAATGCAACTCTGTGATGATTTTTGGAAACATACCTTATTGGAAAGGTAATTTTATATATTGTACTAAGGACGTTGTTTCCGAATTTTAAAAGTGGGCATAAAGGCACCTTTTCAAGCATTTTGAAGGGGGAGGGAGGACGAATCTACTCTGCCCTACCCCATTCTATCTCCACACGTTATGGACATATGGAGAAGAGATTGCAGAACGTTCTTTGCCTTGGGGAGGGGGGTGACACGCAAACAAACAGAGTTCAGGGGCTGTAGGGCCCCTAACGGGGGTTCAGGCGCCTCCGCCCCAACCCCAAATTTCTTGAGTTTTTACGGTTTTGCAAGACCACGAAATAAACAATTTTCAGTGTTAGATACTAAGGTTTTTGCAATTATGTTTGGGGCCAAATTTGTTTTGGGTGCAGCCCCGCCCCCGCCGCTTTCGCGGCCCCTTGTAGATTTAATTTCTATCCCTTCAAGCTCTCTGATCTTACTGTACATGTGCATGTCAACAAAACAAGAATTCGAACGAAATAACCATATTTTCATTAATCATATATTTTTTCCTGCGTTTTTTCTTTTCGAAAATCATCTGCAATATCATATCTATAAACTTCCTACGAATTTCCAACAGTAATGCACCACTAATATTTTTTTCATATTTATATTTCATAATTACCCCCGCTCCCACCATATAACGGTGACTGAAATCAACTTCCGTCCATTTTAGAATTTGGAAACAATTCTCACCGTTTTATTTTTGCTTCTTCTGTCTTTATCTTTTGTCTTTGTTTATTTCTTCTTTTTCTTCAATTCGTTTTCTTTCCCTTTCTTTTCCTCTTTCTCTTTTTCATTCTCCTCTCTCTTTTTCCTTTCCCCTTTATTTTCTTCTTCTCCTCCTCCTCCTTTCGTTTCTTATATGTTTTCTTCTTTTTCTTTTTGCCTCTTTCTCCTTCTTGTCCTTTGTCTCATTCCTCTTTTTTTTTCTTTTTCTTGCTTTTGTTCCTCTCTTCCTTTTTGATTTCCTGTTTTACCTTTATTACCCCTTATTTTCTGAAAGATGTGGAAAGCCTTCCATTTGTTTTGGTCTGCTGGATATGTATAAGGTTGTAACCATTTCTCATTTTTCTATTATACATAATGCAACTGAGAGCGCTTTTAATTCACCCTTGCCCGTTTTCTTCCCGCTATTCCTTTCTTCCTTTCTTCTTTTCCTCCATCTTGTTCTTCTCTCATTCTCATCCCTTTTCTCCTTCTTCTAGTTAATTTCCTTCTTCTTTTCCTTTCCTACTTTTTTTTTCTTTTCTTTCCTATTCGTAGTAACATTTTGTATGTACACTGTATTGTATTGATGTCGATCATTTATTTTGTGCAAGTATATTTTACGGTATTTATGTACCAATCCAACTTTTGAGTTGTAATAAAGAACACAGTTTATAATACCTTTTAAAAATATAAATGTATGTTGACAAGAATCATCATAAAATGGCATTTCAAGTACTGGTCGACGACTGACTATTTGTTGCCGGTGTCAATACAGCCCTTGTTCGGGTTGAGTTCAGATTTGTTCGGTTTTGTATCGGGCGAGGTGCGACTTTGTTCGGTTTTATGTCTGGTGATAAAATCTATTCAGTACTCTATCGACAAGGATTCGGGGTTAGTTCGGCCGACCACAACCTGGCTTAACTTGGTACTGAAACCGACCATTTCCCGATTTTTAATTCCGACCCGAATTCGAGCACAGTTCGAATGCGCCCCACTCTTCTTGAACTCTCCCCGACTCGTCCCCGACAGGTCCCCGAAAAATGGTCGGTTTGAGATCTTTCGAACACGCTTGAAAGATTTCACCCCGACAAATTCTGTAGCCCTACACTAAACTGATTACAGACCGACAATCTCGATATCAGACCGACATAAAACTGAGAGCAGACCGATCCATGCAGATATCAGACCGAATGGCACAGAATTCGTATTTGGAGGTCGGTTTGGGTTCGGTCTGGCGGTGTAATTGTAACATTAGACTTTTAGGCTGTTTACTGTTGAGGAGCAAGGCTGTGTTTCATGAAACTGTCATAAGTCTAAGTTCATGGATATCCCATTGAAACGTGTGTTAACTCCACACAACACGTTTCAGTTGGATGTTCAAGAGGTTAGAATTAGACTTATATGACGGTTTCATGAAACGGCCCTAAGAGTTTATAAGTTGACTGTGCAGCAAGTCCAGTATGAGAGCAGAGTAGAGAGCTTGAATATCTATCAGTAAACACTGGCAACACTGGTCAGTGTGCTGGTAATATAGATTGGCCTACCTGCAATATACTTTATTTCGTTTTGCGTTCTTACAGTCCCTTTCATTGGCATTACCCGACAATATCGTATTTTTTCTGATTATGTTCCCAAACAGCACCTGAAATTCAGTGTCCAGATGATATAACACGACCAACTGATGACCAGCTGTCAACCACCATCGTAGACCTACCTGTCAATGCCACAGATGATGTAGCAGTGATTCGCCTAAACTGTACGGATCAGAATGGCAGGACCGACCTCCAAGTAGGCACCGCTTTGAATACTGGAAGGAGAAGAAGGAGGAATAGTGACTACAACACTTTCTCGTATGGCAACCACACTATAAAATGCGATGCTGCTGACGGAGATGGTCTTACTGCAAGCTGCAACTTTACAGTTCGAATAACAGGTATCTTTGTGTTTAAACACTATATTAATGTAAATATAGGTAAAGGCTTTAAAAGCCCCACTTTTTTATTTATTTCCTTTTTCCCTACTGGAATCCACCCCGCATGCTAGGTTGACAATTGCTCCTGGTCAGTTGTAAACACTAATGGAATACGGAACTTTTACCCTGACCCAAAGGCTATGCATAATTCTATAACCCTACTAAATCCCAGCAAAACTGACATAAAACCCTACTGCAACTCTGATCTTAACCCTAACCCTAACCATTTTAAAAACAAATTAATGAACCTTTCCCTTTTTCTGAGGTGTACTTTTTCAGCCAAAAGATACTCATTTTTTTTTTTAGAGTCGCTTGCTCGCTGGCAAAAGAGTAATGAAACACTCTTCCAACTGCCATGTCCTTATTATCGGGAAAAAATGTATGAGGAAATATCCTTAGAAGCATGGGGTGTCGATCCCGGGGAGGATGGAGGGATATCCCCCCCCCCCCCCAATATTTTGGTCAGGGGGGATGGCCTGTACAGTCATCCCCCAATAATTCACCATGAAAAACATGAAAAATTTCATAGCCTCATATAATCTTTGAAAAGAACATAAGTAAAGACAAAGACAAAGGGAATAAAGAGCAAAGAAACCATTTTAAAAAGGAAAGGATAAGGCCTTGTACGCTCGCTCTCTTCGCTCGCTCGCATTTTAAGTATCCCAACCAATGAGGTTATAATACTGTCTATATACCTTATTCTAAGATTCTAGGCCTCTGATTGGTCAAAGAGGCAGTCATGGAAACTGCTACCTGACTGCCGGGCATATAGCGAAAAAACTATTGACTGGGCATGATAGTTCAACCTCCGTGTAATGTACATAAGTATCTTGCGCGCGTATCTCTATTTGCGCACTGAGAAAATTTAATTACTTTAATTTATCTGAGCAGTAGCACGACAACTTCATTTTAGTGCCTTAATTTAGCATAAATTAAGTGGGATGCGGTATATAAAACAAATATTGACTGCTTATTTCTCGGGTCACGGTTAAAACTATAGCTCCTCAGTGATCTAGAGACTGTACCATGCCCCTCGACTTCGTCTCGGACATAGTACAGTTTCGAGATAACCTTGGGCTATAGTTCCAACCATGCCCCTCACAGCAGTCAATATTTGTATACTTTATGAAAGAAAATCGGTTTGCATCTTGTCTTTCTATTAAATAGTATGATATTATTGTTCTACTCACATTTAATATCTTTTGTTATCTTAACCAATGTCAGTTAATAATTTTTTGTACTAATAGTATTATAATAACCAGCAAGTAGTCGAACTGGAAGAAGACCCACAATAAAAGAATTTTGATGAAATAATGGCCTGTGACTGGTAACCGATAAAAGAGGATGCTGATAAAACATTATACAAATAATGCACAGATGTGAGTGTGTTAGTGGCGATGTAGCGCACTCGAGGGTATTTACAATCTGCGACAAGTACGAGGCGCTTACGCCGAGTATTTCATATTCATGGCGTATTTCATGGTGTCTCAGTTTTAACGCGCTAGAGGTAAAGTGCTGCACCCCAAAATGCACGGCTGGAAGGTTGCGTAGAATTACAGCATGAACACGCTACATGCATACGCAATCGCTATTGGCTACATCCTTGAACCCGTTTATAAAAGTTATTAAAATCATAAATTGGACTAACAGTACACTAGAACCTAGCTGTTCTCATATAGCCCTTTCTCGCTCTCTCATAAAAAAAAAACAAGAACAGGAGTCAAGTGCTCTTATTCCCTCAGCAACATGTCCGAATATTGTAATATTTTTACAGCGAGATGTAAAGCTTTTCTCTCTCTCTCTCTCTCTCTCTCTCTCTCTCGTATTGGGTTTTGGCAGACGTGTATCAATCAGATATGATTATTTACGTCTAGGACCGACCGACCCTCCTCCCAAACTCTCGAAATGGGTTTTGACAGACGTGTATCAATAAGATATGATCATTTATGTCTCTTTTCTCGAATACAGGTAAATAGTACATCATAAAATTCATCTAATTTATTTTGGTGGAAATTCTAAGTTTTTCTAGAAACAACATTTTTATCGGTAGCTCGCTTCGCTCGCTCATATGGAAACAAAATGGTTTCAGATGGCAAGCGATGCACCAAAAAGCATCATATTTCGTCGTCGGTCTTACGAACCGACGAATGGCCAAAATTAGGTCCAAAAATCAATTTTCACTTTTTTGCATATTTGGATAGTGTATGTCAGAATCTATCGAGTGACAAATTTCATCACCTAATTTCGTTTATTTTTAGAGAAATCCTGATTTTTATATTTTTGGATGACCGGCGAATAGCCCCTTTACAATTGCCTTACACGCATTGTCAGCTTTTAAAGTTTGTTGACTCACATACGCGCATCAATACATGCGCGCAACCATATTTGGAAGGTGAACGGCGAATGGCACTGTTCGGTCTTACGAACCGGCGAATAAGATATGTTGTGACCGCGCGCACAAGCCTTTCGTTCTTACGAACCGGCGAATAAGTGGCGAATAGCCTGCATTTCTGACCGTGTGTGCGATATTTTCGTTCTTACGAACCGGCGAATAGGTTTATAATCTTATAATATGAGTTTTCTTTATATATGGTGCGAAATACAAAGATGATATCAAAATACAGTATGTAAAGTCTTTTACTCTGCAAAATTGATGGAAAACAACGATTATAAGCATATAAATTCACTGCACAAAAAGGTAAAAACTTTAAACACGTTTTTCTCTGAACTGTGCTTTCCGCGAGGATGGGCTATTCGCCGCTTCGTAACACCGTCAATGATTTAGCAGTTAGGTGTTAAAAACCATTGAAATTTCTGTGAGACCATCAACATGATCAAAGAATGTATTTTTTTCCTCGCTCGCTGCGCTCACTCAAACATGTAATGCAGATATTGTATATACTTATAGTGGACTTTGATGACAAAATAACACTTCATCAGTAAAAGAGTGTGTTTTCCCCTGTCTCGCCTCCCTCCTTGTAATATTTGAAATAGGTTGGTTTAGGAAGTAAACAATTACACCAGCGAGTAGCTGAAAGAGTCAAACATCTTATATTGCCTTAGTTTTCTTTGAGGACAAATAACATTTTTTTTATAGATACAAAGTGGAATTTTCGGCTCGCTCGCTGCGCTCGCTCGCAAATTGAAAAACGGGATGGTTCATACTCTAAGAAGGTTTTAGTCCCTTAAGGTTCTCATTCAAGTAATGAACACGTACCACTGCGATATTGTCTTTTTTGTGTGTGTGGTTTGAAATAATAAATGTTTTAAAAACCCTACTTTTTTTCATTTATTTCCTTTTTTCCCCTACTGGAATCCACCCCGCATGCTAGGTTGACATTTGCTCTTCGTCAGTTGTGGACAATAATAAAATATGAAACTTTTACCCTGACCCAAAGGCTATGCATAATTCTATGACCCTACGAAACCTCAGCAAGGCTGACCTAAAACCCTATTGCAACTCTGATCTTAACCCTTACCCTTTATCTTTCAAATGTGTTATAATAATAACGATAAAAATAATAACAATAATAATAATGATGATAATAATGATATTGATAATAATAATGATAATAATAATAATAATAATAATAATAATAATAACAAGTTTGTTTACCCTGAGTAGCCTCTTCAGTTCTCCAGAGGGCTTTGCAAGCTAATTCTGACCCTGGCTTCAGTACGTCTACCGTTGCGCTTAGTGCATTCAAAGAATAAATCCTAACAGGTACCCACTTACTACACCTGGATGGAGATCGGCAAATGTAGATTAATGCCTTGCCAAATGACGTTAGTGCTGCAGCAGGGATTCGAACCACTTTGTGATTCAAAGTCTGGAGACTTATCTACAGGAACACAACACCTCTACCTGTGTTCACCCTTTGTAAATGCCCCCTTAAAAAAAAAAAAAAATGTTCCCTTTTTGCCAGGGCCTTCCCTGTCTGAGAGATGCTCCATCTCCTCTGGTTCCTAACTTCTAATAAATATACCTTGTATCTCACTCCCTCAAATCCACTATTTCCTTTTTTTCCCCTCTCTTTCTCTCGTCACATCACTGTTAACTGCAGATGAAGAACTTCCAACTCTATCCTGTCCAAACAATATAACGCAGTCAACAGAAGACACGCGATCAACTGCAGCGGTTAGTCTATCTTCTGTTGTTGGCACTGATAATGTTGGAGTGACTAGCTTAGGATGCACTGATCAGAATGGAAGGAGTCTTAACGTAGCTGCAAATGTAGCACGGAGGAGGAGGAGGTTGTTAATTGTGCCTCCAGACATGCCTGACCAGGATAATTTTTTCTCCTCTGGCAACCATACCATAACGTGTGAGGCAACAGACGATGCTGGAAATACTGGAAACTGCATGTTTACCGTTTATATAACAGGTCAGTGAATCAAGCTTCTGAGTGTCTTATTGTATGTGTTTCATGTTTATTCTAGACGGTTTTTTTTTTATTTTTCCCACAAAGAATAGTGGCAATACCTCCTTCTAAAAGATTTTTCAATGAAATGATCGAAAAAAATATTTCTACTTGGAAACTTACTCTATAAACCACCAGATGAAGTTAGGAGAGCATTGTGTAAAATAGGGCTCTTGATCGAATAGTGTGTAATAATTTGACACTTTCTTTCAAAATCGTTCATGACGACCACTGTGGTTTTGCCAGCGTTTACTCATAGCATCAAGCGGTCCACGACATTTTCGGCCTGTATTGTACATGAAGATCGAATCTCGACTTTCCAGTAATGATATCCTCTAAACGTTAGGTTCTTGTTAACAGGTGAGGGGGTTGACAAAACTGTAGGCTGTGACTCTGGCGAACACCATCATGAGACAAAGAGCCTCCCTTGGCTACATGTCTGTCATTTGATGCACGCGTGGAGACGAACCAGGGCAAATCAACAGCAGGTCATGATGCCAAAGTGACAATTCTTAATGACGTAAATGATAAACTCGGTCTGGATATTCATTCAGACCCGTTCTAAAAACCTAGTACGGGCACGTACTCTAAAAACATTTTAAAACTTAGAGGGAATTGGAAGCCCCATTTAAGTATTATGCAACATTGAGAATGAAAAGCACTGGGAAAATTCCTGCGATTTCACTCTGTTTCTTGTATGTTTGTTTGTTGTTGTTTTTTTCTTCTTTTTTAGAAATAATGTTAGCGCTTAATTTGTTTCTTAGAATGATTAATCACATAAAGGTATCCGAATGGCAAATGCTTGGAAGACAAATCTGTAGACAAAATATTCTTTAAAAAAAACATATTTACGAGTAGGCCTACATCAGCAGTTGACAATGCGGCACGTCATTGAATGCACTGCATTGCATTGAATACAATGAGGGTTCTATAAAATGCGTTACAGCATGTTTTTCAAGTCTGTTGCTACACATGGCTTTTAGAAAATTAATGACTTTCTGTTGATCGATATTAGGACTACATAAAAAAAAAATCCTCTGTCCCTTGAAAGGGATCATACCGGAATTCCGGGAACTTTATCCTTTTCTCCAAGATGTGTATGGTCATTAAATATGATTTCACGAGAATGATTCTTGCAATGTAGATCATTAATGCGTCGTATGTCCCAAAGTGATTAGAAGTCGAAATACATCACTACTTCATTCGAAAATCACAGTAAGTGTGAATTTAGGAGGAGTTAATCAAGTTCCCATCTGCTGGTCTCTTAAAGCATGTTCTACCATAGAATGGCTGGCAAAAAGTCCTAGAAGAAATATAAGAAATTATGATGCAATATTTGTTCCTATTTCGCCGTCCTAATAATATTAATAATTATTATGATCATTATCATTATTATTATTATTATTATCATTATTATTATTATTATTATTATCATATTATTATCATATAATAATAAAAACTACAACAACAACAATCATAATAATTTGTTGATACCTGTGCGTATCTTTCCAAACAGTTAACGCACGACCCCAAATTGAATGTCCGGCTGATATAACACAACCAACTGATGACCAGCTGTCAACCACCATTGTAGACCTACCTGTCAATGCCACAGATGATGTAGCAGTGATTCGCCTAAACTGTACGGATCAGAATGGCAGGACCGACCTCCAAGTAGGCAACACTTTGAATATTGGAAGGAGAAGAAGGAGGAATAGTGACTACAACACTTTCTCGTATGGCAACCACACTATAACATGCAATGCTGCTGACGGAGATGGTCTTACTGCAAGCTGCAGCTTTACAGTTCGAATAACAGGTAACTTTGTGTTTAAGCACTATATTATTGTAAATAATTGTAAAGGCTTTAAAAACCCTACTTTTTTCATTTATTTCCTATTGTTCCCTACTGGAATCCAACCCGCATGCTAGGTTGACAATTGCTCCTGGTCAGTCGTGAACACTAATGGAATACGGAACTTTTACCCTGACCCAAAGGCTATGCATGATTCTATAACCCTACTAAACCCCAGCAAGACTGACTTAAAACCCTACTGCAACTCTGATCTTAACCCTAACCGTTTATCTTCCAAGTATAGCTAGGAGTGATTGTCGCCAGAGCATTATGTCGGGTCCGTTCATGACTTACTACGTTCTTAACCTGGGCGGCGGTGTCAAGGAGGGGGGGGGGGGGGGGGGGAGGGGAATAGTGCCCCTCACTTTTCCAGCACCGACAAAAGACCTCTTTTTTACCCATGAAAACTGTGTTTCTTTAATGCCTAATTTTCTTCTTACAAGGGCCAGTTTTTTGTGCTGTTTCACCTCCTAGGAAGTGCCCTTTTTGGTCAAAACAAATTGCCCTTCTCAGTTTTAACACGCTAGAGGTAAAGCGATGCATCCAAAATGCACAGTACCGCACCCCCAAATGCACGGCTGGAAGGTTGCGTAGAATTAAAGCATGAACACGCGACATGCATACGCACTCGCTATTGGCTACATCCTTGAACCCGTTTATAAAAGTTATTAAAATCATAAAATTGGACTAACAGTACACTAGAACCTAGCTGTTCTCATATAGCCCTTTCTCGCTCTCTCATAAAAAACAAGAACAGGAGGCAAGCGCTCTTATTCCCACAGCAACATGTCCGAATATTGTAATATTTTTACAGCGAGATGTAAAGCTTTTCTCTCTCTCTCTCTCTCTCTCTCTCTCTCTCTCTCTCGTATTGGGTTTTGACAGACGTGTATCAATCAGATATGATTATTTACGTCTAGGACCGACCGACCCTCCTCCCAAACTCTCGAAATGGGCTTTTGACAGACGTGTATCAATAAGATATGATCAATTATGTCTCTTTTCTCGAATACAGGTAAATAGTACATCATAAAATTCATCTAATTTATTTTGGTGGAAATTCTACGTTTTACTAGAAACAGAATTTTTATCGGTAGCTCGCTTAGCTCGCTTATATAGAAACAAAATGGTTTCAGATGGCAAGCGATGCACCAAAAAGCATCACATTTCGTCGTCGGTCTTACGAACCGGCGAATAGCCAAAATTGGGTCGAAAAATCAATTTTCACTTTTTTGCATATTTGGATAGTGTATGTCAGAATCTATCGAGTGACAAATTTCATCGCCTAATTTCGTTTATTTTTAGAGAAATCCTGATTTTTATATTTTTGGGTGACCGGCGAATAGCACTTGCCGGTCTTACGAACCGGCGAATAGCCCCTTTACAATTGCCTTACACGCATTGTCAGCTTTTAAAGTTTGTTGACTCACATACGCGCATCCATTCATGCGCGCAACCATATTTGGAAGGTGAACGGCGAATGGCACTGTTCGGTCTTACGAACCGGCGAATAGGGGGCGAATAAGGTATGTTGTGACCGCGCGCACAAGCCTTTGTTCTTACGAACCGGCGAATAAGTGGCGAATAGCATGCATTTCTGACCGGGTGTGCGATATTTTCGTTCTTACGAACCAGCGAATAGGTTTATAATCTTATAATATGAGTCTTCTTTATATATGGTGCGAAATACAAAGATGATATCAAAATACAGTATGTAAACTCTTTTACTCTGCAAAACTGCTGGAAAGCAACGATTATAAGCATATAAATTCACTGCTCAAAAAGGTCAAAACTTTAAACGCGTTTTTCTCTGAAATGTGTTTTTCCGCGAGGATGGGCTATTCGCTGCTTCGTACGACCGGCAACGATTTGGCAATTAGGTGATCAAAAACCATTGAAATATCTGTGAGATTATCAACATGATCAAATAATGTAATTTTTTCCTCGCTCGCTGCGCTCACTCAAATATGTAATGCAGATATTTTATAGACCTAGAGTGGATTTTGATGACAAAATAACACTTCATGAGTAAAAGAGTGTGTTTTCCCCTGTCTTGCCTCCCTCGCTTGTAATATTTGAAAAAGGTTGGTTAAGGAAGTAAACAATTAGACCAGCGAGTTGCTGAAAGAGTCAAACATCTTATATTGCCTTAGTGTTCTTTGAGAACAAATAACATTTCTTTTATAGCTACAAAGCGTAAAGGCTTTAAAAACCCTACTTTTTTCATTTATTTGCTTTTTTTCCCTACTGGAATCCACCCCGCATGCTAGGTTGACAGTTTCTCCTCGTCAGTAGTCGACAATAATAAAATACAGAACTTTTAACCTGACCCAAAGGCTATGCATAATTCTATGACCCTACTAAACCCCAGCAAAGATGAGCTAATACCCTATTGCAACTCTGATCTTAACCCTTACCGTTTATCTTACAAATGTGTTATAACAAGATAAAAAAAAAATAATAATAATAATAACAATGATAATCATAATAATGATGATAATAATAATAATAATAATAATAATAATAATAATGATAAAAAGTTTGTTTACCCTGAGTAGCCTCTTCAGTTCTTCCAGAGGGCTTTGCACGCCAATTCTTACCCTGGCTTCAGCACGTCTACCGTTGCGCTTAGTGCATTCAAAGAATAAATCCTAACAGGTACCCACTTACTACACCTGGATCGAGATCGACAAATGTAGATTAATGCCTTGCCAAAGGACATAGTGCTGCGGCAGGGATTCGAACCACTTTGTGATTCAAAGTCTGGAGACTTATCTACAGGAACACAACACCTCTACCTGTGTTCACTCTTTGTAAATGCCCCCTTTTTCAAAAATGTTCCCTTTTTGCCAGGGCCTTCCCTGTCTGAAAGATGCTCCGTCTCCTCTGGTTCCTACCTTCTAATAAATATACCTTGTATCTCACTCCCTCAAGTCCACTATTTCCTTATTTTCTCCCTCTCTATCCCTCGTCACATCACTGTTAAATGCAGATGAAGAACTTCCAACTCTATCCTGTCCAAACAATATAACGCAGTCAACAGAAGACATGCAGTCAACTGCAGTGGTTAGTCTATCTTCTGTTGTTGGCACTGATAATGTTGGAGTGACTAGCTTAGGATGCACTGATCAGAACGGAAGGAGTCTTAACGTACCTGCAAATGTAGCACGGAGGAGGAGGAGGTTGTTAATTGTGCCTCCAGACATGCCTGACCAGGATAATTTTTTCTCCTCTGGCAACCATACCATAACGTGTGAGGCAACAGACGATGCTGGAAATACTGGAAACTGCATGTTTACCGTTTATATAACAGGTCAGTGAATCAAGCTTCTGAGTGTCTTATTGTATTTGTTTCATGTTTATTCTAGACGGTTTTTTTTTTTTGTATTTTTCCCACAAAGAATAGTGGCAATACCTCCTTCTAAAGATTTTTCAATGAAATGATCGAAAAAAATATTTCTACTTGGAAACTTACTCTATAAACCACCAGATGAAGTTAGGAGAGCACTGTGTAAAATAGGGCTCTTGATCGAATAGTGTGTAATAATTCGACACTTTCTTTCGAACTCCTTCAAGACGACCACTGTGGCTTTGCCAGCGTTTACTCATAGCATCAAGTGGTCCACGACATTTTCGGCCTGAATTGTACATGAAGATCGAATCTCGACTTTCCAGTAATGATATCCTCTAAACGTTAGGTTCTTCTTAACTGGTGAGGGGGTTGACAAAACTGTAGGCTGTGACTCTGGCGAACATCATTATGACAGAAAGAGCCTCCCTTTGCTACATGTCTGTCATTCGATGCACACGTGAAGACGAACCAGGGCAAATCAACAGCAGATCATGATGCCAAAGTGACAATTCTTAATGACGTAGATGAGAAACTAGGTCTGGATATTCATTCAGACCCGTTCTAAAAACCCGGGACAGGCAGATACTCTAAAACACTTTAAAACTTAGAGGGAATTGGAAGCCCTATTGAAGTATTATGCAACATTGTGAATGAAAGGCACTGGGAAAATTCCTGCGATTTCACTCTGTTTCTTGTATGTTTGTTTGTTTGTTTTTTTTTTCCTTCTTTTCTTTTTTAGAAATAATGTTAGGGCTTAATTTGTTTCTTAGAATGATTAATCACATAAAGGTATCCGAATGCAAATGCTTGGAAGACAAATCTGTAGACAAAATATTCTTAAAAAAAAAACATATTTACGAGTAGGCCTACATCAGCAGTTGACAATGCGGTACGTCAATGAATGCCCTGCCTTGCATTGAATATAATGAGGGTTCTATAAAATGCGTTACAGCATGTTTTTTAAGTCTGCTTCTACACATGATTTTTAGAAAATTAATGACTTTCTGTTGATCGATCTAAGGACTACATGAAAAAAAAAAATCCTCTGTTCCTTGAAAGGGATCCTACCAGAATTCCGGGAACTTTATCCTTTTCTCCAAGATGTGTATGGTCATTAAATATGATTTTACAGGAATGATTCTTGCAATGTGTAGATCATTAATGCGTCGTATGTCCCAAAGTGATTAGAAGTCGAAATACATCACTACTTCATTCGAAAATCATAGTAAGTGTGAATTTAGGAGGAGTTAATCAAGTTCCCATCTGCTGGTCTCTTAAAGCATGTTCTACCATAGAATAGATGGCAAAAAGTCCTGGAGGAAATAGAACAAAATAATGATGCAATATTTGTTCCTGTTTCGCAGTCCTAATAATAATAATAATTATCATTATCATTATCATTATTATTATTATCATTATTATCATTATTAGTATTATTATTATTATTATCATATTATTATCATATAATAATAAAAACTACAACAACAACAATCATAATAATTTGTTGATACCTGTGCGTATCTTTCCAAACAGTTAACGCACGACCCCAAATTGAATGTCCGGCTGAAATAACACAACCAACTGATGACCAGCTGTCAACCACCATTGTAGACCTACCTGTCAATGCCACAGATGATGTAGCAGTGATTCGCCTAAACTGTACGGATCAGAATGGCAGGACCGACTTCCAAGTAGGCAACACTTTGAATATTGGAAGGAGAAGAAGGAGGAATAGTGACTACAACACTTTCTCGTATGGCAACCACACTATAACATGCAATGCTGCTGACGGAGATGGTCTTACTGCAAGCTGCAGCTTTACAGTTCGAATAACAGGTAACTTTGTTTTTAAACACTATATTATTGTAAATAAAGGTAAAGGCTTTAAAAACCCTACTTTTTTCATTTATTTCCTTTTGTTCCCTACTTGAATCCACCCCGCATGCTAGGTTGACAATTGCTCCTGGTCAGTTGTGAACACTAATGGAATACGGAACTTTTACCGTGACCCAAAGGCTATGCATAATTCTATAACCCTACTAAAACCCCGCAAGACTGACTTAAAACCCTTTTGCAACCCTGATCTTAACCCTAACCGTTTATCTTCCAGGTATAGCTCAGAGTGATTGTCGCCAGAGCATTATGTCGGGTCCGTTCATGACTTACTGCGTTCTTAACGTGGGAGGCGGTGCCAAGGAGGGGGGGGGGGGGGGGAATAGTGCCCCTCACTTTTCCAGCACCGACAAAAGACCTCTTTTTTACCCATGAAAACTGTGTTTCTTTAGTGCCTAATTTTCTTCTTACAAGGGCCAGTTTTTTGTGCTGTTTCACCTCCTAGGAAGTGCCCTTTTTGGTCAAAACAAATTGCCCTTCTCAGTTTTAACGCGCTAGAGGTAAAGCGATGCATCCAAAATGCACAGTGCTGCACCCCCAAATGCACCTCTTTTTTACCCATGAAAACTGTGTTTCTTTAGTGCCTAATTTTCTTCTTACAAGGGCCAGTTTTTTGTGCTGTTTCACCTCCTAGGAAGTGCCCTTTTTGGTCAAAACAAATTGCCCTTCTCAGTTTTAACGCGCTAGAGGTAAAGCGATGCATCCAAAATGCACAGTACCGCACCCCCAAATGCACGGCTGGAAGGTTGCGTAGAATTAAAGCATGAACACGCGACATGCATACGCACTCGCTTTTGGCTACATCCTTGAACCCGTTTATAAAAGTTATTAAAATCATAAAATTGGACTAACAGTACACTAGAACCTAGCTGTTCTCATATAGCCCTTTCTCGCTCTCTCATAAAAAAACAAGAACAGGAGGCAAGCGCTCTTATTCCCACAGCAACATGTCCGAATATTGTAATATTTTTACAGCGAGCTGTAAAGCTTTTCTCTCTCTCTCTCTCTCTCGTATTGGGTTTTGACAGACGTGTATCAGTCAGATATGATTATTTACGTCTAGGACCGACCGACCCTCCTCCCAAACTCTCGAAATGGGTTTTGACAGACGTGTATCAATAAGATATGATCATTTATGTCTCTTTTCTCGAATACAGGTAAATAGTACATCATAAAATTCATCTAATTTATTTTGGTGGAAATTCTACGTTTTACTAGAAACAGAATTTTTATCGGTAGCTCGCTTAGCTCGCTTATATAGAAACAAAATGGTTTCAGATGGCAAGCGATGCACCAAAAAGCATCACATTTCGTCGTCGGTCTTACGAACCGGCGAATAGCCAAAATTGGGTCGAAAAATCAATTTTCATTTTTTTGCATATTTGGATTGTGTATGTCAGAATCTATCGAGTGACAAATTTCATCGCCTAATTTCGTTTATTTTTAGAGAAATCCTGATTTTTATATTTTTGGGTGACCGGCGAATAGCACTTGCCGGTCTTACGAACCGGCGAATAGCCCCTTTACAATTGCCTTACACGCATTGTCAGCTTTTAAAGTTTGTTGACTCACATACGCGCATCCATTCATGCGCGCAACCATATTTGGAAGGTGAACGGCGAATGGCACTGTTCGGTCTTACGAACCGGCGAATAGGGGGGGAATAAGGTATGTTGTGACCGCCCGCACAAGCCTTTGTTCTTACGAACCGGCGAATAAGTGGCGAATAGCATGCATTTCTGACCGGGTGTGCGATATTTTCGTTCTTACGAACCAGCGAATAGGTTTATAATCTTATAATATGAGTTTTCTTTATATATGGTGCGAAATACAAAGATGATATCAAAATACAGTATGTAAACTCTTTTACTCTGCAAAACTGCTGGAAACAACGATTATAAGCATATAAATTCACTGCTCAAAAAGGTCAAAACTTTAAACGCGTTTTTCTCTGAAATGTGTTTTTCCGCGAGGATGGGCTATTCGCTGCTTCGTACGACCGGCAACGATTTGGCAATTAGGTGATCAAAAACCATTGAAATATCTGTGAGACTATCAACCTGATCAAATAATGTAATTTTTTCCTCGCTCGCTGCGCTCACTCAAATATGTAATGCAGATATTTTATAGACCTAGAGTGGATTTTGATGACAAAATAACACTTCATGAGTAAAAGAGTGTGTTTTCCCCTGTCTTGCCTCCCTCGCTTGTAATATTTGAAAAAGGTTGGTTAAGGAAGTAAACAATTAGACCGGCGAGTTGCTGAAAGAGTCAAACATCTTATATTGCCTTAGTGTTCTTTGAGAACAAATAACATTTCTTTTATAGCTACAAAGGGTAAAGGCTTTAAAAACCCTACTTTTTTCATTTATTTCCTTTTTTTCCCTACTGGAATCCACCCCGCATGCTAGGTTGACAGTTTCTCCTCGTCAGTAGTGGACAATAATAAAATACAGAACTTTTAACCTGACCCAAAGGCTATGCATAATTCTATGACCCTACTAAACCCCAGCAAAGATGAGCTAATACCCTATTGCAACTCTGATCTTAACCCTTACCGTTTATCTTTCAAATGTGTTATAACAATAAAGATAAAAATAATAAAAATAATAATTACAATGATAATCATAATAATGATAATAATAATAATAATAATGATAATAATGATAATAAAAAGTTTGTTTACCCTGAGTAGCCTCTTCAGTTCTTCCAGAGGGCTTTGCACGCCAATTCTTACCCTGGCTTCAGCACGTCTACTGTTGCGCTTAGTGCATTCAAAGAATAAATCCTAACAGGTACCCACTTACTACACCTGGATCGAGATCGACAAATGTAGATTAATGCCTTGCCAAAGGACATTAGTGCTGCGGCAGGGATTCGAACCACTTTGTGATTCAAAGTCTGGAGACTTATCTACAGGAACACAACACCTCTACTTGTGTTCACCCTTTGTAAATGCCCCCTTTTTCAAAAATGTTCTCTTTTTGCCAGGGCCTTCCCTGTCTGAAAGATGTTCCGTCTCCTCTGGTTCCTACCTTCTAATAAATATACCTTGTATCTTACTCCCTCAAGTTCACTATTTCCTTATTTTCTCCCTCTCTATCCCTCGTCACACCACTGTTAACTGCAGATGAAGAACTTCCAACTCTATCCTGTCCAAGCAATATAACGCAGTCAACAGAAGACATGCAGTCAACTGCAGCGGTTAGTCTATCTTCTGTTGTTGGCACTGATAATGTTGGAGTGACTAACTTAGGATGCATTGATCAGAATGGAAGGAGTCTTAACGTAGCTGCAAATGTAGCACGGAGGAGGAGGAGGTTGTTAATTGTGCCTCCAGACATGCCTGACCAGGATAATTTTTTCTCCTCTGGCAACCATACCATAACGTGTGAGGCAACAGACGATGCTGGAAATATTGCAAACTGCATGTTTACCGTTCATATAATAGGTAAGTGAATCAAGCTTCTGAGTGTCTTATTGTATGTGTTTCATGTTTATTGTAGACGTTTTTACTTTTTTCCACAAAGAATAGTAGCAATACCTCCTTCTAACAGATTTTTCAGTGAAATGATCGAAAAAATATTTCTACTTGGAAACTTACTCTATAAACCACCAGAAGAAGTTAGGAGAGCATTGTGTAAAATAGGGCTCTTGATCGAATAGTGTGTAATAATTTGACACTTTCTTTCGAAATCTCTCATGACGACCACTGTGGTTTTGCCAGCGTTTACTCATAGCATCAAGCGGTCCACGACATTTTCGGCCTGAATTATACATGAAGATCGTATCTCGACTTTCCAGTAATGATATCCTCTAAACGTTAGGCTATTGTTAACTGGTGAGGGGGTTGACAAAACTGTAGGCTGTGACTCTGGCGAACATCATTATGACAGAAAGAGCCTCCCTTTGCTACATGTCTGTCATTCGATGCACACGTGAAGACGAACCAGGGCAAATCAACAGCAGATCATGATGCCAAAGTGACAATTCTTAATGACGTAGATGAGAAACTAGGTCTGGATATTCATTCAGACCCGTTCTAAAAACCCGGGACAGGCAGATACTCTAAAACACTTTAAAACTTAGAGGGAATTGGAAGCCCTATTGAAGTATTATGCAACATTGTGAATGAAAGGCACTGGGAAAATACCTGCGATTTCTTTCTGTTTCTTGTATGTGTGTGTGTGTGTGTGGTTTTTTTTTTTTTTTTTTTTTTTTTTTTTTTTAATAATGTTAGGGCTCAATTTGTTTCTTAGAATGATTAATCACATAAAGGTATCCGAATGGCAAATGCTTGGAAGACAAATCTGTAGACAAAATATTCTTTAAAAAAGAACATATTTACGAGTAGGCCTACATCAGCAGTTGACAATGCGGCACGTCATTGAATGCACTGCCTTCCATTGAATACAATGAGGGTTCTGAAAAATGCGTTACAGCATGTTTTTCAAGTCTGTTGCTACACATGGTTTTTAGAAAATTAATGACTTTCTGTTGATCGATATTAGGACTACATGAAAAAAAAATCCTCTGTTCCTTGAAAGGGATCATACCGGAATTCCGGGAACTTTATCCTTTTCTCCAAGATGTGTATGGTCATTAAATATGATTTTACAGGAATGATTCTTGCAATGTGTAGATCATTAATGCGTCGTATGTCCCAAAGTGATTAGAAGTCGAAATACATCACTACTTCATTCGAAAATCATAGTAAGTGTGAATTTAGGAGGAGTTAATCAAGTTCCCATCTGCTGGTCTCTTAAAGCATGTTCTACCATAGAATGGATGGCAAAAAGTCCTAGAAGAAATATAAGAAATAATGATGCAATATGTGTTCCTGTTTCGCCGTCCTAATAATAATAATAATTATTATGATCATTATCATTATTATTATTATTATTATCATTATTATTATTATTATTATTATCATATTATTATCATATAATAATAAAAACTACAACAACAACAATCATAATAATTTGTTGATACCTGTGCGTATCTTTCCAAACAGTTAACGCACGACCCCAAATTGAATGTCCGGCTGATATAACACAACCAACTGATGACCAGCTGTCAACCACCATTGTAGACCTACCTGTCAATGCCACAGATGATGTAGCAGTGATTCGCCTAAACTGTACGGATCAGAATGGCAGGACCGACCTCCAAGTAGGCAACACTTTGAATACTGGAAGGAGAAGAAGGAGGAATAGTGACTACAACACTTTCTCGTATGGCAACCACACTATAACATGCAATGCTGCTGACGGAGATGGTCTTACTGCAAGCTGCAGCTTTACAGTTCGAATAACAGGTAACTTTGTGTTTAAACACTATATTATTGTAAATAAAGGTAAAGGCTTTAAAAACCCTACTTTTTTCATTTATTTCCTTTTGTTCCCTACTGGAATCCACCCCGCATGCTAGGTTGACAATTGCTCCTGGTCAGTTGTGAACACTAATGGAATACGGAACTTTTACCCTGACCCAAAGGCTATGCATAATTCTATAACCCTACTAAACCCCAGCAAGACTGACATAAAACCCTATTGCAACTCTGATTTTAACCCTAATCGTTTATCTTCCAAGTATAGCTCGGAGTGATTGTCGCCAGAGCATTATGTCGGGTCCGTACATGACTTACTGCGTTCTTAACGTGCGCGGCGGTGCCAAGGAAGGGGGGGGGGGGGAGGGGGGAGGGGAATAGTGGCCCTCGCTTTTCCAGCACCGACAAAAGACCTATTTTTTACCATGAAAACTGTGTTTCTTTAGTGCCTAATTTTCTTCTTACAAGGGCCAGTTTTTTGTGCTGTTTCACCTCCTAGGAAGTGCCCTTTTTGGTCAAAACGAATTGCCCTTCTCAGTTTTAACGCGCTAGAGGTAAAGCGATGCATCCAAAATGCACAGTGCTGCACCCCCAAATGCACGGCTGCAAGGTTGCGTAGAATTAAAGCATGAACACGCGACATCCATACGCACTCGCTATTGGCTACATCCTTGAACCCGTTTATAAAAGTTATTAAAATCATAAAATTGGACTAACAGTACACTAGAACCTAGCTGTTCTCATATAGCCCTTTATCGCTCTCTCATAAAAAACAAGAACAGGAGGCAAGCGCTCTTATTCCCACAGCAACATGTCCGAATATTGTAATATTTTTACAGCGAGATGTAAAGCTTCTCTCTCTCTCTCTCTCTCTCTCTCTCTCGTATTGGGTTTGACAGAGGTGTATCAATCAGATATGATTATTTACGTGTAGGACCGACCGACCCTCCTCCCAAACTCTCGAAATGGGTTTTGACAAACGTGTATCAATAAGATATGATCATTTATGTTTCTTTTCTCGAATACAGGAAAATAGTACATCATAAAATTCATCTAATTTATTTTGGTGAAAATTCTTCGTTTTACTAGAAACAGAATTTTTATCGGTAGCTCGCTTCGCTCGCTTATATAGAAACAAAATGGTTTCAGATGGCAAGCGATGCACCAAAAAGCATCACATTTCGTCGTCGGTCTTACGAACCGGCGAATATCCAAAATTGGGTCGAAAAATCAATTTTCACTTTTTGGCATATTTGGATAGTGTATGTCAGAATCTGTCGAGTGACAAATTTCATCGTCTAATTTCGTTTATTTTTAGAGAAATCCTGATTTTTATATTTTTGGGTGACCGGCGAATAGCACTTGCCGGTCTTACGAACCGGCGAATAGCCCCTTTACAATTGCCTTACACGCATTGTCAGCTTTTAAAGTTTGTTGACTCACATACGCGCATCCATTCATGCGCGCAACCATATTTGGAAGGTGAACGGCGAATGGCACTGTTCGGTCTTACGAACCGGCGAATAGGGGGCGAATAAGGTATGTTGTGACCGCGCGCACAAGCCTTTGTTCTTACGAACCGGCGAATAAGTGGCGAATAGCATGCATTTCTGACCGGGTGTGCGATATTTTCGTTCTTACGAACCAGCGAATAGGTTTATAATCTTATAATATGAGTTTTCTTTATATATGGTGCGAAATACAAAGATGATATCAAAATACAGTATGTAAACTCTTTTACTCTGCAGAACTGCTGGAAACAACGATTATAAGCATATAAATTCACTGCTCAAAAAGGTCAAAAGTTTAAACGCGTTTTTCTCTGAAATGTGTTTTTCCGCGAGGATGGGCTATTCGCTGCTTCGTACGACCGGCAACGATTTGGCAATTAGGTGATCAAAAACCATTGAAATATCTGTGAGACTATCAACATGATCAAATAATGTAATTTTTTCCTCGCTCGCTGCGCTCACTCAAATATGTAATGCAGATATTTTATAGACCTAGAGTGGATTTTGATGACAAAATAACACTTCATGAGTAAAAGAGTGTGTTTTCCCCTGTCTTGCCTCCCTCGCTTGTAATATTTGAAAAAGGTTGGTTAAGGAAGTAAACAATTAGACCGGCGAGTTGCTGAAAGAGTCAAACATCTTATATTGCCTTAGTGTTCTTTGAGAACAAATAACATTTCTTTTATAGCTACAAAGCGTAAAGGCTTTAAAAACCCTACTTTTTTTCATTTATTTCCTTTTTTCCCTACTGGAATCCACCCCGCATGCTAGGTTGACAGTTTCTCCTCGTCAGTAGTGGACAATAATAAAATACAGAACTTTTAACCTGACCCAAAGGCTATGCATAATTCTATGACCCTACTAAACCCCAGCAAAGATGAGCTAATACCCTATTGCAACTCTGATCTTAACCCTTACCGTTTATCTTTCAAATGTGTTATAACAATAAAGATAAAAATAATAAAAATAATAATTACAATGATAATCATAATAATGATAATAATAATAATAATAATGATAATAATGATAATAAAAAGTTTGTTTACCCTGAGTAGCCTCTTCAGTTCTTCCAGAGGGCTTTGCACGCCAATTCTTACCCTGGCTTCAGCACGTCTACTGTTGCGCGTAGTGCATTCAAAGAATAAATCCTAACAGGTACCCACTTACTACACCTGGATCGAGATCGACAAATGTAGATTAATGCCTTGCCAAAGGACATTAGTGCTGCGGCAGGGATTCGAACCACTTTGTGATTCAAAGTCTGGAGACTTATCTACAGGAACACAACACCTCTACTTGTGTTCACCCTTTGTAAATGCCCCCTTTTTCAAAAATGTTCTCTTTTTGCCAGGGCCTTCCCTGTCTGAAAGATGTTCCGTCTCCTCTGGTTCCTACCTTCTAATAAATATACCTTGTATCTTACTCCCTCAAGTCCACTATTTCCTTATTTTCTCCCTCTCTATCCCTCGTCACACCACTGTTAACTGCAGATGAAGAACTTCCAACTCTATCCTGTCCAAACAATATAACGCAGTCAACAGAAGACGTGCAGTCAACTGCAGCGGTTAGTCTATCTTCTGTTGTTGGCACTGATAATGTTGGAGTGACTAACTTAGGATGCATTGATCAGAATGGAAGGAGTCTTAACGTAGCTGCAAATGTAGCACGGAGGAGGAGGAGGTTGTTAATTGTGCCTCCAGACATGCCTGACCAGGATAATTTTTTCTCCTCTGGCAACCATACCATAACGTGTGAGGCAACAGACGATGCTGGAAATATTGCAAACTGCATGTTTACCGTTCATATAATAGGTAAGTGAATCAAGCTTCTGAGTGTCTTATTGTATGTGTTTCATGTTTATTGTAGACGTTTTTACTTTTTTCCACAAAGAATAGTAGCAATACCTCCTTCTAACAGATTTTTCAGTGAAATGATCGAAAAAATATTTCTACTTGGAAACTTACTCTATAAACCACCAGAAGAAGTTAGGAGAGCATTGTGTAAAATAGGGCTCTTGATCGAATAGTGTGTAATAATTTGACACTTTCTTTCGAAATCTCTCATGACGACCACTGTGGTTTTGCCAGCGTTTACTCATAGCATCAAGCGGTCCACGACATTTTCGGCCTGAATTATACATGAAGATCGTATCTCGACTTTCCAGTAATGATATCCTCTAAACGTTAGGCTATTGTTAACTGGTGAGGGGGTTGACAAAACTGTAGGCTGTGACTCTGGCGAACATCATTATGACAGAAAGAACCTCCCTTTGCTACATGTCTGTCATTCGATGCACACGTGAAGACGAACCAGGGCAAATCAACAGCAGATCATGATGCCAAAGTGACAATTCTTAATGACGTAGATGAGAAAGTAGGTCTGGATATTCATTCAGACCCGGTCTAAAAACCCGGTACAGGCAGATACTCTAAAACACTTTAAAACTTAGAGGGAATTGGAAGCCCTATTGAAGTATTATGCAACATTGTGAATGAAAGGCACTGGGAAAATACCTGCGATTTCTCTCTGTTTCTTGTATGTGTGTGTGTGTGGTTTTTTTTTTTTTTTTTTTTTTTAATAATGTTAGGGCTTAATTTGTTTCTTAGAATGATTAATCACATAAAGGTATCCGAATGGCAAATGCTTGGAAGACAAATCTGTAGACAAAATATTCTTTAAAAAAAGAACATATTTACGAGTAGGCCTACATCAGCAGTTGACAATGCGGCACGTCATTGAATGCACTGCCTTCCATTGAATACAATGAGGGTTCTGAAAAATACGTTACAGCATGTTTTTCAAGTCTGTTGCTACAAATGGTTTTTAGAAAATTAATGACTTTCTGTTGATCGATATTAGGACTACATGAAAAAAAAAATCCTCTGTTCCTTGAAAGGGATCATACCGGAATTCCGGGAACTTTATCCTTTTCTCCAAGATGTGTATGGTCATTAAATATGATTTTACAGGAATGATTCTTGCAATGTGTAGATCATTAATGCGTCGTATGTCCCAAAGTGATTAGAAGTCGAAATACATCACTACTTCATTCGAAAATCATAGTAAGTGTGAATTTAGGAGGAGTTAATCAAGTTCCCATCTGCTGGTCTCTTAAAGCATGTTCTACCATAGAATGGATGGCAAAAAGTCCTAGAAGAAATATAAGAAATAATGATGCAATATGTGTTCCTGTTTCGCCGTCCTAATAATAATAATAATTATTATGATCATTATCATTATTATTATTATTATTATTATTATTATTATTATTATTATCATATTATTATCATATAATAGTAAAAACTACAACAACAACAATCATAATAATTTGTTGATACCTGTGCGTATCTTTCCAAACAGTTAACGCACGACCCCAAATTGAATGTCCGGCTGATATAACACAACCAACTGATGACCAGCTGTCAACCACCATTGTAGACCTACCTGTCAATGCCACAGATGATGTAGCAGTGATTCGCCTAAACTGTACGGATCAGAATGGCAGGACCGACCTCCAAGTAGGCAACACTTTGAATACTGGAAGGAGAAGAAGGAGGAATAGTGACTACAACACTTTCTCGTATGGCAACCACACTATAACATGCAATGCTGCTGACGGAGATGGTCTTACTGCAAGCTGCAGCTTTACAGTTCGAATAACAGGTAACTTTGTGTTTAAACACTATATTATTGTAAATAAAGGTAAAGGCTTTAAAAACCCTACTTTTTTCATTTATTTCCTTTTGTTCCCTACTGGAATCCACCCCGCATGCTAGGTTGACAATTGCTCCTGGTCAGTTGTGAACACTAATGGAATACGGAACTTTTACCCTGACCCAAAGGCTATGCATAATTCTATAAGCCCTACTAAACCCCAGCAAGACTGACATAAAACCCTATTGCAACTCTGATTTTAACCCTAATCGTTTATCTTCCAAGTATAGCTCGGAGTGATTGTCGCCAGAGCATTATGTCGGGTCCGTACATGACTTACTGCGTTCTTAACGTGCGCGGCGGTGCCAAGGAAGGGGGGGGGGGGGGGGGGGGAGGGGAATAGTGGCCCTCGCTTTTCCAGCACCGACAAAAGACCTATTTTTTACCATGAAAACTGTGTTTCTTTAGTGCCTAATTTTCTTCTTACAAGGGCCAGTTTTTTGTGCTGTTTCACCTCCTAGGAAGTGCCCTTTTTGGTCAAAACGAATTGCCCTTCTCAGTTTTAACGCGCTAGAGGTAAAGCGATGCATCCAAAATGCACAGTGCTGCACCCCCAAATGCACGGCTGGAAGGTTGCGTAGAATTAAAGCATGAACACGCGACATCCATACGCACTCGCTATTGGCTACATCCTTGAACCCGTTTATAAAAGTTATTAAAATCATAAAATTGGACTAACAGTACACTAGAACCTAGCTGTTCTCATATAGCCCTTTATCGCTCTCTCATAAAAAACAAGAACAGGAGGCAAGCGCTCTTATTCCCACAGCAACATGTCCGAATATTGTAATATTTTTACAGCGAGATGTAAAGCTTCTCTCTCTCTCTCTCTCTCTCTCTCTCTCTCTCTCTCTCGTATTGGGTTTGACAGAGGTGTATCAATCAGATATGATTATTTACGTGTAGGACCGACCGACCCCCCTCCCAAACTCTCGAAATGGGTTTTGACAAACGTGTATCAATAAGATATGATCATTTATGTCTCTTTTCTCGAATACAGGAAAATAGTACATCATAAAATTCATCTAATTTATTTTGGTGAAAATTCTTCGTTTTACTAGAAACAGAATTTTTATCGGTAGCTCGCTTCGCTCGCTTATATAGAAACAAAATGGTTTCAGATGGCAAGCGATGCACCAAAAAGCATCACATTTCGTCGTCGGTCTTACGAACCGGCGAATATCCAAAATTGGGTCGAAAAATCAATTTTCACTTTTTGGCATATTTGGATAGTGTATGTCAGAATCTGTCGAGTGACAAATTTCATCGTCTAATTTCGTTTATTTTTAGAGAAATCCTGATTTTTATATTTTTGGGTGACCGGCGAATAGCACTTGCCGGTCTTACGAACCGGCGAATAGCCCCTTTACAATTGCCTTACACGCATTGTCAGCTTTTAAAGTTTGTTGACTCACATACGCGCATCCATTCATGCGCGCAACCATATTTGGAAGGTGAACGGCGAATGGCACTGTTCGGTCTTACGAACCGGCGAATAGGGGGCGAATAAGGTATGTTGTGACCGCGCGCACAAGCCTTTGTTCTTACGAACCGGCGAATAAGTGGCGAATAGCATGCATTTCTGACCGGTCGTGCTATATTTTCGTTCTTACGAACCAGCGAATAGGTTTATAATCTTATAATATGAGTTTTCTTTATATATGGTGCGAAATACAAAGATGATATCAAAATACAGTATGTAAACTCTTTTACTCTGCAGAACTGCTGGAAACAACGATTACAAGCATATAAATTCACTGCTCAAAAAGGTCAAAACTTTAAACGCGTTTTTCTCTGAAATGTGTTTTTCCGCGAGGATGGGCTATTCGCTGCTTCGTACGACCGGCAACGATTTGGCAATTAGGTGATCAAAAACCATTGAAATATCTGTGAGACTATCAACATGATCAAATAATGTAATTTTTTCCTCGCTCGCTGCGCTCACTCAAATATGTAATGCAGATATTTTATAGACCTAGAGTGGATTTTGATGACAAAATAACACTTCATGAGTAAAAGAGTGTGTTTTCCCCTGTCTTGCCTCCCTCGCTTGTAATATTTGAAAAAGGTTGGTTAAGGAAGTAAACAATTAGACCGGCGAGTTGCTGAAAGAGTCAAACATCTTATATTGCCTTAGTGTTCTTTGAGAACAAATAACATTTCTTTTATAGCTACAAAGCGTAAAGGCTTTAAAAACCCTACTTTTTTCATTTATTTCCTTTTTTTCCCTACTGGAATCCACCCCGCATGCTAGGTTGACAGTTTCTCCTCGTCAGTAGTGGACAATAATAAAATACAGAACTTTTAACCTGACCCAAAGGCTATGCATAATTCTATGACCCTACTAAACCCCAGCAAAGATGAGCTAATACCCTATTGCAACTCTGATCTTAACCCTTACCGTTTATCTTTCAAATGTGTTATAACAATAAAGATAAAAATAATAAAAATAATAATTACAATGATAATCATAATAATGATAATAATAATAATAATAATGATAATAATGATAATAAAAAGTTTGTTTACCCTGAGTAGCCTCTTCAGTTCTTCCAGAGGGCTTTGCACGCCAATTCTTACCCTGGCTTCAGCACGTCTACTGTTGCGCTTAGTGCATTCAAAGAATAAATCCTAACAGGTACCCACTTAATACACCTGGATCGAGATCGACAAATGTAGATTAATGCCTTGCCAAAGGACATTAGTGCTGCGGCAGGGATTCGAACCACTTTGTGATTCAAAGTCTGGAGACTTATCTACAGGAACACAACACCTCTACTTGTGTTCACCCTTTGTAAATGCCCCCTTTTTCAAAAATGTTCTCTTTTTGCCAGGGCCTTCCCTGTCTGAAAGATGTTCCGTCTCCTCTGGTTCCTACCTTCTAATAAATATACCTTGTATCTTACTCCCTCAAGTCCACTATTTCCTTATTTTCTCCCTCTCTATCCCTCGTCACACCACTGTTAACTGCAGATGAAGAACTTCCAACTCTATCCTGTCCAAACAATATAACGCAGTCAACAGAAGACATGCAGTCAACTGCAGCGGTTAGTCTATCTTCTGTTGTTGGCACTGATAATGTTGGAGTGACTAACTTAGGATGCATTGATCAGAATGGAAGGAGTCTTAACGTAGCTGCAAATGTAGCACGGAGGAGGAGGAGGTTGTTAATTGTGCCTCCAGACATGCCTGACCAGGATAATTTTTTCTCCTCTGGCAACCATACCATAACGTGTGAGGCAACAGACGATGCTGGAAATATTGCAAACTGCATGTTTACCGTTCATATAATAGGTAAGTGAATCAAGCTTCTGAGTGTCTTATTGTATGTGTTTCATGTTTATTGTAGACGTTTTTACTTTGTTCCACAAAGAATAGTAGCAATACCTCCTTCTAACAGATTTTTCAGTGAAATGATCGAAAAAATATTTCTACTTGGAAACTTACTCTATAAACCACCAGAAGAAGTTAGGAGAGCATTGTGTAAAATAGGGTTTTTGATCGAATAGTGTGTAATAATTTGACACTTTCTTTCGAAATCTCTCATGACGACCACTGTGGTTTTGCCAGCGTTTACTCATAGCATCAAGCGGTCCACGACATTTTCGGCCTGAATTATACATGAAGATCGTATCTCGACTTTCCAGTAATGATATCCTCTAAACGTTAGGCTATTGTTAACTGGTGAGGGGGTTGACAAAACTGTAGGCTGTGACTCTGGCGAACATCATTATGACAGAAAGAACCTCCCTTTGCTACATGTCTGTCATTCGATGCACACGTGAAGACGAACCAGGGCAAATCAACAGCAGATCATGATGCCAAAGTGACAATTCTTAATGACGTAGATGAGAAAGTAGGTCTGGATATTCATTCAGACCCGTTCTAAAAACCCGGGACAGGCAGATACTCTAAAACACTTTAAAACTTAGAGGGAATTGGAAGCCCTATTGAAGTATTATGCAACATTGTGAATGAAAGGCACTGGGAAAATATCTGCGATTTCTCTCTGTTTCTTGTATGTGTGTGTGTGTTTTTTTTTTTTTTTTTTTTTTTTTTTTAAATAATGTTAGGGCTTAATTTGTTTCTTAGAATGATTAATCACATAAAGGTATCCGAATGGCAAATGCTTGGAAGACAAATCTGTAGACAAAATATTCTTTAAAAAAAGAACATATTTACGAGTAGGCCTACATCAGCAGTTGACAATGCGGCACGTCATTGAATGCACTGCCTTCCATTGAATACAATGAGGGTTCTGAAAAATACGTTACAGCATGTTTTTCAAGTCTGTTGCTACACATGGTTTTTAGAAAATTAATGACTTTCTGTTGATCGATATTAGGACTACATGAAAAAAAAAATCCTCTGTTCCTTGAAAGGGATCATACCGGAATTCCGGGAACTTTATCCTTTTCTCCAAGATGTGTATGGTCATTAAATATGATTTTACAGGAATGATTCTTGCAATGTGTAGATCATTAATGCGTCGTATGTCCCAAAGTGATTAGAAGTCGAAATACATCACTACTTCATTCGAAAATCATAGTAAGTGTGAATTTAGGAGGAGTTAATCAAGTTCCCATCTGCTGGTCTCTTAAAGCATGTTCTACCATAGAATGGATGGCAAAAAGTCCTAGAAGAAATATAAGAAATAATGATGCAATATGTGTTCCTGTTTCGCCGTCCTAATAATAATAATAATTATTATGATCATTATCATTATTATTATTATTATTATTATTATTATTATCATATTATTATCATATAATAGTAAAAACTACAACAACAACAATCATAATAATTTGTTGATACCTGTGCGTATCTTTCCAAACAGTTAACGCACGACCCCAAATTGAATGTCCGGCTGATATAACACAACCAACTGATGACCAGCTGTCAACCACCATTGTAGACCTACCTGTCAATGCCACAGATGATGTAGCAGTGATTCGCCTAAACTGTACGGATCAGAATGGCAGGACCGACCTCCAAGTAGGCAACACTTTGAATACTGGAAGGAGAAGAAGGAGGAATAGTGACTACAACACTTTCTCGTATGGCAACCACACTATAACATGCAATGCTGCTGACGGAGATGGTCTTACTGCAAGCTGCAGCTTTACAGTTCGAATAACAGGTAACTTTGTGTTTAAACACTATATTATTGTAAATAAAGGTAAAGGCTTTAAAAACCCTACTTTTTTCATTTATTTCCTTTTGTTCCCTACTGGAATCCACCCCGCATGCTAGGTTGACAATTGCTCCTGGTCAGTTGTGAACACTAATGGAATACGGAACTTTTACCCTGACCCAAAGGCTATGCATAATTCTATAACCCTACTAAACCCCAGCAAGACTGACATAAAACCCTATTGCAACTTTGATTTTAACCCTAATCGTTTATCTTCCAAGTATAGCTCGGAGTGATTGTCGCCAGAGCATTATGTCGGGTCCGTACATGACTTACTGCGTTCTTAACGTGCGCGGCGGTGCCAAGGAAGGGGGGGGGGGGGGGGAGGGGGGAGGGGAATAGTGGCCCTCGCTTTTCCAGCACCGACAAAAGACCTATTTTTTACCATGAAAACTGTGTTTCTTTAGTGCCTAATTTTCTTCTTACAAGGGCCAGTTTTTTGTGCTGTTTCACCTCCTAGGAAGTGCCCTTTTTGGTCAAAACGAATTGCCCTTCTCAGTTTTAACGCGCTAGAGGTAAAGCGATGCATCCAAAATGCACAGTGCTGCACCCCCAAATGCACGGCTGGAAGGTTGCGTAGAATTAAAGCATGAACACGCGACATCCATACGCACTCGCTATTGGCTACATCCTTGAACCCGTTTATAAAAGTTATTAAAATCATAAAATTGGACTAACAGTACACTAGAACCTAGCTGTTCTCATATAGCCCTTTATCGCTCTCTCATAAAAAAACAAGAACAGGAGGCAAGCGCTCTTATTCCCACAGCAACATGTCCGAATATTGTAATAATATTTTTACAGCGAGATGTAAAGCTTTTCTCTCTCTCTCTCTCTCTCTCTCTCTCGTATTGGGTTTGACAGAGGTGTATCAATCAGATATGATTATTTACGTGTAGGACCGACCGACCCTCCTCCCAAACTCTCGAAATGGGTTTTGACAGATGTGTATCAATAAGATATTATCATTTATGTCTCTTTTCTCGAATACAGGAAAATAGTACATCATAAAATTCATCTAATTTATTTTGGTGAAAATTCTTCGTTTTACTAGAAACAGAATTTTTATCGGTAGCTCGCTTCGCTCGCTTATATAGAAACAAAATGGTTTCAGATGGCAAGCGATGCACCAAAAAGCATCACATTTCGTCGTCGGTCTTACGAACCGGCGAATATCCAAAATTGGGTCGAAAAATCAATTTTCACTTTTTGGCATATTTGGATAGTGTATGTCAGAATCTGTCGAGTGACAAATTTCATCGTCTAATTTCGTTTATTTTTAGAGAAATCCTGATTTTTATATTTTTGGGTGACCGGCGAATAGCACTTGCCGGTCTTACGAACCGGCGAATAGCCCCTTTACAATTGCCTTACACGCATTGTCAGCTTTTAAAGTTTGTTGACTCACATACGCGCATCCATACATGCGCGCAACCATATTTGGAAGGTGAACGGCGAATGGCACTGTTCGGTCTTACGAACCCGCGAATAGGGGGCGAATAAGGTATGTTATGACCGCGCGCACAAGCCTTTGTTCTTAGGAACCGGCGAATAAGTGGCGAATAGCATGCATTTCTGACCGGGTGTGCGATATTTTCGTTCTTACGAACCGGCGAATAGGTTTATAATCTTATGAGTTTTCTTTATACACTGTAAAAAGTCTAAACACTTTTATAAACGCTTTTCTGTAACACTTTATAAACACTTAAACACGTTTAAATGGAAATCATAAACACTACTAATTAGAAGTTATCATTATCGCCTGTATCCCCGTTTATTTTTGGAACTCTTCATAAACACTCAAACATGTTTACATACACACTAAAACACGTTTAATATGAATATTTTGGAACACTTTGACACGTTTAGACACGTTTAATATGGAATCATGTGTTCATAAACTTATCGTCTATAAACATCTAAACACACATCTCAACGTGTTTAAGTGTTTATGAAGTGTTCAAGATTCCCAATTAAACATATAGGATAAACGTGTCTAAGTGTTTACGAAGTGTTCCAAAAACTGAACAGGGACTTTTAATATCATACAGGCGATAATGATTACTTCTAATTAGTAGTGTTTATGATTTCCATTTAAACGTGTTTAAATGTTTATAAAGTGTTACAGAAAAGCGTTTATAAAAGTGTTTAGACTTTTTACAGTGTATATGGCGCCTAATACAAAGATGATTTCAAAATACAGTATGTAAACTCTTTTACTCTGCAAAACGGCTGGAAAACAACGATTATAAGCATATAAATTCACTGCTCAAAAAGGTCAAAACTTTAAACGCGTTTTTCTCTGAACTGTGTTTTTCCGCGAGGATGGGCTATTCGCCGCTTCGTAAGACCGGCAACGATTTGGCAATTAGGTGATCAAAAACCATTGAAATATCTGTGAGACTATCAACATGATCAAAAAATGTAATTTTTTCCTCGCTCGCTGCGGTCACTCAAATATGTAATGCAGATATTTTATAGACCTAGAGTGGATTTTGATGACAAAATAACACTTCATCAGTAAAAGAGTGTGTTTTCCCCTGTCTCGCCTCCCTCGCTTGTAATATTTGAAAAAGGTTGGTTAAGGAAGTAAACAATTAGACCAGCCAGTTGCTGAAAGAGTCAAACATCTTATATTGCCTTAGTGTTCTTTGAGAACAAATAACATTTCTTTTATAGCTACAAAGCGTAAAGGCTTTAAAAACCCTACTTTTTTCATTTATTTCCTTTTTTCCCTACTGGAATCCACCCCGCATGCTAGGTTGACAGTTTCTCCTCGTCAGTTGTGGACAATAATAAAATACAGAACTTTTAACCTGACCCAAAGGCTATGCATAATTCTATGACCCTACTAAACCCCAGCAAGGATGAGCTAATACCCTATTGCAACTCTGATCTTAACCCTTACCGTTTATCTTTCAAATGTGTTATAACAATAAAGATAAAAATAATAAAAATAATAATAATAACAATGATAATCATAATAATGATAATAAGGATAATAATAATAATAATAATAATAATAATAATAATAAAAAGTTTGTTTACCCTGAGTAGCCTCGTCAGTTCTTCCAGAGGGCTTTGCACGCAAATTCTTACCCTGGCTTCAGCACGTCTACCGTTGCGCTTAGTGCATTCAAAGAATAAATCCTAACAGGTACCCACTTACTACACCTGGATCGAGATCGGCAAATGTAGATTAATGCCTTGCCAAAGGACATTAGTGCTGCGGCAGGGATTCGAACCACTTTGTGATTCAAAGTCTGGAGACTTATCTACAGGAACACAACACCTCTACTTGTGTTCACCCTTTGTAAATGCCCCCTTTTAAAATAAAATATTCCATTTTTCCCATTGCTTTCCCTGTCTGAAAGATGCTCCGTCTCCTCTGGTTCCTAACTTCTAATAAATATAGCTTGTATCTCACTCCCTCAAGTCCACTATTTCCTTATTTTCTCCCTCTCTATCCCTCGTAACATCACTGTTAACTGCAGATGAAGAACTTCCAACTCTATCCTGTCCAAACAATATAACGCAGTCAACAGAAGACATGCAGTCAACTGCAGTGGTTAGTCTATCTTCTGTTGTTGGCACTGATAATGTTGGAGTGACTAGCTTAGGATGCACTGATCAGAACGGAAGGAGTCTTAACGTACCTGCAAATGTAGGACGGAGGAGGAGGAGGTTGTTAATTGTGCCTCCAGACATGCCTGACCAGGATAATTTTTTCTCCTCTGGCAACCATAACATAACGTGTGAGGCAACAGACGATGCTGGAAATATTGCAAACTGCATGTTTACCGTTCATATAATAGGTAAGTGAATCAAGCTTCTGAGTGTCTTATTGTATGTGTTTCATGTTTATTGTAGACGTTTTTTTTTAAAATTTTCCCACAAAGAATAATGGCAATACCTCTTTCTAAAAGATTTTTCAATGAAATGATCGAAAAAATATTTCTACCTGGAAACTTACTCTATAAACCACCAGATGAAGTTAGGAGAGCATTGTGTAAAATAGGGCTCTTGATCGAATAGTGTGTAATAATTCGACACTTTCTTTCGAACTCCTTCATGACGACCACTGTGGCTTTGCCAGCGTTTACTCATAGCATCAAGCGGTCCACGACATTTTCGGCCTCAATTGTACATGAAGATCGAATCTCGACTTTCCAGTAATGATATCCTCTAAACGTTAGGTTCTTGTTAACAGGTGAGGGGGTTGACAAAACTGTAGGCTGTGACTCTGGCGAACACCATCATGAGACAAAGAGCCTCCCTTGGCTACATGTCTGTCATTTGATGCACGCGTGGAGACGAACCAGGGCAAATCAACAGCAGGTCATGGTGCCAAAGTGGCAATTCTTAAAGGGAATTGGAAGCCCTCATTAAGTATTATGCAACATTGTGAATGAAAGGCATTAGGGAAAAAACCTGCGATTTCTGTCTGTTTATTGTATGCTTTTTTTTTTTTTTTTTTTTTTTTTTTTGGGGGGGGGGGGGGGGGGGGTTAGAATTGATGTATGGGCTTATTATGTTTCTTTGAATGATTAATCACATGAAGGTATCCGAATGGCGAAAACTTGGATCACAAATCTGTAGAAAAATATTCTTTAAAAAAAAAAAATCATATTTACGAGTACATCAGCAGTTGACAATGCGGCACGTCATTGAATGCACTGCCTTTCATTGAATACAATGAGGGTTCTATAAAATGCGCTACAGCATGTTTTTCAAGTCTGTTGCTACACATGGTTTTTAGAAAATTAATGACTTTCTGTTGATCGATATAAGGACTACATGATAAAAAAAAATCCTCTGTTCCTTGAAAGGGATCATACCGCAAATTCCGGGAACTTTATCCTTTTCTCCAAGATGTGTATGGTCATTAAATATGATTTTACACGAATGGTTGCTGCAATATGTAGATCACTATTGCCTCGTATATCCCAAAGTGATTAGAAGTCGAAATACATCACTACTTCATTCGAAAATCACAGTAAGTGTGAATTTAGCAGGAGTTAATCAAGTTCCCATCTGCTGGTCTCTTAAAGCATGTTCTACCATAGAATGGATGGCAAAATGTCCTAGAAGAAATAAGAGAAACAATGATGCAGTTTTTATTCCTGTATCGCCGTCCTAATAATAATAATAATCATTATTATTATTATTATCATTACTATTATCATTATCATTATAACAATATTGATAATAAAAACTACAACAACAACAATAATAATAAATTTTTTGATACCTGTGCGTATCTTTCCAAACAGTTAACGCACGACCCCAAATTGAATGTCCGCCTGATATAACACAACCAACTGATGACCAGCTGTCAACCACCATTGTAGACCTGCCTGTCAATGCCACAGATGATGTAGCAGTGATTCGCCTAAACTGTACGGATCAGAATGGCAGGAACGACCTCCAAGTAGGCACCGCTTTGAATATTGGAAGGAGAAGAAGGAGGAATAGCGACGACAACACTTTCTCGTATGGTAATCACTCTATAACATGCGATGCTGCTGACGGAGATGGTCTTACTGCAAGCTGCAGCTTTACAGTTCGAATAACAGGTAACAAAATTCTACCCTTTTTCAGTAATTTCTGACTTTTCCTTACTGGAATCAATGACAGAGAGAGGGAGAAAATTGGGAAATGAAGAGGTTGAGTGATTGAAATCAATGCATTTTTTTATTGCTTGGAAACGCAGTACAGCGAGGTGACACCAGCACATGCTGTGCTGTCAGTTGCTCTGTGAAACTACCATGATACCATGAAATCACCGTGATTCACAAAAGAGTTTGCTTTTTATGAGACCGCATGCGATGGCCAGAAATTTGAATTCTTAAGACTAGTCAAAACTTACTCATTAAGGTTTTACATGTTTGCATGTTTGCATTACGTGTTATAACAATAATTATTCCCGACATTTATGACACTGATCAATAGCAGACGGACTGTATAGTGTGCGTTGACCTTTATGTTCACACCATACCTTGATTTGATGCTGCGGTCACGCGTGCGTCTCTCTGCACATGCGATTCATACATTCTCATGTGGCATGGTCACAGCCAGCCTTCCTGTGCCGCCTCTTTGGCATCTTTCAACCGCCTCATAAAAATGCCCTCCTCTTGTTACCTGCAAGGACTCTTGTGGCAACATACACAGTCCACCTCCAGGTACCGTTCAACAGATGTACATGTGCAATGTGCAGCGTGTACGGTGCCACAGGCTTCGTGAGACCTCCCAAGTACCCCTTCCAATGTTTGCGAAAAGCCCGTGCACATACGATGTCTGCATGTGTCATTATCATCATCATCAGCATCATTGGTGTTATATCAGTATGACATGTCCGTTATAGAAAAAGTCCATCATTCACCATTCTTTTCTCTCTTGAGCTTTTATTTTAGTTTCCTGGTAAGTGTTTCCGTTCATGATATGTGTCATAATATGCGTTCATAAAAAAGACGCTGGCACACCCGGAGTTCTTTGGGCATGACCCATCTGCCTTCTTGTCTTTTCTGCATGCTTCTACGGAAATTAATGTGCTTGCCCTTGACAGTGCATAAGACTCCGGGATTTCCTCTAAACTCCATCACAAACATACAACACGATGACAGTTATTAGTTAAGACCACCCCTCAATGCATGACTAGAGTTGCATTTAAAAGTACGCGTTATTCATGTTCTTGAAACAAACGAAGCCCTTTATAGCAATTAAAGTACTGTTGTCATAGTGGGGTGGGTTAGGGAAATTTTCGTGACAGAGCGGACAAAAGCACCCAATTTGGCATGATACTCTTTATTACCTACTTATCAATATTAGCCTAGGAGCCCTCGCCAATTCTGAAATTTACCCCTGTAAACTGCACAAATCCAAAATGGCCGCCATTGAACATAATGAAAATATAAATTTCAGTTTAAATTTTCACAAATTATTCACAAAATATTTTGTAAAACTAATTCATAGGCACTACAACACAATGCATTTCATATCAGAATTAAAAAGTCGGATTAGCTTAGTTCTTTAGTTCACTTTAAATAACTTTTAGTCACTGTTTTCAATCATCATTAACATAAAAATTATCAATACGGTGATAACAAAATTGACAAAAATAAATAATGACAGCAGTAATAACAATGTCTTTCTTCGATATAATCAATATCAAATAATGAATCATAGAAATGAACATATTTGACCAGAATCATAATGGAAGTGAGAAAACAGTTGGTCATGTTGAAAAGCAAAGCTTGTAAAACATATACCTAATAACTTAAATGTAGTCTTCTTAAAAATTGATCATGTGGTAATAATAAATTGATAATATAATGAATCATTTCATCGTATACAGATTAAGTTCAAAAATAAAAAAAGAAATATGAAAAGATGGAAGAAGGGGCTATGGTTCACAACTAATCATTTTCCTGCATTCACAGAAGAAAAGACAAGGCTTGATAAGCATATACGCCGAGGGCTACGAGTTTGTACATGATTACAGATATAGCAACGATTTTTAAAAAATAGTGTGATAAAGGGCGCCCTTACTCAGATCTAAAAAGTTTCCCTGAATGGCAATGACTGATTTTTAGCAAGGGCGAATATGAAGAAAACTGAATATATTTGAGAGTAACACATTGTACCTATTACTGGTTGTTTTATGCGCATGAATTAGATTATTAGGTGGTCTGTCATTTATGAGAAATCACCTTTTAATTTCGTCAGAATTTTCTTTCTTCTTCTTAATTATTAACTATTCTCTTTGTTGGTACCCACTTTTATGTGCAGTCGAAATCTCAGAACTGGCTCAGACATTTTTAGTAAAATTTTAATCAGTCATCAGTCCTCAAAAGATCTCGGGCTTTTTTTAAAATTTATTTATTTATTTATTTATTTATTGCAACCCACATGAATCATAAGGTTGGATTAAAATACAAATATGCAAAGCAATAGCAATAATAAAACTTATACATGTACACATATTAAAATGATTTATATAAACATATAACAAATCTGAGAAAAAAACTCTGGGTTACTGTTATGAATTAACTTTATAAAAATGATAGTACAGTATCATCTGTTGAGAGACGGAAGGACGTTAGCCATGTGCATTAAGAATGGGCAACGTCCTCCCAGCTCTCAACGGACAACAATAACAAATGAATTACATTGTAATTAGTAAAACTAAGTTAAGTGAGTTTGTGGGTTATTATTTTGGGTCTTGTAGGCAAAAATAACACTAATATGACCCTATGATAAATAATAATAAGAATTTAAGAGGAAGAGGGGGAGCTGATTATATATTCTGCAGGAACTTAGAACTAAAATTCCAAGGTTTTTCAATCATTTTCAAGTTCGTCAGGTCATCGTGACATCATCCAGGCGCCATTTTGTAAATATCATGTCATGATCATATCTTCATAACGGGAAGTGATTTTTCATTCATATTTGGCATGATGAATATTTATATCAGTCCAAAATATTCCATCTATTTAGACGCACGCATACGTCCGTACGCGCCCAAAATTTGAAAATGCTCAGAATCGGCTCAAATTAATTTTGCACACGTTTCAGTCCATTTTAAGCATTTCAAAAATTTCCGCGCGTAAGTGCCCGCGCGCGTGTTTTTGCGCACGCGCAAGTCGTAAATAACGTTAAAACGCCGTTTAATTTTACTTAATTTGTACTCCTGAGACTTTTCTTGACAGTTTCCATCAATTTAGAATCAATTTGAACTGATTGTAAGGTCGCACGCAGGCGTCAAATTTCAAAATCCGTGCGCGCGTCTATGGGGCAAATAACGTAAAAACCTGCAAAAACATGCCCCTTTAAAACCCACCATAGCTCATCAGAAAGCCCCCCCCCCCCCCCCCCCCATTATATACATTTTCTGAAAGCTTATGAGTTGTAGATTTGAATTCATGATTAAAATTTGGAGGTCAAGCAGCTGGAACGTCGCCATATTCTCATGTGAACTCAAAATTTCATTTTTTCAATTATGACGTCATATTTTTAACCTTTAATCAAGACTATCTCGCTAATTATGGGTCGATTTTCGCCAGGATTTTGATATGTTGTAGCTGAGACAATTTTCCACAAATCTGATCTCCACTATTATTCATTTTGATGAGGTCATCATGGTCTAAATTTACGATCAAAGGTGCCCTGTCAATTTGTCTTAATTTACGTGTATTCTCTATGGGACATGACCTCTACTTAATTCTTGATTCTACGATCCCGTCTTCTTCGAGCAACAGCCCCATTATTTCTGCTTGATTTTTACCCAGCTTCGAGTATGTTGCAGCTGAGAAAATTCTCTATCCGACATGTGCCATTTATTTTTCAATCAGATGTCGGGACCGTGTCGAAATTTCAACAGGAAGATAATTCCGTTTTCCATGTACGTGTTATCTCTATGAGCTGTATCCTGGAATGAAAGCACTTGCCTCACATACACAAGGTCCCTGCTTCGAGTCCCGGGGGGGGGGGGGGGGGTCAATGTTTTCCTTTTGCTTTCTTTTCACCTTGTATATTATTATCCTCTTTGACAATGATTGCATATGCACAGTCACAATAAATGTAACAAACTGCCTTATCATTGCCTGTTATGACAATTGCAGTGCAGTGCACAGTAGTTTATGTACAACCCTATCGAACATCTGTTTCGTTAGCGTGAGATAAACCTTTTGGTCAGCTTTTCATTATACTCCGATATCAAAACGTCCAGTTTCTTTAATGTTAGTCTCCTTTCCATACGTACATATTGATCAATAGTCTTTACCAATGAATTTATCACTTTTCATGTCAAAACCTAAAAGACGCCGACTCACCACCTAATTTGTCACGATTCTATGACAAATTCTATTCTCGTTCAGTTTCTTCTTAAACTTAGATCTTGATTTTTTTCTTTTCTGATGACTCACATTCTTATCACTTTCCTGCATGCACAGAAGAAAAGACAAGGCTTGATAAGCATAGACGCCGAGGGCTACGAGTTTGTATATGATTTGCAAGATACTCCATAATTATTTCCTACATATGCATTGTATGTAATTTTCTTAATAGACGTGATACTGTTTGTACGATATATGAAACAGAATACTTTTTTTAAGAATAAATGATATTGGTTTATCTGATTGAAGGAATACAAACTCACACTACACTTGTATCTGGAATGATATGAGATCGATATTCATGGCAAATGATATAGAGCAAAATCTAAATTAAGGAGTGATAAGCTCTAAAGCAATAAAGAACACTTCTCAATTAAGAGACACATTATCAGGGGTAGCAACACTGAAGAGGATACACTCTGCACTGTAACATGATGTTCGTGATTTGTGTTACATAATGAAAACAAAGGAATCGAATCATCAACAAAATATAGTAAGGAGCTCATATCAACATGATCAAAGAGGGTGCATGATTCTCGATCCTTTGCTCTTTCAACAAAAAAAAATGATGTCAGTGGCGATGAAATGTGATGTTTGTTTTTATCATGCGTAACAAAAGGCATTCACGAGCTGTAAGTCCCAATAATCGACACGCATCACGGCATCACCTAAATAAGGGTAGCGATGTGCCAAGAATACTTCATTTTGGTATATTAACTCGAGGTCAACCCGATATATATATATATATACATTTTTTTTTAAAATAGGGTTTGAGGAAACTGATGTTCGTGCAAAAGGTAAGACCCGTTTCAAAAAAGAGGCAAGCTTAACTTAGAATAGAATGACTTTGTATCAATTTGCTATCTGTCTCTGATCCTTCACTGAAAAATTGTCGGAGAACCAAAATTCATTTGTAAAAAGGAAAATGAAAGCAGGATCACATTACAGTGCTTTGCATCAAAGTGATCAGTTATGATTTTGTCGACATAATGGAAACTACCGTGTGTCCCCCCAAAAACTTTACACTTTTGAAATGGCTGCCAAATAAAAAAGATATGATTCTGGCGGAAAAGGTTGTATTTATGGATAGCTCATGGACTCAACTTTCACATGAGATCAAAAAGGCTGAAAATAATTCATGCTTGGGTGAGCACTGCTCACTTTTGTAAAGTGTATGAAAATTAGGTTGCGCAGGAATTGCGCCTTCCAATTTGTGAGAGGTAAGTCCTTTGGAGGTTACAAAATTGAGGGTGATATGATAAATTTATGATCAGTTGCAGTCAGTTTAGGTTTGCTGAGTGAATCTTATGGTTTATTAAATCAAAATTTTATGCATGAGTGAACAGGAATTGCATTCATTATTGTAGCATTGTACATTTCCCTGGTAGACTCAGTGGTGTGTTCATGGGAGTCAGGATTGGGTGATGGTACATGGTGCAGGGGAGGTGAGATGTAAGGTAGGACTTTGTTGGGTAGATGGGATAAGGGTTAAGAGGACATGCATGCTCCCCCCCCCCCCTCTCTCTCTCTCTCTCTCTCTCTCTCTCTCTCTCTTCCTGGGTGTGCTTGTGCATATCTTGACAATTCACATCCGTTGGTCTCCTCTCCAAAATATCCCGACCACATTCCCCTATCCCGAATTCTACCTGCATTTCCAAAATTGGACTGGGACTGGAGTATCACCCATTGACACCTGAAGTGAGTCGCATTCTATCGGTCAATCAGTCAATACCGTAAGCTAGACAATCAACATTTAGGTATCATTCAACTAATCAATGTATCAGTCAATCAGTTAATCAATCAAGCATTCAATCACCATTCAGCTGTTGCAATCAATGAATTATTTAATAAAACAATCATAATTATTCAATAACTCAGTCAATCACTCAATCAAAGTTTATCCAACCAACCAGTCATTTTAGCAGTTGAGTTTCGGACAAGAAAAACGGTACAGTTTAACACAAATTAGTAAAATGAACATGTCAGATTTTGTTTTCAGTTGATTTTCATTCATTTCAATTTTACAACTGTTTCATCCATCTTGTAAGAGAGAAAAGGGGGGAAAATAAATGATAATGTAAACTAAAAATCAAAGTTTGCTAGTTCAGTGGTCCACATGTCCACCTCCTTCAATGCCCAATCTTGCTCTCTTCATAAGGGATAAGGGAAGGTGGTTTGGATATTTTGGAGCGGAGACCAAAGAATGTGATTTGTCAATATATGCACCAGCACACAGGAAGCAAGAGAGAGAGAGAGAGAGAGAGAGAGGGGGGGGGGGCATACTGTCCTCTTGACCCTTATCCCCTGGCGCGAACTTTACATCCCAGTCCTGAATTTCGCACCGCGGGTCCTGAATTTCACGACTTGGGATGCAAAGTTTGCGCCACGGGTCATGAATTTCATGACCTCGGATGCGAAGTTCAGGACCTGGGATTCGAAATTCACGTCGCACATCACTTGTTGTCGAGCGTACTTCAGGGCCACCATATATCTCACCTCCCCTGCAACATGTACCACCACCCAATCCTGACTCCCATGAACACACCACTGAGTCTACCAGGGAAATGTACAATGCTACAATAGTGAATACAATTCCCGTTCACTCATGCATAAAATTTTGATTTAATAGACCATAAAATTCACTCAGCAAACCTAAACTCATCATATCACCCTCAATTCTGTAACCTCCAAAGGACTCATCTCTCTCAAATTGAAAGATGCAATTCCTGCGCAACCTAATTTTCATACCCTTTACAAAAGTGAGCAGTGCTCACCCAAGCATGAATTATTTTCTGCCTTTTTGGTCTCATATGAAAGTTGAGTCCATGAGCTATCCATACATATAAACCTTTTCTTCCAGAATCATGTATTTTTTTATTTCGCAGCCATTTCAAAAGTGTAAAGTTTTTTGGGGGACGCACGGTATAATCTGTCCATGCCGCTTCGGGTCCTCCCCTGATAGCAGACGTACGTCTTTAAGACGTCATAAAATGGTCTCAAACTGGTCCACACGTCATACGTCGTATAGACGACTATTTTGCGACGGCAATATAACGTCTTTTTTATGACCAATATTTCCCCACTTTTTGTTTGACCATAGTATGATGTATATTTTACGTCGACTATTTACCACTTTATTACGTCTTCTCTAAGACCAGAATAAGACGGGGTTTTTACGTCAATTATTTCCCACTTTTTAACAGCTTTTTAAACAACAACTCAGACAAGGGGACAACTCGACCCTACTGTGAATACGCTGACCGAATTGTCCTACCATGACTGAAAAATTTCATGAAGTTTTTGTCTCGCCTGCGTAGCGGAGCGAGACATAGGTATCACTATTTCCGGTGTCGGCGTAGGCATCGTCGTCGGCGTCGTCGGCGGCGTCGGCGTCGGCGTCGGCGTCGGCGTCGTCGTCAACAATTGTGTTGTACACCCAATAACTTTCTATAGCTTTAAGGTGGGATCACCAAATTCATACCAGAGGTCCATCTCTTGAAGGCGCAGGTCAAGTTCGAATATGAGTCGAATATGAATAAGGTCAAAGGTCAAAGGTCAATGAACTTTCCATGACTGGCACTGTGCTATATTGTACACACAATAACTTTTTATACCTTCGAGGTAGGATTGCCAAATTCATACAAGAGGTCCATCTCTTGAAGGTGCAGGTCAAGTTCGAATGTGAGTTGAATTTGATTAAGGTCAAAGGTCAAAGGTCAATGAACTTTCCATGACTGGCACTGTGCTGTGTTGTACACACAATAACTTTCTATAGCTTCGAGGTGGGATCACCAAATTTATACCAGAGGTACATCTCTTGAAGGCACAGGTCAAGTTTGAGTATGAGTTGAATTTGAATAAGGTCAGAGGTCAAAGGTCAATGAACTTTCCATGACTGGCACTGTGCTATGTTGTACACACAATAACTTTCTATACCTTCGAGGTAGGATTGCCAAATTCATATGAGAGGTCCATCTCTTGAAGGTGCAGGTCAAGTTCGAAGGTGAGTTGAATTTGATTAAGGTCAAAGGTCAAAGGTCAATGAACTTTTCATAACTGGCACTGTGCTATGTTGTACACCTAATAACTTTCTATAGCTTTGACTTGGAATCACCAAATTCATACCAGAGGTCCATCTCTTGAAGGTGTAGGTCAAGTTTGAATGTGAATTGAATTTGATTAAGGTTAAAGGTCAATGAACTTTCCATGACTGGCACTGTGCTATGATTTACACCACTTTGTTCCTGTAATGACATGAACTTTATAATTTGATACTTTTTAACACTAACATTTTACTTCAGTTCAACAGAGTTCATTCTACAGTTTACTGTATAATAGCAGTGAACTCACTACTCTCTATACCTGAACCAGATTTTGTATTTTACTTGTTACTGTTTTTCATATATTTGTTTATTTATTTATTTATTTATTTATTTATTTATTTATTTATTTAATTTATCCATAACCAAGCCTATATAATGATAATTTGTGAACTCCCTTTCACTTGTTATTACAGTATGATTGTGCATTTTTTAAAATTTATTTACTTAATTTATCCATAACCAGGCCTGTGCAATGATAATTTGTGAACTCCCTTTCACTTATTATTACAATATGATTATGCATTTTTCTGTCTGTGTATTTTGATTTAATTAACAGTGAATGCAACATGGCTGAAGGATCACTATGTTTGGATGCTTTTTGCATCTGTTTGTTCCACTAATAGCATGACCTTTACAATTTTAATACTTTCTAACACAAACATTTTACTTCAGTTCAACAGAGTTCATTCTACAGTTTACTGTATAATAGCAGTGAACTCACTACTCTCTATACCTGAACCAGATTTTGTATTTTACTTGTTTATTTTTTAAATGCATTTGTTGTTATTTATTTAATGAGCTATAGTTCTTGGCACCATTTATAATATTCACACAAATTTGCCAATGGTACAATAGAAAAGCTGTCAAAGTTTCTTAAATGTTACCCTTCACACACAATAAGTTTTTATATTTATCTTTCATGCACAACCTTTCCTCCATTTTTCAAACAATAAGTTTGCCATAACACAGTGCATGTCCTGCCCCATGCGATGGTGCGTATTTAGTTTGACATTATGGTAGAAGAGAATATGCCCTGGCTTGCAGCTACTATCAAACATTTATATTAATAAAAGATAGAAGAATAGATTATTCGTTATATTCATTTCTTCATTTATTCATTGATCTATTTACTATTTTTTTAATTTTAATTTCAGGAGTGTGACATGCTGGGCACTTATTGTAGGCCTTATTCCCGATTTCGAAATCATATTGTAGACGCGTAGGTTAGGCGTCGTTATCTCACAAGCTGTGCCATGTTTCAAGAAACTGCCAGTTTTAGATCATGTTATTTTCATGTGTCTCAATCTTATGCTGCATTAGGCTCTATTATTATTTCAGTATGTGACACAGCTGTGCTGGTATTCGACCGGCTCTTATCCAAGTAGACCTCTGTGGTGGAACTCATGGCTCGGTGCTTTGTGATAGGCCTATTGTTCAACACGGCCGAACACTCCACTTGGTTTGTATTGGCCGGATGCCCACGCTGGTAGGCCGAAAACTGCCTCCATTGCGCAGAAATGAAAAGCGAAATTATCATCGTAATTCTTTTTCCCCAAGACTTTTCTATTTTTTGAAACAGGAACAATATATGAACCTCTACATGATTGGCGTAAACTGTTAAATTTGTAACAATATGGGTTTAGCCTTAGTGGTCGAATACCAGCTTCACTTGAATTTCGGTCCATTACCATGGTTACGTACATATTTCGGGAGGGCTCCTAGGCTGGAATCAATTTATCTAACCTAAGGAAACTTAAAAACAAAAATGGTGCTTTTGTCCGCCGTGTCACGAAAATGGAAAAAAAATGACCCTAACCCACCCAGCTAATAACGTTCAGCAGAATCCCAATTGCCTGGCCTACTTTAAATAGCTGGATGATTAAACCTTTCACGCTTACTAAGCAGCTTCAGCCGTCTATTGCCACAGCACCGGAATGCCACGATCATGCCTCATTTACTCCAAACAGGGTTTCCATCCTAAGTGAACAAATCATTCACATTACTTGACAGTATTTCTGTTTGCTTTTCTTTTTTTAATATTTGGCTATAGATGAGGATCCTCCAGTGATTACATGTCCAGGAAACATTACCAGATATACTGACCCCAACACAAGTACTATCCAAACTGGCATCGTGGTCACTGCTGTTGATATCATACAACCAGATTATATTCTCTCCTGCACTACTGCCAGTGGGATAGTTATTGAACCAGAAATGAATAATACGTTCAAATTTGGATTAACAAGCGTGACCTGCGTGGCATCAGATATGGTTGGCAATTCAGCGGAATGCAGTTTTGTTGTGGAGGTCTTTGGTATGTCTTCCTTTTTTTTTTAATAACTCTTAATTCTTTTTTTTTTTTTTTCAAACCAGAGCTTTGTTAGTCTCTTATAATAATTGTTTTTGCGTATTTCTTTTCGATTATTGATTTTCATTTTAGCATTTTTTCAAGAATACCTAGTTCTCTTTGCAAAGTAGTTTATTGTTTTATTTTCGTTGTTTTCGTTTTCCTTTACTGATCTAATTTATCATTAACAATCACATTGGTTATTGAACAGAAAAGACATGTATTATCCCAGACATTCTGGTATTATGTCAAAAAGATGAAAAGAAATTTTTAAAAGACTATCATATTACAAAAGAAAATCATTCTTATACATGTATATTGCAACAAAATCATGGAAGAAAACCCCTTTCTATATTACTTGTTTGTTGTTGATGTTGTTGAATATAAATTATTAAGAATGAACGATAAAGCATTTATAGTTCTTACATCTCAAAGATGATGATGCCCCTGTTCCTGAATGTCCTGCTGAAATCTTGCAAGGAACAATGGAAAGATCAAACTCGTCTATGGTTGTCTGGTCAATCAATGCCACGGATAATGTCGATGTAATGCCCACCATGATCTGCAGCCAACAATCTGGGGATGTATTCTATTTTGGAAACACAACTGTTACCTGCGAATTCTCAGATGCGTCTAACAATACAGCGAGCTGCATGTTCAACGTTTTGATCGAAGGTGAGGATCTATTTGTATTACAGCGGTTCATTTTTATAATGCTCTTTCAAAATGATGAATGTGCTAAGTCAATCAAATACGTTTGGGCACTTACCGGTATTCCCTTCATGTCTCCTAACATGTATTAGACTTTGAAAGCAGTAAAAGTGGATTGGAAAGAACTATAATTACGAACCTTCAAGTTCTGAACTGTATACTATTTTGAGAATTCAGAACAGCCCTCTGCACTTTTCATGAGTAATTTTGTAACTCTCCATCAAAATACATTGACAATATTATGTAACTCTGCATTACAGCCACAGTGAACGGGCGTTTATATAGCTCTGAAATGATGTATTCACAACAGCGCCAACTTGCAGCTACTCACAACCAGAAACTGTCTTAGAAATATTACGCCCTTCTTAGCTTCTAGTGAGCTGGCTTAGTCTGAATACATATACATTTTTTACAGATGTGTCTCAAAAATAAATCTCGCGTTGATCAGAATGGTGCATGCTGGGAGAAAAAACGGGATGGAATCAGTAGTTAAAGACTGAGATGGCGCTATTTCGAAACCTCATAAAAGGGCGCCAGTTCGCTCTGGCTTTAACATGTATGCACATTTGCAATTACGACACTCTGAAGTAATATACCTTCAAAATAATGAACCATCTGAAATTACGGAACTATAAGCTTCGGGAGAATGAATGTGAAATGAAAATTACATCCGACTCTATGAGACCTGAGTTGTATGCAACTATCTAAATTCATATAATTTTTCTATAATGGGGAAAATAAAAACGGATACAATATTGTTGATAATAAATATTTCAGATGGATCCGGATCTGTTTGTAGATTCAGTCATTCTAGTGACTAGAGTATAGGTCACTTTTTTATTGTTACATGTATTTATCTGCTGCCTTTTTGGTTCAAATGTTGTTTTAAGTTTTATGAGAAAAAGAGAAACACTAAAACTGAAAATTCAAATTCATACTGAAAGTGTTAAGAAAGAGTGAATGTGAAGTTACTCCCTGTCAATTTGCATTCATAGTTTAAAAAGCAGATTCAGAGTTTGTATTATAATGGTTTCCTATGCAGAAAGTGCATAGTGGCATTCATGAACATTTTTTGGAAGAAACCAGAATGCTAGAAAATATAACTGCATTGTCTAAATTTCTATTGGTGTACACTCCCATAACAGACGGCGAAATGCCCGTTCACGAATGCCCTGAGAGCCTGACACTCTCTACCGCTCCGGGAAGGAATTCAACCACAGTACCCTTGCCTAGCGTAACTGACAACGTTGACCCCAATCCTACCATTGACTGTTCTTTCCCTGATGGCAGTGAATTTGAAGTTGGCAGTCATAACATCAGTTGCAACTTCGAGGACGATTCTGGGAACATGGAAAATTGTGCTTACATAATTACTATTGAAGGTTTGTAAAATACCAACTGATTATTGTAATGGATACAACTATGATCCAAGGATTCTGGGATAGGAGAGAGAAAGAAAAAAAAAAAGAAGATACATCCTATTGGTCAGAACAAATGACCCCAAAAGGCATGTTTCTTTTGTTTTCTATATTCATCGTTACTGTTATGACATCTATTTATACGAGCCAAAATCTGTATACCACTTCACCAGTCTACCTGTGTCACTCATGGTGATGAACATGTGCCTGTGACAATTAGAACTATGTGTTCCTCCCAAATGTTTGTCAATAGATGTGTCTGTCGTGATTGTTAGTTCTGATATAAAGTACATTCACTATTGAAAGTTTGTACAAGGGCGCTGAAACTATATACAGCAGTTATGATTCCATCAGTTCTGTGTGGCATATGGATAAGGCTGTAATAAATTATTATAATAGTAGTAATACTACTACTACTACTACTAATAATAATAATGATTATAATGATAATTATAATAGTGATAAATATAATACCCGAACTACTAACTATAATGATGATAATGATAATAATGATAAAAATAGTAGTAATAATAACACTAATAATGATAAATATTGATAATTATATTAGTATAGTAGTAAAAAAAAAAATCAATGATACTTTATTATAATCATTTTTAGTTGTAGTAGTAGTAGTAGTAGTAGTATATTTATTATTATCCTCTCCTTGCAATCATAATAATTGGTTAATGTTGACTAGTCTGTTCAGTTACTTAAAAATGAGATGTTCGTGGCGGTTTATATTCATAGACTGACCCATTCAGGCGGAGCTGCAAATAAAGTAGCGCACTTTTAGCGGACTTACTGTTTGACTGTTTGCTACTTCCTCAACCCTCCTACTCTACAGGAACCGATCGAATATGACAATTCAAAACACTGTATGTCTACCACCTAGAATGCTTGTCATTCTTCACATCATTTCACTGAGGTAAAATTACGTATTTGTGCGTCTCCTGTAGTACAAGCACTGCGTGTGAAATAGCCTGCTCTTTGCGTCTGCATTTCAAATCAGCTCGACCCAGTCCTACACAAACAAGTTTTCCCATATCATAATTAGCTTCCTGTGTCAATTACTCGGGCTGATGTGAACGCACCTTGTTGTGATGTATGTTTTAAATGTAGATCGGGAACCGCCTGTGCCAATATGCCCTGCATCACTTCCAGATCATCAGATACCAATTGGTCAATCGTCAGTTGTTGTTACCTTCGGAATTTCAGCAACGGACAACGTAGATTCCTCTCCGCAGAGCGATTGCAATCCAGCTTCTGGTTCAGCGTTTTCTTTCGGTCAGACACCTGTAGTTTGTGTCTTTACTGACAATGCTGGCAACAGTGATACGTGCTCGTTTACAGTGAATGTTGCAGGTACAGTAATCCCCTACAACATGAAATTTTTTCCATCTAGCACCAGAAATACAGGCCTCCTCGAATAATATCTTATGATCACAGGTAACTAGTTCCTGTCTTTCCTTTATACTGCCATTTTGGGCTGCTTACAATGTCACATAACAAACGTGGTAAAGTAATGTACATGAAATTATTGCAGTTGATATTTCAAATACAGATTCATAATACCTTAATTATCCTCCATTCAGATATTTATAAAGATTGGAATTCACACATCCTCTACTACACCTCACATTCTTTAGGTATTTTTTTAACAACAAAATACACAGATATGCAAGCCCCTGAGGTAAGCTGTCCGCCCAACATGACTCTCCAGACTGCAACCGGAACGAATAGTGAAACAGCAACTTTCGCAGCTGTGGGAACAGATCTTGTTGATGCCACGCCAAGTGTTACTTGTGTGCCATCATCCGGATCTTCCTTCATGGTTGGTGACACTTTGGTCACATGCACTGCAGTGGATTCCTCAGGGAACGCTGATGAATGTGCCTTCAATGTTCTTATTGAAGGTAACTATTAGACACTAATATATTATACACTGTATAATTCTGAACTCCGGTTTAACTTCACATCCAGTCTAGGTTAAACCAGAGCTTTAACGAGACATTTGAATTCGTCACTGGAGACGAATTAGGTGGTCTGTCAAGATCTCAATGAGAAGGAACATCACTCTCTTTGAAAAGGCTAAACTACACTACACTGAAGTTTAAATACATTGGTTAACATTGTCATGATTTAAAAAATTCTTGTTTTGTTACTTGAAAATAGGACATACATAAGGGTTATAGCGTAAAAATACCAGTCTGAAAGTTTCAAAGTATAATATCCACAGGAAGTATTTTTAAATATCAAAAATGTGAACCAATGTTAGAAAAATATACGAGGGTCGGTTGCACACAGAATAGACATAAGGAGTGCGCATGCGCGTATGACTCACCTTACCGTACTGTTTGTATTGGCGTATCACGCGGTGGGAGGCACATAACGGCATTTTCAAATTCAAGCAAAGTGGGCCTCTTAGTGATTGTCTCGCGAGACGAAGGATAATAAAATCGCTGTTTGCGTCTAACTTACACTTTTTTCATTCCAAATTATGGTTGGTTTCAGGGTTTTTTAGTACAAATACAAGTACATATACACATGTTTCATCTTAGTTTGAGAATTTTTTAAATCAGCTACTCACAAAGTTAGCCAATGCCTTTAAGTTAAAACGGATTTCAGAATGTGATTATCTAATATTCCAGTTTAAAGAGCAGGCTTAGGCTGGGTTTAAACTATACTTGCACCCAAGTTTAAGTTGAACCGGAGTACAGAATTCGGGCCAATTAAGTTTACTGGACCGTTTCAAATAATTTGAAAACATCATCAGGCACCTTGTTATTTCCAGACACGAGCAAACCATTAATTAAGTCAACATCATAAAAGATGACAGTTAAAAATTTAGATCCTGCTTTTTGTTCTGGCAGATCGAGAGAACCCTATTCTGCAGTGCACTGTGCCAACTGTTACCGCTAATATTGGCGCCACTGCAGCTGCTGTTCCTTTGACTGTCACAGCTGAAGACAACGTAGATCCTTCTCCTACGATCACATGCAACCCTTCCTCGGGAGAACTTCTTGAGGTAGGGTTTCCAACAGACTACACTTGCATGGCCATGGACACCGCTGGAAATATTGAATCTTGTGACTTTCAAGTCACAGTACAAGGTAAACTTGTAAATATTGCTAGAGAAACATCAACAGGAACATTACAGGTATTACGCTGAAGTTTGAATACTGTTTTGCATTTGAGACCATTACGAGCATAATTATTTTTTCTACTTACTCTTTTAATACTTATGCAGGAGGTCTCTGAATTTGTCTTTTTTTAGGGGGAGGGGTGGGATATAATACATTGTCCCCCTTTTTGAGAAACACTGTATGATTTGATAGTGTATTTGTTTCTCTAAAAAAATGATATTATAATGAGGTATGTGTTTCTCAGAAAAAATGGATTTTTTTCCATAAACAAATTGAAAAAAAAAAATGATTATACAGTGCGTATCAAAAAAAGTAATCCAAATTTAGGGGATCGTTATTCCAAGGTTATTTACTTCTAGATTTTGCATGTAGCGTATTTAAATAGGTCAACTCTTTCTCTTTCCATTTACTTGCATCACTGCTTTCCCGCTTGAGTGAGTATATTGGTAATGAAGACGACCGGTACAAAATCCATTTTTTGCAAGTTTTGGAAAATGAGTGAAGTGAATGCTTTCACCGAGTTCACATATAATCAAGTATGTTTATACATTCTAGTTGAATTTGACAAGTTATATGATTTTCCCCGACAATTATTTGAAAGATTCCGCTCTGCTTGTTAGTATTTGGCATATTGCCTTTGTTTTTTGGTAATATCCTGGGGAAACTGATGCCTTGTTGCAGCAGACCTCTCCCTGAACACTCAGTGCACTTTCAGCCAGACTCACCATGTTTTTTTTTTTTTTTTTTTGGTTTTTTTAAATAAGGCTAGTACCAATCTCAGCAGTTTCCTAACATTCTTCCAGTTTAAAACAGAAAAGCTGGGGACATTTTGGAAGATGTTCTCTGAAATCCTCATAAGTTCTCTGCAAACTCCCTTCTTTCTGATGAAACGATGCAACCTTCAAAGCTGAAAGTGTTATTTCTCCAGTCGTTTGAACTCTTTTCTTAACAGCCATTGATGATATCCATTGATTATCAGACCTACTACAAGCGTCGTGAGCATAAAAAATGAGTTTCAGTCTTGCATCCATTAACATTATAAAAACGCTCATGTGAAATTTGTCATAATCAATAAAAAAGCAATTGATTACATGTGGCTCCATTGAAAGGGGTAAGTTTAGTCTTGCGTCCATTTTCCAAAACTTGCAAAAAGTGGAATTCGTACCTGTTATCTTCAATAACAACATTGAACAATGAACCTGGTCATGCGTAACAAAAATGATGCAAGTGAGGTATCAATGTACGTACTGCATTAAATCTGCCACGTGTCAAGTAATTTTTTTTTCACGTTGTGGAACAAATTGTGGAACAACCTACCTCATAATATAAGATCAATAACTGATTTCAACAGATTCAAATCTGTGTTAAAAACGTATCTTTTTAAGAAGCACATGTATTAGTCCTATACAAAACAATAATTCTTCTACACACATAGAGACTATTTATATTGTATTATGCGTCTCTAAGAACCGCTTATTATTATTATTTATTACGTTTCGTGTAATTTTCTCCTGTTTCAGAGCCAGCACTTAACTGTTTCCCTCCGCAAGTTCCACACCTTGGCGAATGTTTATGTAAGTAGGCTTTGTTCTCCCTTTTCAGATTAACCAGCTTCAATCCTCACATGAAAAGAGCAAATGGAAAATGCCTCCACCAGCTTTTTGCAGAGCATTTTAATGTTAACAGTTATCAACAGAAAGACCTTGCAAAACTTAACCCGGCTAATAAAGAAAGTCTGCATTTTTTCACCATTTTAAAACCATCTTCTCTAAAGCCAGTTTCCCATGCCACGCATGCATCAGTTCATGGATGTCTTCATCATTTGATCCCAACTTGAAAACAAAAGCTTCCGAAGATTTTGCCCTTCAGGTGTAGCAAGCAAGGTACCAAGACTGATTCAGATATCATTTATCTATTCTGCCCTGGCAGATTCAATAAGGACAAGTACATTCCTTCGCATCGAACAGATTAACGGTGCTGACGTCACTGCAACTGATCAATACAGGCAGATGGCTGGTGCGGAGTATAATTCATTTAGGAGTTCATTACTTCGGCTTGTAAGTATGACTGCCCTAGGCCATTTCTTAAAAACATATTTAACCACTGTTTATTTAAATTCAAGGAATATCGAGATTTAAATCCATGTGAAAGCAATACGTTTCCCCATCAGTGTGATAAAAGCTTTCACCGCACACGGTATGCATAATCTTCAGAGAACGAGGGAAGGGGAGAGGGGGCTGTAATGCTGGTGGGCTTTCTTCTGGTTGAGTAAGTTCCAATCAATTTATCATGAAAGATTTTCGCTAGAGGTAGAAATCAATATACTTTGGTGGAGATGAATCTTAAATACTCTTCTTGTAAAGGGTATCTTGAGGATCTCAATTAAACCATTTTTTTAGCGCCATCTGGCAGCAAGGGGATGCAGTTTTGAAGCACTCCAAAATGTCAATTTTTTTTTTCAAGTTATTTTCATACTTTTGAACCTGTACCTGTGATGATAATGTGTCTATTAATCCTTCCATCTACTAGTGAGTTGCACAGGCCTATCTCCATCTCTAGGAAGTCGTTCTTTTGACATACAATACTCTCATTAAAAAAAGAGTGAACGCATTCATTCTGTTAGAGGTGAATCTAAGAAAAGAGTGAATTAAGAGTAAAATTGTGGTATTCACTCTTTTAGGGGTGAGCTCAGTGATTACTAGATTACTTTGAGTGTCCACTGAGGTCACCCCTCAAAGAGTGAATATCACAATGTTTAATCTTAATTTCTTAATTCACTCTAAATGCACTCTCTTCTCAAATTCACTCTTTTTTTTAAAGAGAGTACATGTAAAGTAGAAAAAATACCCTCTGCTTTCTTAAAAATCAAACATTTTCCAGATTTGAGACCTAAATTGGAAAGAGCGCAATTTACTCAGTTTGGATCCGTTTTTAACCAAAATTTGACCATTTTCAAAGATACACCCTTTTGTCGTCTAATGGCCGATTTGTGTAGTGAGCAAAGTTTGAACTTTATGTTGCCATAGCACCATGACCTTTTGATTTCCCTCATTTATAGGCCAACCATGAAGGTTTCACTTGTTATATTCCTTTATGTTGTTCACCTATCCTGTCCCTTTGTCTTTGTATTCACCTAGTGTCAACTCCTTTTTGGTCTACTTCCTTATCATTACCTCGTTTGTATCTCAACGGATGATATGATTTTGTAGTAATTTTACAAATCATGTCTTCTATATCTGAATTGTGAATCCTTCTGTAATTCAGTCCCAGGAATGCGAAAGTGTTTTTAGAGCAGTAACTACCAATTCAATTCAGCTTGCCTTGAGCGATACATCAATATTTCTGTTCATGAGCCATGGTCCGCAGTCAGAAAGCGGGTTCAAAGGAAGTACGTATATAATTTGCATGTACGCGTGTGATTGTACTATTCCACGGTGACAACCCACTTCACCGAAGGCCCGCGAGGCCGAGAATTGCAAATTGTAGTCTATTATGTACACCGCTCTGACCAATTCTTGTGCCAGAAGGAAGTTTGAAAAGTATTATAGGGCAGTGGAAAGTTGTTTTTTTTTTCATTGAAGTTGTGTGACATCCGGAAACGAGGACTAAACATGCTAAAGGAGACATTATTATTTTATATACTGATAGCGATACGATACGAGAAAAGTCTGCCTCGCGGGCCTTCGGTCTCGCGGGCCTTCGGTCAAGTGGGCGGACCCCTATTCAACCCACATATATGCGACGGATGACCTTCATATTCGGGGGATAATTGTGATTATTTGTATAAACTTGTCAAAAATCTGCATGTCTGTGTTTTGAAGTACATATTCGTTGATGTCTTTTTTTGGTAATGCAACTATGTATGTTTATCCTAAAGATCCTTAGACTCATTGGTTTAGAAAGCAATCGAGTTCGAATCACCCTTACCCAAATTCGAAATGGGAGCATCGAAGTCGATATGAACATCGATACATTTGGTCGTAGCGAAGCGGAGGCTGAAATGAACTCTCAGACAGTCCTCAGTTCATCATTCACCACGCTACGGGATGCTAATGAATTACCATCTGGTGGAGACCTTTATACGTTGTCACTCTTCCAAAACAGAGGTAAGTACTCAAGTTGGTGACATCAAGTAACCCCTCTAGTATCAAACTAGTACCTCTGGTATCAAATAAACACCGGTGTTGTAAAACAAAGTGCTCAGTGAATACACCCAGAATACAAAGAACATGATAAAAACTACTTTCGAAGAATAAACTCGGGTGCAATTTCAAAGGTCTATTATACTATCCATATAAATCATGTTCGGTCCAGTTCGGATCATGTAGTAAGCCGCTGTAAAGTCCGCACATTTCTAGAGCTGATAGACGAGGCTATTGTTTGTCTTAAGTTAATTTTTCGGAAGTAGGACACCTTAGGTATCATCGCTAATGCCTGGTTTTCATTGGCTTACGATCAGTGTACAGAGCCTATATCCTTCCCGTAACCCCCTATCCGTGCGGCTTCCGTGCGGTGGTAAGCAGCGACCGTAATATTTCCGTACAGATTCACAGGCTCCACAGCCTCTATGCTTTTGTATCTCGAGGAGTTATACAAATTAGGCCTACACAACAAATCGTAAGCCCCCAGCCAGTATATAATTATCGTAGGCAGTACTGCACAATTCCCGCAAGGGCTTTGGACGGAACCCTCGCGGCCAGTGGCGTATAGGCATTATGGCGCCCGGGGCAAACAGTGAAGTTGCGCCCCCCCCCCCCCCTCCCCTCCCCTCCCCTTCCCTCCCCTCCCCTTCCCTCCCCTCCCCTTCGCTCCCTCCCGATTGCCCAAACGGTACAAGCGAGGGAGTGAAGCGACCAAGCAGTGAATTTCAAAGAAAAATAACCCGTAAAAGCGCAATTTCTTGAGCATTTCACCCAGGAATTTTTGCAATTGATCACTGAAATTGAACGGTGGTGAAGATCGAATTAGATATTAATAAGCAGTTTTCTATTTTCTCAGTTTTAAAATTGGGAGTGAAATTAACGAAATCCCCTTGAGAAATAGTCGAGGCCTGGTCTTAATAGCAAGGCGACAAAAAAAAAATAGATTTCTTTAAGATGTTTACCTTTTCAAATGCTGTATTATACTGGGACGCAGTATTTTGCGAGAGGTAGATGAAACTTGTAGCGAGCAAAACAACAACTGCACCTTTATTTTTTTTTAATTCTGAACCTCCTTAAAAAAGGGCTATTTAAAAGAGCCCGTGATGTCCTGAAAGGAAATATTTTCATAAGAGAGGGCAAAGCGACCGAGAACTAGAAATATATGGCATTTTAAACCCTTAAAAACTCTATTTCTGATGCATCAACCCTGCAGATGGGGGAGGTACCGCATATCACTTAAAGATTATGCTTTTTTTTTCTCTCTCTCATTTTTTGCTTTATCTTTTCTCCTTCGTCTTTTGCGCCCCCTCTAAAAAAAGGTATACATCTAGCTCTATAGCAAATTATCCGGAATAAAGTAAAGCTGGCATAGGTTGTATTTGTATAATGAAGCGATTTTGAAGTCAGCTTTTAACTTAAAGATAGCATGCATAGCAAGGATCAGTCGATTACAGAGGAACTTTGTACAGCATAGCTATCTGTTGCAGCAACCGGAAAGCTTCGAGATTCTTTATAACTTGCATACATGGTGCTGGATGTTTGTACATTGAGCAGGGAATGAAAACAAAGTTAAACTAATTCTATTCCATAATTTAGTTTATATTTACATTGATTGGTTCGGGCCATTATAGCTCATATGTTACATTTGAATGAGGAAAGTATAATATCTGATAAATCTACGATATACCGGTATGATAATATGAACGTGATGAACTGAACATTTATGTAAAAACATTAAAGTAGCTAAGTTTTATAACTACGCATACAATGCGACACCTCTAATGTACGTTATTTAGGACGGGCTTTATGACGCTACACTTGTTTTCACCAAGTATTTTGCCGATTTGGTTTAACGTTGGCTTGCGTTAAAGGAAAACGAAACCCTGGAGCCCAATCATTTTTAATGAAAAGAGAGGATAGAGAGAAGCGAGTCGAAAAAATTTAAATCAAAATCGATTACGAAATGAGAAAGTTATGAAAGTTTTATTGTTTCCATTTAACTCTGTATTGTTGTCCTCAAATTGGTAGTAGCTTCAAAATGGCAGGATATTTGTGGACAAATCTCTGCAATGTTTGTACCAAAAAAAAAAAAAAAAAAATATTTTCTTTATCTCTCAAGGCGCTGCTTGTCTCCTTGTGAACTCAACATAATGTCGTGTCAAATACATTTTTCCATTATGTATCCCAAGCTAAGAAAGAGATAAGCTGCATCTTAAGAGATATTGGAGAAAATTTGAAATCTTTTGGAGTAACGACTCCACTGTCCATATTAACACTTCATGTATCTTATGAGACAGTGTCCAGTGTACAATACAACTACTCTCTGAATGTTTTGAGGCTTCTCTTTCAAAAGGGTATTCACTGTATGAAGTGTGTGCCCATGAACTCATTGTGAATGCTACATGTATTCCTTGCTTCTGGATTTTTTAAAACTTTCTCTTTTCTTGTAATTTCTTTTGTTTTAATTTAAAGCATTTGGTTGTGCACTATTAAAGAGCTGTGTATTATTACTGCAATTATTCTTCTCTTATTATTATCATTATTATTGCTATTGTTGTTATTTTTATCATCATAATTATTCTGAAAAAAGGATCCAGTCCGTATTTTCCTGGAAGACTTTGCTTTAGCAAAAAGCAAATAGTACCTGTAGTAATAGTTGTTGTTGTTGTACACGGTATTATTGTTGTTATTATTATTGTGATTATTGTTATTAATCTAAATCCCCTATCATTAATTTCCTTGTATTAAGCATCCATAAGATTTTTTTTAAAGGAAATTAAAGGCAAATCCCAAAGCATGCTTCAAATTTGAAGTTACAGTGATACTCAAAACATTTACGCAGAGTTATGATGATCCAGCAATACAAACTTACAAACTTCACTTCCCAATAGTGCCTGCAGCGTGCGACAACTACTGTCAGAATGGAGGAACTTGTTACGTCACTGGTGAAGACATTCGAATGTGCACGTGAGTTTCAAGGGTGATGAGGCTATGTAGTATTTCTCTAAAGGCAGGGGGGGGGGATACAAAAACAGAAACTGAAAAGCAAACCCTCAGTCATGCCATCAAACTTTGGAGATATTCAAAGGAAAATAATATGCGCTAAATGCCATTTAGCATCCAACCACGAGCCACTTTTAATGACAAATGGCATATAAATCGTAAAAGGACAGTATCTAGACTATCTACTGATTTGCGTTGTGATGTTGATGATATTCAAGAGAAACAGAGCTATGTATTAAAAGTCAATGTTTTGATCAGGTTTTAGTAAATCCAAGCAAGACAATGAATGCACCCCCCCCCCCCCCCCCTAGCTATCTTATGTCCAACTCTCGACTTATACATTTCTAACGAAATCAATCCATAGTTAATGAAGAAGCTTAAATAATTTGTAAACACATTTTTCGGCATTGTACTCCCAGTGTTAGAGATCGTATGCTCGATCTGTAATGAAAATCACAAGTCGGAAAAAATTGGAACCAGCGGGATTTGAACCTGCCATCTACTGCTTGCCGGGCAGCGACTTAACCACCAAGGTATTCTGGTTCACGGCCAGGTCACGATGAACTGGAATCAAATACCCAATATCCTCTTCTTTCTGACTCAAATATGCAACGGTCTATTTACTATCTGTTGTCCACGGCGGACCGTTGCATATTTGAGTCAGAAAGAAGAGGGTCTTGCCTATTTTTTTTATTCCAGTTCATCGTGACCTGGCCGTAAACCAGAATAGCCTGGTGGTTAGGTCGGTGCCCGGCAAGCAGTGATTTTCATTACAGATCGAGCATACGATCTTTAACACTAGGAGTAATGCCGAAAAGTTTGTTTAGAAATCAATCCATATGTAGCATTGTTTTCTTAATAGTGTGCATTATTAAACAAAGTCATGTTTTGAGCAAGATTTTTTTTTCTGTTGTGTTTTCTCAGTTGCCCTGAAGGAACCGAAGGTGACACTTGTGAAACTGGTAAATGATTTTTTTTTAAATAATAATTGGGTTTTATTCACCCAGGGTAGCCAAATCAGAGTTACAGCTCTTCATGCGGGCCTACCCAGCAATACCAGGTACCCATTTGGTACACCTGGGTCGAGAAGGACACATGTGAGCAAAGAACCACTGTCCAAGGATGTAAGCACCGGCCGGGGATCAAACCCAGGACCTCTCGTATGAGAGGCCAGAGCCTTCACCACTGCGCCACAATGCTCCCACACTTATCATTTGATATGCTATGATTAGGCTTCGAGTAAAATGATTCTTTATAGAAGCAAAGTAAAGCATACATGAAGATAGAATTTCATGGCATTTGTTTTTGATCCAGCTTCTAGTTGATAGATGGGACAAATCGTTCCAGAATCATCCATACCGTACGAATAGGAACGATAATGCCGAAATCAACATTCTCTTTCCCATTCCTTAATCAATCAACTTTTTAAACTTTACTATAATTGTTTTAGTGACGCTTATTCACACTCAACAAAAAAGTGGATGTCTGAGGCAATTCAGCTACCCTTATTACTGATGCACTGTCATTGTTTTAATATAACAGTTTATATGACACCTAAATAGATCCTTGTCATTTGATTGGTTGTTTGACATTGATCATTTGTCCCATTTTACTATTACATGATCATTCATGCAATTGTGGCTCCATTTACCGTGCAATCTTGGATCCATGCGATTTGCTCCATTTGCACGCAAGCCGAGAGCCCAAAACACTACGTACGTAAAACGCTTGCGTTTGCAGTGTGCATGCGATCAAGCGTATTGATGGACAGCGTGTCATATAGGTGTCATATTATACATATAGTGCATGCTCTGGAGTTGAATATACTGTAATATGTGCATCCATAGTTTTAGAATTTCTCAAGTGCATTATATGTCACCGAGGCCGTAGGCCGTGGTGATACATAGTGCACGAGATAAATGCTTTATCTATGGATGCACATTTTATGGTATATTTAACGACAATGAGCATGTACTATGCGTTATATAAGATGGGAATCGGAGCTCACAAAACTATAAACATTGCAACATCCGTTGATAAAGTGCAACGAACTCCGTATTATCGATAATTTGTAAGTTATCGATACATTTTCTTATGGGATTTTGTACGCAAATTAGCGTGCAATATAACGCGTTGTATGCCACGGTCTTGGCCATGTAACGAATTACGCAATGGCATCTGACAAATCAGAAACCTTGTTTTAAATAACCCATCTTATATAAAAACAATTTTTTTTTTTCATTCGTGCAATGGACAGAATATTTCATTCAGTGAAAGATGAAATTATGGATCCATCCAACTCGGCTGTGCGTTGAAATATTCTGTCCATTGCACTCATAAAAATTCATTATTTATATAATACTGTTATGCAGTATGTAGCAGAATGAGTTCCTTCAATAGCATGCACGTAAAAAGTCGGTCATCCAGTTTAAACGTTTATAAATGTCGATTCAAATTAGAATGATTGTTCAGTGCTCGGGCCGCGTAAGTGGGAGGTCCTGGATTTGATGCCAAGTTGAAGCGATGCTGCGTTTATACAGGGTATTAATCCTCTATCCTCAAATTCCTTCTATACGTCCCCGGTTGCCCCCACACAAACATTACTTGCTTTCAGTGAATGAATGAATTAAATAACATTAAATAACATATTACATGATATTAGAGGAGAAAAAAATTTATGCACACACACTGTGACTGGGTACACCTTACCTTAGACCTTAGTTCGTTCTGTCCACTTGTGGACATCGATCCGCAAGAGCCCGCCACCGATGACGAGCCTAGGCGATGAGGACAGCTTCATTCCAGTTAGTGCCTCGTTCTTTGAGATCCCTGTCTATTGTTCTCCACCATGTTATCGGTGGTCTCCCCCTCTTTCTTCTCCCATATTTTGGTTTCCGTGTGAGTGCTGTCTTGGGAATACAGTTGTCTGGCATTCTAAAGACGTGGCCAAGCCATGTCAGCCTTCGTTTGGTTATTATATGACTGAGCAATTTTTGGTTTGTTTCTAACGTCTTTATTTGTCACATGGTCACATGGGTACACACCCACACAAAAAAGGAAGAAAGATTTCAAGAAAATGAACTGCGATTAAACCCTTTACAAGCCTCGCTAGACAAATGAAACAAACACGTGACTCTCACGGTTGACTCTTAGAGCATGTAGTGTTCCTGTGTATGTTATATTGGAACCAACATGGCTTGCTACATAGTGAATACGAAGCTGATGAGCTCTACTGGTGTCTTTTATTCTTTAGATGTGGCAGTGCAACGTACTCCCAACCAGACAGTTCTTGCTGTCATTATTGGAGGAATCGCAGGAGGACTGTTGCTCATCGTTATCTTCTTCTGTGCATGCGCAATGGCGATTTGGCGACGACATCTTGCACTCATACAGGTGGAAGAGACGTCTAGGATGTACAGGTAAGGTGTGCAAAAAAGAATAGTGCATCCAAATTTTGCATTTTGCACATATTTTAAAATGCATTTATTCAACTTTATTCTCATTGTAACATGCTCATGCAACACATGCGATTGTCCATTCAAATTCATTTTGAAGCATCTAATTTAGGGCGATTTCAATCATTCCATGTGTGTCGTAGGGGATTTTAGACAACATTTCACAGCTTTTCGACAAGAGCAAAAAAGGATATTTATGTGATTGGCGGTGATCCTCAAGTACTGCCAGAAGGCTATTAGAAACAAGATGTTACTTGAATGGATTAGTCATCTGTATAACAGAGATGAAAAATAATCGCGTGTCGTACGGGACGCAGAAAACTTGATTTTTTTTTAAACTTTGAGTTTAGGTTCAAAAGTCCGTGAGTTGTACAAGAAACTTTAATGAAAATTCAACTCACGATGAAATTCAATTACCAAAGAACAGATTTATACAAGGTGATGTGTCATGAACTCGCCTCCCCAAAAAGGTGGTGCTGTTACATTTTGTGCTTTCAAACTGAAGTATGTCTTGATTTTTATTAGAACCATTGAGGCTACCATAATAAGTTTGGTATCGTCTTAAACATGCTAAAGCCGTACCAATATGCTATTAGTCTGCAAAGTTCAGATTCAGACATGATTTGGAAGCTTCCGTGGTACCTTACTCCATGGACTTGCAAGGTTTTGAAGCTTGCTGGACACTGCATTCAGTGGTGTTAAGACAAAGTACAAAAATGTACGTAAAACTGCGATAATCATGAAAATTGAAAATTCCACCAAGGAACCCTTAAAAAATCATATCTGAGGTCGCATTGGTCAAAATTCATTTCTTTTGGAAGGTTTAGGTATCAGACTAAAATATTACACTATTTGTGACTCAATGAAAGCATTTTTAAATGTTGGTCTTTTTTCATGTTCCAACATTGAATCTCCTTATAGCAGTTTGTGCATTGAACATTCTTTTTTAAATGGGATTTTGTACTTATTGTCTCCTTGTGTGTAACATAGGAAAACCTAAATTATTATTATAATCATCATCATCATTGCTCTTGCTGCTGATTTTGTTCTTATGGCTATGTTTTTGTTGTTATTATCATCTGTAGTTAATGACTATTCTCATCTCCCTTCATTAATTTCATTTTCCATTTCATATAAAAAATTTTGTTGTTATTGTTATCTGTAGTAAATGACAATTCTCATTTCCCTTCATTTTCCATTTCATACAAAATGTGGCCGATTCGTGGAAAACATACTTGAATTATGCTGTTGAGCTCGGATAACAATTGACATTACGTTGATACGAATTTGGATTGTTTGTTTCATATTTTAATTTGGTTGATAAAGCCCCTAGTGGAAACTGGCGCTCCCCATAACAAACAAGAATAAAAACTAACAAAGTGAAACAAAACTTTATAAAGTCCCTAAAAAGCTCTCTGCTTACTAGTAAATGAAAGTCATCTGTTACTGGTTCTTTGTTTGATTTTTTTTGTACACATGTGTATTTGTTATACATTTACCATCTATTTTGTTCTTTCTGCTGTAAAGCAATAACGTCCTCAGAAATCCCCGAAGTTTCCGGCGTAGGGAAATGGAGCGAGACTATTATCTAGCTATGGGTCATCTCAACAAGGAATTCTCACTGCCTTACATTCCAAATTATGAATAGAACACGATCATTGTGAGTATTGCAGTAAAGCCCGGCGCAAACTATACGATCTGTCTACGATGCGAGTTTGGAAAAAAAAATGTTATATCATTTGATACGAATATTCAAACATATGAATTCTTAATGATCAAAGTTGCGAATAGTCGTATGAATACAAAAATCGAAATTCCTGGCTATTGCGAGCCTCCCTGTAGGAATAAAAGCGAACTCGATTCCGAATTGTAGCAACGTCAGAGCAATCTTACGATCGGCTAGGATTTGAAGCCAATTCGGCCTTTACTCCGACCACAAGGCTTGCAGTTAACCAGAATTTCGATTTTAGTATTCCTATCATTTTTCTGAACTTCAAATTAAGATAATTTTACTTGTTTAAACATTCATATTCAATTCTAAATGCCATTTGTTTGAAAATCGGGTCGCAGTCGGATCGTATACTGTGCGGCGGACTTAAATTTATAACAGATTTTCGCTCCATAACACTCCTTCCTCCACTCCTTGGTTTGAGCATCCTTTATAACAGATTAATTTTACTGCCTTCATTCTTCATCACTGTAATTTCAGTTTAATTATTTGTTCCTCCTTTTCCTCTTTCAGGTCTTACGCTCTTTTCACAGATTCATCACCTTCCCTACTCATTTATTATTAAGATGGTACAACAAAATACTACAAAGTTTGACCAGTGGGGCATTAAGGTTCAACTTGAAGATAGCGGAATCGTCTCCCAAAAGATTAGAATGAACCTTTCCTGCATCCAATAAGAGCCTTTTGCAGGATCCACCCTTTAGATGATGTAATAATAAATCTGGTGGTGGTGGTGGTGAATTGGGTTTTTACAGACGTGTATCAATCAATTATGATTTTTTTACGTCTGGGACCGACCTTTAACGTCACCATCCGAAAGATCTGCAAATACATGTACATAAATATCATCAAACGTATTTACAAGGAATTTCACTCTTGTACGTTTTCTAAGATAAGAAACATTGTGAAGGCCCAACATACTCAAAATAAAATGTAATATTTGACAACTAGAATTAAGAGATCATACTTCCAGCCCCCCCCCCCCCCCCCCCCCGCTTCCGCAGCCGCTGAGTTACTTTTTAAAGTTTTCTTTGCAGTATAATGCAAGTTGTAAAGTGTTCTAGAAAACGAACTTTCCTTCCTATTCTGGCCAAAACTTCTAATATTAAGTTTTTCCCATCTAGAATTTGTTTGGCATTTGGTCTCTCACTTCTTCATATCCATATTTTGAACCCATATCATATACTCAAGCCGTTTTTCTTATTGCTGTTTTCCATTTTATTTATTTGTATTTCTTAGGATGGTACACATTGACGTTCAGGACAGTGGAAGGACTTTGGGAACAGGATCTTTTCTTGCCCCTTACTTCGTTTGTCTGCTCTACTCTCTTTTCTCCATTCATTCTGTCTTTTTCTCCCCTTTAACTCCCCCCCCCCCTCTCTCTCTCTCCCTCTCTCACTCTTCCCTTCTCTCTTCTTCTCTCTCTCTCCCTCTCTTTATTCCTCTCACTTCCACGTGCCTCTTCCTCCCTCATCCCCCTTCCATGCCCCGTCTCTCACCTCTCTCTGCCTGTGTCTTTCCTACATGAACCCACTTTATCGGGTTCCCCAGAAGGGGTTTTCTATGGAAGGCCATCCCTGCCATTAACGCCAGCTAGCTGACGTATGCTCCAGCAACCTTACGTGAGCTAATTGACCAATCAGCGAGCTCGATTCGGGTGTTATGCACGCGTATGCTGTTATCACGCGTGAGGTTATAGCATATGCATGGTATTCTTCCATACGTAAGGTTATTTACCAACTTAGCATACGCATGCTCAACTCCCGAAGTATCATACGTTCTTAATGGCAGGGATGGCCTTCAATAGTTTTATCTTCAGATACATGTAGGTTCATACGACCATTCCTAAACTAAAAGTTTACTTGTGGTTTCCAAACCTTAATTTTATCTTGTAGTTTCGGGGCATGTTTAGTTTTAGTTTCAAAACCATAAGCGAGCTTTATAGCCAACTCCAAAACTGCATAAAGTAAATGGTCCGAGGCTGTAGACACATAATATATTTTTATACTCTAGCACAATTCCTTGTAAAGTTTTGAGTAGAGCTTTACTCTGCCAGTCTCCAGGGTTGAGACGAGCTGTTACAACACAGAGACTGCGATAGTCTTACAGTTCAGACGCTCTGTCGCAGATTTTGACTGATGGGGATTTGAGCCTGGAAACTATTTGGATGCCATCGCAGACTACTGGATTTTAGTTTTCGAAGCAGTCTTGGTTTGAATCCTGTATAAACCCTCGTCGTTTTTAACCTCCCGCTGTTCAAACCTGTGAGGTTCGATCACAAGACTACGATGGCCCGTGCGAATATAACTCATACTATTTAATCCCTCTTGGATAATGAAACATTAAAATAAAAACATAAATTATATATATATATATATGCAGCGGTGCCAACTTTTCATCTTTTCTTTGCTCAGTATTTGGGTTTTTTTAAAGATTTTAGTATCTTTTAGGGAAGATTCTGCATGCTTCAAGCAAAACATTGGTTTTTTTTCCCCCCAATCTTAGTAAATGAGCAATTCTATGGCTACATTAATGTGTAAGTTTTGGAAGGGTCAGATAGTCGCTGTTTTAACAAAAATTCGTATATCTTATTACGCAATTAAAAAGTGTAACAATAGAGTACTTTTCCTATTTTTGTATTTTTTTTTTTTTACAGATCTATAAATCAATTTCGAGTAGAGGGTAAAGGGCTAAATAATATTGTATGGTTATATTTTTTTGTTTGAGACTCATCATTTTTATTTTAATAACTCAGTGACTTTTTCTTATGTCAATTTGTATAGTGGTATTATCAACTGTCATTATTAAATATCTTATGTAATGCATATACGTGAAGATCTTTTAGTATTTCAACAGATCCATAAATCAGTGTTGATTAGAGGGTAAATGGCTATTTGACTTATTATTTGTATTATAATAACTCAGTAATCTTTTAATATATGTCTATAATAGTAGTTTATCCGATTATCAACCATCGATATTGAATACATTATCTTTAAATTTGGTTTTTGGAGTTATTTGCTTTCATTACATATAATTTCAACTACATTTATTTTCATATGATCCCATTTGTTCCTGATAATCACTATTTGGCCACACTTTATAAAGCCACTTGAATATTTCATGAATTAGTGTACATGTAGTTAAATTTGAAATAAATGGAATGTGAGTATAGACTAGCTTGTAATTTATTAGAAACTTGTTGCTTAGAATATGGGTTAGCAAAGTTTTATTTCATTTGCTTTTATACAACCTGTCATTAACTATGTTGAACTATGGTTTTTAGTTTGTATTCCTTTTATTGCATTGTATTTTTAATAAGTGACCACTCAAATTCCTTTTTCATCAGGTTCTTCTTTTTCTTCTTTATTTTCCAGATAATTCTGGAAGTAAAAAGGCACATGGTATTTCTTCAGTTTGTTCCCCTTTCCTTCTTCCTTGTCAGAAAGTTTGTGGAATATTTTGGCCTTCTTTTATTAAATTCTGGACTGGTTGATTTTGCAAAACGAGAAAAAAACAGATACTTAGGAGTTTACCATGACACCCTGATATCAATATGCCACTGTCTTTACTTCCCGTGTACTATGTCACAATGATACATCCTCGTGACAGCAATTCCAACCCTTTCATTTATTTATTTATTTATTATTATTTGGGGCGGGGTTGTGCATGCTTGTTTTCTTTTTGCTGATGTAGTACGCTGTACTTTCAATTCATTCTTTAGTGATGTCGTACGCGTGGCCTTATTAAACGGTACAGAACATTTAGAATGATAACTTAGCCACCTCTTCTACCTTTCCATACTATCTTCTTGACTTTTCTCTTCTTTCCTTCCTAAGCTGCCTTCACCTGTGCATGCAACAAAACAATTATCCATATGATATAATGTAACTTGTTCTTTCCTCTTTTTGTTTGTTTGGTGTTGTTGTTGTCTTCTTGCTTTTAACTCCTTTTTTTTTTCTTCTTCTTGTTTGACTGCATGTTTGTTCCTTTGACTTTTATACCCATGAATTTTATCGTTCATGTTCATGATGTTATGACTCGTAAATGAGAGCGGTAACAATATTATTTGTAAATCTAGAATGTATAAGTGTATGTTTGGGTAATTATTGTAATGCTGTCGCATATATACAAATATTGATGGATACATAGAGGAATGGACACTTTGTACTGTTGTGTATCATGCTGCTCGATTAAATAAACGCTTTCGGGGATTTACTTAAAACTTTTTTCGTTTTCCAAGATTCACTTATTTTGAGTCACAAGTATCAAAGAGGAAGTCGAGTTCTGTTGTAGGGGGAAAAATAAGTTGTTAGCTTTTTTTTATGTCAGTTGGGATGAATTACATGTTACAAATGTCGTTTAAAATGTATCAGTTTTCAAATGTCCTCTTATTCTAAGATAAGAAATAGCGTTTGGGCCAAAAGTTAATGCCAACTGAGTACGTATAGTACCATAATATCCCTTTTGGTGTGTAGTTATGGTGTGTGAGCGTTTTTTGTTTTTTTTTGTGTGTGTGTTTTTTTTTTTTTTTAGGTAAGATTGTATCAATCTCTTATCATTCCAGTGAATCAAAGCCTCACATTAGACCAGGGGCGTCAATCTATTTTATGTTTTGACGGACACTTTTTAAAAAGTCCTCAGTTGGGGGGGGGGGAGTTGGACATACACAGCAAAAAAAAAAATGCTGATAGGCAAAAACAAATATATCCTGGGCTTAAAATTTGGGAGGGGGCATAAATTTCGGGGGACACATTTGCTGACAAGCAAAAAAAGAAGTACGCTTCAAAATTGGGGAACATACCCTGTTCTGTCCCCAGCAAGGGGGCCATGAGAGTCCCCCCCCCCCCCCCGCAAAAGCCAAAAGAAAAAGAGAAAAGTCGATAGAATGTAGGAGAAGAAGGAGCAGAAAAGGAACGATGACGAGGAAACGTCGTAGCTTCCGCATTTCTAGCTGGAAGGGGAAAAAACTTCCTTCCCTGCACCCCCCCCCCCGAAAAAAGGGAAATTTGAGCTATCTGATATTCATAAACACGATCGTTTGTGTAGCATTTTTATTGATCATCCCCCTTCGACAAGATCTGTAAATTATGTGAAAGTGTTTGCCTAAAGACAGGGTCAAAATGGAAAACCCAAGATCTGCTTACTTTCGTACGATATTCACTACAAATCTCCTAATCTTATGTTCTGCATTCCCTCGTAGATTGAAAGAGATGTATATAGGTTCTGAATGTGTCACTGCCTTAATTTTCGTCTGTGTGGGAGCGCGCGTGTGGGTGTGCGCGTGTGAGTGTTTTAAACAAGAATGATGCACCCGCTCGTAGATAATTCATTTAAATGCACGATAAAAGAGCAGTGTAAATAAAATGCCATGCTCTACGACAAAAGTGCAGAGACGGAGATCGACTTTGAGAGATCTTCTAACATATCGTTCATTTTCTTCGCTTCCGTTCATATATTAATACGGGCAAATAAATCATCATTTGAAACATGAAAAATACAAATCATGTTTTATTCAGTAACTCAAAACAAACACTTCCTGGTGATATAAACATAAATCATGGTATAAATATTGAATGTGTTCAATCAACAAAATTTCTTGGAATTTCATCGAATTATCTTGGGAAACCCACAGCAATATTTTCTGGAGAACGATGTCAAAAAGCATGGGTGCCATTAACAAACTAAGAACAACATGTCTTGCACACATTAAAGTGCCTTTAACCCTTCATTTGACTCTCATTTTTCTTAATTTATTTAAGCTACGAGATCCTCTCTTGGCGCAACTTACAAATAACTCAAACAGAATATTATGCTGAAAAAACGCGTTCTCATGCAGAATAATTGAAAATGTTCACTTCCGCTCTCATACATAATTTTTTAATGCTAAAAATACATGCCCTCAGTACCTCATAAACCTCAGAACTTTCATGTTCCAACTATCCAACCAGGGGCACGGAATCGGGGGGGGGGGGCACACTTTTTTGAGTAGACATATTGGCCTCTATACAATAAAGCGGCATTGATTATGCTTGTTCGCATGCTCAAAAATATTTAATTTAGTGCTGCGAGATGTCGGTGTACATGTACTTTGAGCAGGGACCAGTAGTTTCACGAGCTGGTCCCTGTTTTCATTTTCATTCTGTACTCAGCTCATTTTGTGAAATTGTTTGTTTGTTTTGTTGATTTATTGATATTTCGAAAATTGTAAATGAAGTAAGGGCCGTATCGATAAAAAAAAGCAAATGCTTTTTTCTAACCTTCTGCTTGTATCTTCAGATATCCAAATAATTGCTAACAAAAAGAAGCCTAAGCTTGTTTCTTCTGCAGCATGAGCTAACATTTCTGTTCAAAATTTCCTGAAAATCAAAACGAAAAGTTTTGTTCTTGTACACAAAGGCCTGTCAGATTAGGAAATGCCTGTATGAAAAGGAGGAATAAATTTGTTTCAGAAAGCTTTTGCTTGCTTTTTTGCAAGCTCCTCTGCAGGTAGCTTACGCGTTTTCTTGCAAAACATGATGTAAATTTACCCGTCTTTATTTTGAAATTTACATCATGTTTTGCAAGAAAAGGCGTAAGCTACCTGCAGAGGAGCTTACGCCTTTTCTTGCAAAACATGATGTAAATTTACCCGTCTTTATTTTGACATTTCAAATTGCCCTCACTTCCTTTTTAAGACCATTAGTAAGCCGATACATGTATTCATCTTCAGTGTCAAATGTTTGTTACAAAATTGAATATTAAAACTAGTTTGGTTACATTTAAAAGCAGTAGGCCAAATCGCTTTCTGCACCAAATTTGGAAAGTGAGCGAGGAGTGAAGCTTTCGACAGGGCATACCCATCGGAGCACAAATCTCCTTTGTATTATTTACCAGAAGGCATCTTGATCTGATGTTGGAGTGCATAACCTGTTGAAAACAATATACCACCTCGTCGCCTTCCCGGAAAAAGGTCACTAACGCGCACGTGCGCGAAATGTACGTTTTCGAGAAAAACGCGAATGAAGTTTTGACCTTATTTTGAGCTTTTAGCAGCTAGTGTTTTATTTTTCTGTCCTAACTCTCAAACTTTCTGACAGAGCAAGATTTTTTTCTTCAATGATATTTTCTGCTTTTATTTAAAACACTCTAAAGGTTTTCTAATCATTAGCATTTTATCCTTAACGGCTTTCTTCCCGGACCAAAAATGAGCGAGTACGTAAATCCAGTTCCCGGAAAAAGGTCGCAATGCGAATCGGTCTATGCGCGTAAGCACGTTGAGCGAAGAATAGTGTCTTTCTTCCGGGAACAAAAAATGCGCAATATTAGTTCCCAGAAAAAGGACGCTACTGTGAATCGGTCTATGCGCGTAAGCACGTTGAGTGAGGAGGAATTCACGTTCTCGTGTAATTTTGTTTTGTGGCTTATTACGTCATAATGACGTCAAATTGAGGTTCGAGAATGGTACGAGAAGAAAGCTTATGACATGCTTTTTCCATTTCTGCAATGAAAAAACGGCCTTTTTCCGGGAAGCCGACGACCTGTCAAACAACATACCGCTTAATGGTACGGTCACAAAGCCCCAAATCGGCCTCCTCGGCGGCCGGACGGCAAGTTATTGGCCAATTTCGCCCAGGCACCGAGCAGCGGCCGCCCGGGCACTGCTGTTATTTAGAGCATCGCTCGGTCGCCACTGATGTTTTAGTGCAGAGTTAAAATTTCGGTGGCGCCTGCTCACTTTCCACTCGCCGCCCAAAATACACTCGGTGCTTGAACGGTCACCGCCCGGTGACCGACCTAACTGAGTGGTCGCCTCCGAGCGATTTAGGTCAAAAATCGAAGACGCTAGATGAAAAGTCTGCCGAGCAGTTGCCGTCTGTACGTCGCTAGGAGATCGGTTGGTCTCCGGTGGGCTAGTTTGAAATAGACCGGCGTCCGGGCGGCGAAATTTTTTTCCTGAACCTTTGGGGCTGCATCAGATGAATATTTATGACTTGCATCTTCGGAATAAGAGTACGCATGCGCGTGGACTTGTGTCAGACGATGACTGACGAGCGTGCATGAGATCTGAGAGAGAGTGCATGGCAACGTATGCTGTCTTTTCATTCGACTAGGTTCTAGCTCTCCGAGAAGGAGCTCAGTAAGCCCATGCTATGGCCAAGGTACAGTAAAGTTCATGAGGTTTTATTGTTGGACCCATGAAAAGCTTCAAGTAAAATAAACAAACAAACAAAAAACCACAAAACCCAAAGTTCCTCAAGCCTCAATCTAGTCTAGATTCTGGACTCTTTTTATGAAGTTTTTATATTCCCCGAAACAGCTGCCAAACTCACTGTACACGTCAAGTCGAGTGATGGCGCGATCCCGAGAACCTGTCCGCCCGGAGAACTCCGGGTGGACAGGTTCTCTGAGGTTCTCGGGATCGCGCCATCACTCGACTTGACGCGTACAGTGAGTTTAGCAGCTGTTTCGGGGAATATAAAAACTTCATAAAAAGAGTCTAGAATCTAGACTAGCCTCAATCATGTACACATTTACATTTAGAGAAGGAGCTGTGTCCACGCGCATGCGCAGTCTGATTCCCAAGCCGCAACTCATGAATATTCATATTATGTAGCCCCAAAGGTTCAGGAAAAAAATCGCGTCCGGGCGACGCCTTCTTGATTACCCACATCCTTTGCTCAGCCTATGGGCTTGTGGATCTCGCTGTCGTGGTCTTCGAGATAGAATCAACGGCATCGTAGACCTCGTTGACCTGTCAGATGCAGTGCAAAAGCGTTGTTGCTGATATCCAAAAGGCAATCATATATATATACCAGGGTCGTTCCTGAGAAATTTCAGAAGAAGACCGGCGGGCCGCCGCCGGTACACCTACGGCAGATTACCCGCCGATCACCGGTCGAATTGATAACATTTTACTAAGAGCCCATTGAGATGCTCATTCAGAAGAATTTTTGAACCGTAGCCCTGTGCTTGAGCTAAACCAGGTGTCTCAAAAAAGCTTAACGGCAGTTTATAAGTACTTTGCTTTCGAAAAACATTTTTTACATCATTGGGATCATTGGTTAAGATAAATGAAATTGGTTAAGTAAGTTTGATTCTATCCATTTACTTAGATTCTTGCGACCGATTAGAGTAGACTTGTGTCAAGAATGGACTTTATCAGTGTTTCTGTAACATGTTACGATGGTTGAGGAAAGCCTAATGACACTAAATGATGCATTTAAAACAAAAGAAACATGCCTTAAACCATGTGTTAAAAAGGCAATTTTAGAAGATGGACATAGATATTTTCGGTATTTTTCTCTCAGACAGAAGATGCTTTAAAAATGATACATACAAAATTATATAATTTTTAAAGGTAAAGTAGGTCCCCTATACTGAAAAAATGAAAATCAGCCTTTCCGCTTTTTTTGGACACCCGGTACAGATCTCTGGCCAAGAAAAAGGTCCGGCGCAAGTAGTCGCTTTCAGCTTTTACTTTGGCATAATAGTTATTACTAGGTAGCTTTAGCTTCTAAGCAAATGCTACTTTTAATCGATACGGCTCATTATTAATGAATCTGAATCTGAATCTTAAATAAGACATGTAAAACCATACTGACATTTCACCATTATCCTATTCCATGAGATTGTGAATCTCGAATCTACTTCTCTTTTCTTCTTTTTTTTTTCATAGGGCATTAGTGATGCCTTAACGAAGAATAACCGCAAGGTTAATAGTTTTTATTGTATGTAGGCAAGAGTTAGAGATTACAAGGTTCCAAGGTTCTTTTTTATTTCCACATGATATTTTCATTGTCTGACAGAGCAAATAAGCATGTAATATATACAGGTTGATATGAAACAAAATTGTGAAAAGAAATAAATGGTAGACACAGGTACATCTGAAAGCAGCTAGACTATCAATGATCTCAGTATAATTAAAATTTGGCATAGTAAAGAAATGTAACTGAAGCTGTCTGCTGAAAAGCATAGCTTGTAGTATTTATAGACAATTTTGCGTCAGGGATTCTTTTTTTTTTCCCCTTCAATGTTCAAGAAATATCTTTATTCATTTCTGTCTCTGACTTTACAACATAACAGAAAATATACATATAGTATAAACAACAAGATAAAAAAACACAATCATGCTGATAATAATATATAGGGCATAATATCATAATACAAGTTCACAGCAAAATAATATTCTTCCATCTGTTATCAAAGGAAATGAATTTATTGTTCTTAACATATATATATATATATATATATATATTGTTCAAGAGAGCGATAATATGTTAACATGATTTTGAAGGAGTTAATTGACAATACATTATTTTTGCATTTGGAGGAAAATATATAGTATTTGGCATATAAGATGATACAAATTAAATTGAATTCCGGTATTTCCATAAAATCCAAACAAGAAATTGTTTTTACTCAGAATAAATGTATCATCTAAAATGAAATGTTGGACGTCCACAATAAACATTTTGATGACTGGGCAGTCCCCAAATAAATGTTTTATGCTTTCTTCAGATTTATAACGAAATGAGCATAAATCAGAATTCGAAATGTTTAATGTTTTAAGATATTTATTTACACCAAGTATACGGTGAATTAACTTAAACTGAAAATAACAGATATGTGTTGATAAACATGCCCTGATAGGAACCAAAAATATTTTCGCCCAGCCTAAATTTGGAGTATTCAACAGACAATTCCATTTATCTACCGATTTAGGGGGTTTAAAAATTTGTTCAACTCTTAATCTATGAATATACCGACAGACTGTCGTCACCTTCATTATATTTTTAATCATTGCCCCTTGAGATGTTAGGAAACCTTCTTCACTTTCAGGGATATTTCCCCCCCCCCCCCCCCAATTAAGGGGAATAGCTGTATTAACGAAATAAAATTCTACAAAATTACATTCAAATTTGTATTTCTTTTTTAATTCAAAGAAGTTCAAAACATTACCATTTCCGTCAAGAAGGTCCGATAGTGTTACTACACCTTTGTCGTACCACGACTTTATGAACAACACTTTGTCGTTAACACGAATCAGAGTGTTTTTCCATATACTTGCGTATCAAGCGTTGAGGAAGCCCATGCCTGGGCAACTTCCCGGATAAAAATGTTTTTTATTGAAGATATACTAGCATCATCATTATCAATATTACTGTACAAGGAAAGATTTCCTCCAAATGGAGCCAAACAATGTTCATAAAAACATTGCCAAGAGTTACTTTCATCAAGCAGACGATTAACCCAAGCGATCTTTAAACCCGAAATAATTGAGGGTAAATGTAACATTTCTAAACCCCCGTCCACATAATCCCCAATTGAAGTTTTACGGTTTATTTTGTCAGGCTTTCCATTCCAAATGAATTTGAAAAGTAAACATACAACCTCTTTTAGAAGGAAATTCAGGCGGTTGTGGAAGGACAGAAAGTGAATAACTCAGTTGAGATAATCCCAATGATTTTACTATGGCGATTTTTCCAATGGGGGTTAAGTCTCTCATTGACCAAGTACGGAAGACATTTTTTTATTTTTTGAAGTTTGGGTATAAAATTTAATTCAAAAGTGTCTTTCAAATGCACCGAAAATTGTACACCTAGAAAAGTAGTGGTACCCGTATTAATCGTTAACCCAGATGAAGTTATGTCCGGTGGGTGAGCTTTATAACAAACTGAAATTAATAGCTTGGATTTATTTTTGTTTTAAACTAAGCCAGAGAGACATTTAAATCATTCTAGAATGTCTAAAAGTCTGAATAGATCATTACGGCCTTTGACATAATACCGTATCATCCGCATAAGCATTAAATTTGATTTCTGTATTGTTCATTTTTATTCCTTTTATGAAGGGGTCTTTTCTCATTTTAAGACTTAATACTTCACTACCTATGATGTAAAGGAGTGGACTTAACGGACATCCTTGCCTTACCCCGCACGTAACTTTAAAATATTCCGAGGCATAACCATTGTTAATCACACATGAACAAGCATCATTATATAAAACTGTAATCCAATTGACCAGGGATTCCGCCAAAAGGATCGATCTGATTAATGTATATCAGAAAAGACCGGTAGAAGGATAATGAAAAACACACACACGCACCCACCCTCACACCCACCCTCACCCAAACACACATAAAAACAAAACTAGAGTTTGATCGTCCAGGCACTCGGTGTCAGCTTATGATGGTGTATCAAGTACACAAGATCATCCCTGCACTCGCACTTACGAATGTCTGCATGTGGTTACCGCGGCTGTCGATCCATGGCGCTTTGGTTAATGCATTTCAGATTTACTTTTCCCTAAGATATTAGACCCATATCAAATGCCGAGATTTTTTCGTAAAGAACAAACACTGATATCAAGGAAAGTGTTGAAGAAACAATTCCTCTTTTTATGTGCTAAAGTACAGTGTTGACACTCTTGTCACCTTTTCAAACGAAAGAAACGTGAAAGCAAACAGGTAAATCGATAGGCGACAATTCGTGCATTTTTACAGCGTGCTAACCAGTAATGTACCAAGATGTTTGGTAGGAATTATTGATCTTATTTTTCACTTGAGATGAATTGCAACGCTGAATAAACAAAATTTATTGAGCCCTGTGTTTTGTGGGTAAAAATCTGTGATGAAAAGTAAAAAGGGAGGGGAAGTGTCAAAATCTGACACATACGTTATAAGCTCCTCGGTGGTTTTTCGTTGGCTTCTTTAAATACTCTTCAAATGATCTGCCGACTACTCAAACTTTGGCGGACATCCGATATATTGTGCCCCCCCCCCGGAAAATGCATGAGGGAACGCCCCCCCCCCCCTCCTGCATTCCGCCAATGCTTCCCGTAGGCCTATTCTTTCCCTCACACACACTTTGAATTTTACATCTAAATGATGTATTAAGTCATACCAAAAAAAAACCGCTACCAGATTGGACCAAAAAAACAACAAAAACAAAAACAACAAATAAAAAAGAAACTGCTAGAAATAGCCCATATGGCAAGACTGGGTCGGTTTTTTAGTCGGTGTGAAGAAGTGGCGGTACGACTAAGGTGTAAACGAACTTTTAAAAGGCACGACAAACACCAGTCTGAGAGGGAACAGGAGATGAGATAAGGCTCCAGCCGACGCGATACAAGATTCGTGACTGCATGTAGGCCTATAGAGGAACAGTAAAAATATATATTTTCGAGATGACACATTTTTGGAAGCACCTTAATTACTACTTCTACTACTTATTCGTCCTATTTCTACAACCAAATGGGTTCACATTTTTCGAACAGCACGTATGTCACTGACTCCAATCAACCATGCAGCTATGAGAATGTTTACATCAGGTTACGGCCTGTTTTGCGGATTGTTTTAGTGATTGCCGCCATCGTCACGACTACGACGTTGCTGATGATTGCCTGTCATCGACGGGTTCGTAAACAACACAATATATTCCGTTTCAACATTGTCTTCGCAAATCTGCTTTTCGTCGGTTCCGAGTGTCTATGGGAAGTAGCAGCCGATGAGTTTTGGGAGGTAGTGAAAAAATTAATATTACTTCTCTCAGAGTCATAACCTTGAAATGCCTGTTAGCCTACAGAGGCGAGATTTGCAATGTCGTTATTTGTATGCCAATATATTGAATCAGTGCATTTACTCGTCGATTCACTACAATGTTTGCTTTGTTTTCTTTTGCCTGAAATCTGCCCATATGGATCAGTTTTAATCGTTACTGTTAATCTTATAGAATATTTTTATTCCTGACAAAAATTTTAAATGTCACATTTCCTCATTTGTTTGTTTTTGAAGGCCTGGTAAGACTCTTAAGATGCGAAACCTAATTTCTTATTTTTGGTGAAGTTAAACTATTGTCCTATTCTTGTCGGAAAACGTGTGTTGTCCGGTTGGAAAGTTAAGAAAATATTTATCAGTACTCTAATTTTTTTTTTTTAGGCATTAGAGTTTTTAAAGAATCCTAAATTGACACAGAAGACATGAAGATATACTGCTAGAAATTTACATGTTTGTAATTGAATTGACTTAGTTCATTCGTTTATCCTATTCAACTTTCTATTTGTTTGGTACCCTTTTCAATTACTCTTCTTTGTAATCTCATTCCTTTTGTTGGTAATATTTAGTTCATTTGTTCTCAACTTTCCTGCTATATATAAACAGTTCATTTCACTCAATACTTCAGTTCCTGAAGATGATCTAAAATAGAGATCGAGAATTTGAAACTCACCATATGGCTCTTATCAGAGTACTTTTGCAAGCATGCTTGAAAAACGTACGCAAAGCTGAAGAATGTCATTCAATGCCTATTGAATTTTCTTCCAAAATAGAGAACATCTTTCACATGTTTCTCTTTTTTTAATGAAGAAAACAGGAGTAGTCAGTTCAAATCCATTCAATTCATTCCATTCAAAATGCTTAAATGTATTTAAGATGATCACGCGTCGCATATTTGCTAAGTAGTTTTAAGTCCAACAAAGTCAATATTTCATCTTGCTACTGTTACACAGTTACGAATTTGCTATGATTTGGTTTGTTACCCGTGCAAAATTAATTTCATGCCACCCTTTCCCTTTCCACTATAATCTTTTCTATCTTGCTTCTACCCCAATTTCCTTCATTATAATGTCAAATAATGTTTTGGTATTTATGCATTACATGTTCTTATTAGTATTGTCATTTCGTTCTCGGCGTCCCCGGGTGTTCGTCAGGGGCGTCGCTAGAGGGGGACACCCCCACCTTCAAAATTCTTGTCAGCAAATTCACGATCTCTGTCGGCAAAAAAAAAGAGAGATAGAAAAAAGGAGAGGGAGGAGAATGGAGGGAAAAAGAAAAGACTAGGTGCCCAAATAGAGTCATATTCGGCTTATTTGCTTATGTATTTTAAAGACGAAATAACACTGCTACTACGAAAGAGAGTGTATATTTTTCCTCGCTCGTATAATATTTAGATACAGGATGGTCTTGGAAAGCGAATGAATTGGGCAAGAGAGGTAACCAAATATATAATTTAGACATCTTATAGGCCCACCGTGTATTTTGATAAAGAATTATCACTTCTACCATAAAAAAAGTATTTTTTTTTTCCTCGCTCGCATTATATTTAGATAGAAGATGGTTTGGGAAAGCAGACGAATTCGGCAAGCGAGTTGACCAAATGAACATGTATGAGTTAGATATCTCATAGTTAATTCCATCGTGTATTTTAATGAAGAATTATCACTTCTAAGTTCTACAATGAAAAAGAATATTATATATTTTTCCTCGCTCGCTTCGCTCGCTCTGTAATATCAAGATTTAGGATGGTCTTTGAAAGCGAATGGATCATGTAAAGAGGTTACCAGATATGTAATTTAGATATTTTATAGCTCCATCGTGTATTATGATGAAGAATTATCGCTTCTACTGCGATAAACAATATTTATATTCTTCCTCACTCGCTGCGCCCGCTCGTATAATAATCTAGATACAAAGATGGTTTAGGAAAGCAATAGACAGATGGAATTCGGCAATCGAGTAGACTAAATACACCTGTATAGTTTAGAAATCTTATATAGGCCCGTCATGTATTTCGATGAAGAATTATCACTTCTACCATGAAAAGGAACATTTATATTGTTTCTCGCTCGCTGTTCTCGCGGATATGATATTTAGATACAAGATGGTTTGGGAAAGCGAACGAATTCGGCAAGCGAGGTGACCAAATAATCTAGATATCTTATAAGCAAATCTTTTATTTTGATAAAGAATCATCACTTCTACCATGAAAAGGAAAATAAAATGGCTATATTTTTCCACGCTCGCTGCGCTCGCTCGTATAATATTCTTATAAGCAAATCTTTTATTTTGATAAAGAATCATCACTTCTACCATGAAAAGGATAATAAAATGCCTATATTTTTCCACGCTCGCTGCGCTCGCTCGTATAATATTCTGATACAGGATGGCTGGGGAAAGCGAATGAATTCTTCAAGCGAAGTGACCAAATATATAATTTAGAAATCGTATACCCATCAGGTATTTCGATGAAGAATTATCATTTCTAAAATGAAAAGGAGTATATTTTTCATGGGTCGCTGCGCTCGCTCATATAAACCGAATCTGGTTGAAATCGACTGAAATGTGTAGGAAAGACGAAGGAAAATATGACAGAGGCGCACACCTGAACATGCCTAATGGGTTTTATACGGTTAAATTTATGTAAGTTGTTCGTCGGTAATCGGCATTATTTATCGGCAATCGATGGCCTCTACACCTCCCCCCCCCCCCCCCCCTGAAAAAGGTCTAGCGACGCCCCTGGTGCCAAATAACTTATAACAATTTTGTACATTATGTTATTGACCGATCAGAAGGAATTAAATGTGAATTTTAATTTCAATTCCGATTAATATATAGCATGATGTTACATTTTGATCAAGTTTACCAAATTAGATCTAGACCACAACGTGCATGAACAAAACATATTCGAATGACTAATTCACATAACTGTTTGAAAAAATAGGGATGGATAGTTTTCAAGGCATCATAGTTTAAGGGTGCGTTCAAGCGATTTTTTGAAGCTAAAATCACAAACATGAATCACAAATCAAAACGCTGTTACAAAACACGGCTACTGCGGGAGAGCGTTCAAGCGATTTTTCATCAACGATGGTTCTCGCTCATTTCAAGCCCATCTACTGCCAAATTATGTCCGTCGCAAGTCATTCTATCTTCTTATCTTTCAATCTATCTTTTGTTATTCTTTGTTTTCTCCTATCTCCTTTTCTATCTTTCCTTTTGTTATTCTTTGTTTTTCCTTCTATCTTCTCTGTCCATCTTTCCTTATGTTATTCTTTCTTTTCTTCTTCCGATCTTCTTCCCTTTCCGTCTTTTCTTATGTTATTCTTTGTTATTCATTCCATCTTCTTATCTTTCAATCTTTTCTTATGTTATTCTTTGTTTTCTCCTATCTTCTTGTCTAGCTTTTCTTATGTTATTCTTTGTTTTCTCTTATCTTCATGTCTAGCTTTTCTTATGTGATTCTTTGTTTTTTTTCCTTCTATCTTCTTCTCTGTCCATCTTTCCTTATGTGATTCTTTGTTTTCTTCTTCTATCTTCTTTTTCCCGTCCTTTCTTATGTTATTCTTTGTTATTCATTCCATCTTCTTATCTTTCAATCTTTTCTTATGTTATTCTTTGTTTTCTCCTATCTTCTTGCCTAGCTTTTCTTATGTTATTTTTTGTTTTTCCTTCTATCTTCTCTCTCCATCTTTCCTTATGTGATACTTTTTTTCTTCTATCTTTTTTCCTTTTTTTCTTATGTTATTCCTTGTTATTCCTTCTACATCTTCTTATCTTTCAATCTTTTCTCGTTATTCTTCGGTGTGAAAGCAACAATAGAATCATGACTGAGATCTCCGTTGCGTTCAATCGATTTTTAGCGACCGTGGTTCTGCAGAATCATGATTCAAAACGCACCTTTTTCAGCGTTTCATGTTTGCGTTTTGAAAGACGTTTATTTTTAAGACCTGCGAAAAATCGATTGAACGCAGTCGTGGTTTAAACTAAACGTCTTTGAAAACCGTGAATCTAGGGTGAAAAATGAACGCAGCCTAAAGGTCGCAAATAAGCCTACTGCTCTTTTATAAACGCAACGTATTTACACGCTGACTACTCTGATTCTCACAGAGACCACCCTGCTTCCATAGACGATGAGCGAAGTATAGAACATTACGATCATTAATTTTCATGTTGCAGCAATTTTCTGTACATAATATATTTCTACGTTCTTCTTTCTTCTTCTTCTTCTTCTTCGTCTTCTTCTCCCTCCTCTCCTCCTTATTCTCCCTATTACTATCATCGTCATCATCATCATCATTATCGTCATCATCATCATCATCACACTTCAAAATCTTGAAAATGTTGAATCACCATTTAAAAGTTGGAGGAGTGACTAAATTTTCAAAATGTTAGATTTACACTTTGAATATGCTGGATTCAACACATGCTGGATTCTAAACCTTTACAGTTACTTAAATTCACCATGTTCAAAGTGTTGATCTAACATTTTAAAAATGTAGTCACTTCTCCACCCTTTCAAATGGTGATTCATTAGTTTAGTTTTTAGAGTTCATGAATGATGCCACACTCACCTCAACAAGACAACAAACAACAACAGATGAGACAATCAATTAGGCCTACATTATCCTCAGGGGCCAAGAAGGCCTTGGTTTGGAGTTTGGTTTATGTTAATGAAAAGACTGTAGGTTATTGACCTCGGCAACATAACTCGTATGTTTTTTCTTTTTGTTCCCCAAATCATTTTTTCCCCATTTCAGCACGAATTCGCCCGATTCATCTTCCGCTTCATTGTCGAAACCTCCATCATGGTTGCCATGGCAAGCATTTCTATGGTAGCAGTATACCAGTACATCTCCATCCGGGTCGACCCTTTTGGCGCCAAAAACATCCTCACCACGCCGCGATGCGTCGTCGCGTGTGTCGTCTGCTGGGCCACCATGTTCACCATTGCGCTAATATCCAACGTCATCTTTCGTACCAGCGTCAATTTCTTGGCACCATCTGTGGCAACCGCTTCCATTTTCATCATTGGGATCTGCTACACCTTGATCTACCGGTCAATAGCTCGAGTGACACCAAGGAGCGAGAACATGTTGGCCCTTCAGCGGGCCGGAGAAAACAGACGCGTCATGCGCACTTACACCTTGGTGTTTGTGGTTGCGCTGATCTTATGTGTGCTACCTGAGTGGGTTTATGTGGGGTTAAACCTGGCGAATGGCTCGGAGAGAAACTACTACTGTGTGCGATGGTTTTGGGGATTCATGCCTGTCCTCCATGCCATAGCAAACCCGTTGATCTATTGGTGGCGTCTAAAAGAATTTCGAGATCTCTTTCCATCAAAGTGCAAACGAAATATGGTTCTGCCTCTAAAACACATTGTCTTCTGAGGTTTAATTTACTACCTTAATGTACACTCTGTGCATTTGGAAATTAGTCATTGTGCAATCAGCTAGACCTACAATAGGAAAATTTAACAGTTCAACTGAATAGAATCTTTTGAATGTCGAGTTCAAAGATTTCATGAAAATGCCGTACCTTTCATGACCCTTTGTGATGAATTGTAAGTGTGTTTTCAAATACAGCATCACAGTTTACTCTCTATCTTAATCATGTCAATTTCACATTATTGACTATTATCTAATTATACAAGACATCTGAGCAGGTCAATTTTTAAATCATATCGAATCAATTGAAAGAAAAGTCCATATGAATCAGAAAGCCAGGTCCACATTTCCCATACCACACGTTTTTTCGCGTACAAGAAATTTTGAGCATGCGCAAACAACCAAACTTGGTTTAAATGCGCGATCGAGTGCGATGAAATTTGCATATTACTGCGCTCATGTATTTCACTGGAACCTGGACTTCATGGAATATGACATGGAAAACTAATTTTGGAAATCACTGGGAATGAAGTCAAGACAAAAAAAGGAAGGCATGGTAAGTACATGTATGATCAACTTTCATTTTTGTCATGAATTTGCTCAAGATGTCTTGTAGATAATAATAAAAGGGACTGGCCTTTCCGAGATAATGACTTTTATATATTGCCCTCATTAGATTCATATCACCCTCGGCTCCCGCCTCGGGTGATATGATCTCATTTGGGCAATATACATGTATTTCATAGCTCTATCAAGGCCAGTCCATATTATTCAAATATCTTTAATCACGTTGGACATTTGAACTCTCCATTCTCATCACTATGGTTTAGATTAATCGTTGATATCAATATGTTGTTCGTTTTAACCGCAAAAGTTTTTGCCTTAATTCAATTTCCTTTATAATAATCTATTTTTAGTGTATTGTTGGAGTTGTTGTTCTATTCATTTATGTGAAGCAGCATTGAAAAAGGGTTAGTGCTGTGACTGCGACATCGATTTTTTTAATGTAGTATTTTGAACGAATAGATGAAAACTAAAGACGATCATAATCATGACTTGTTGCAATAATTTTCTTTTCATGGTAATGTTGACAATATAATCGCAATGTATATGTTGTAAGGAGAACCTTGTTTTTTTTTATCTGTCGCCAACCCAAAGACTTTCCAAAATCAACTCAAGGCTACTTCAACATTTGCCTGAGAGTAGAAAGAAGGCGTTTCATGTATTTTAATTCAATATCAGTCTTTATTTTTTAAAAAAATGCCTCGTAGCCAAAGGCTGAATTAAGCACGTTTACCCGAGCTCCATTACATGAAACTATACATTAGGATCAACATGAACAATAGTAGATTTCTTGCACTCATTTTCTTCTTCCATTTCTTCCATCTCTTCTTCTTCTTCTTCTTCTTCTTCTTCTTCTTCTTCTTCTTCTTCTTCTACTGTTTAATTTTACTTTCCTCAATAGCCTGAAGATTATTGCAAACTGTACTTTACCATCTTTCTCTTTGAGAAAAAATGTTCTCCGCCCTTTCAGCTCTCCTACGCCTATTGTATGGAGCGAGTTGGCCCAGTCAGTAAAGCGTCTGCCTTTCGAACCAAAAGACCGTGGGTTCGAGTCCAGCTAAGGCGGATGACTGAAGCCTACGTTGTGTGCTATCGTGCCCCTCCCCTGTTTCATAGACGCAGGCTATGCTACAGTGGAAGACACTCCGTCCCTCGGATAGGACGTTAAATGGAGGTCCCGTGTAAAGGAGAGTCACCACCTTTGCACGTTAAAGATCCCACTGCACTATTCGTATAAGAGTAGGGGGAACACCCGGTGTATGTGGTCCACCTGCACACCCCCAATCAGTGATATCGGGAGGAGAGACCTCAGGGGTACAGTGATTCAATTCGCTTTTCCCCTCCCAGGCACAGGTGACGCCAAACCAATAATAATAATAATAATAATAATAATAATAATAATAATAATAATAATAACAATAATAATAATAATAATAATAATAATAATAATGATAATTAGAAAGAATTGCAGTGACTTTTCTCCAAGAGTCCTCTTCGAATACGTCTGTCTCTCTCACTCCCAGCCACTCCCCTCTCAACCTATCCCCACTCTCTATTCTCGCCCTCAGTATTTTTCTTCTTGCTATAAGTACAACGTCTTACAGTAAAAATGATTTCTTAGTATTTTTATTATTAGTAGTATTTTTTTTTGGGGGGGGGCCAAGATGTTTAACTTCACTGCCCGGTCAACTGCTGTGCTATTATCCTCTCTTCTTGCTCATCATTTGTACTGCAATGTCCATCTAGTATTTATGTATGGAGCAAAGTCTACATATCCATCTAGTATTTATGTATGTAACAATCTAGTATGTATGTATGTATGTAACAATCATGTATTTTTTTTATCATGCAGGTCCCTCATTGAAAGAATTTTTTCTTTCTTTCTTTTTTTTTTCTCTTTTTTTTTTACTAGAGATGCAACCATACTTCAATAAAGCTGTAAATAAATTAAAATATTCCAAGTCATAAATTACGCATGATTTTTTTTTTTCTATAAATGGAACTTAAAGCAGCGTGATCTTGAAAAACACGGATTGGTCTAGATACCTTTTTTTATCACTATCCTGTTTTCGAATGTTGAAATCGGTCAATACGAAGGACTGTTTGACAAATGTTTGATGAGCAAATACCAAGGCCTTCCCACTGAAAGCAAACTGATGATATCGCGATGAGTATAGTATTTGTTAAAAGGAGTAATCTCGCAATATATATCAATATTGTTTTCCTAGAAATGGCATCTCATGAATATGGAGAAACATCAAGTTACTCGAGTAAAAGCCTAACCTTTGCAAAAGTAATCTAAAGATACGGTGTATGTCTACTTGATTTTCTTGTTGATGGACGGTTTCTTCAGTAACAGCAGCAGACTAAGGCGTCCTTGCAGGAGAAGGAAGGGGAAAAATTGCCTCTGCTCTCAGATTATGGAATAAAATTTCCCTTGTAAAAAAGTATACCTTGGGTACCATGGTACTTTGATGAATTATCATCAAATCCTGGTAATTTCATGGTACTACATGGTATTTTCATGGATTTGATGGTAAAATGCTGTGGTATAGTCATCATACTTTTTACAAGGGTTGTATGTAACCTAACATTGATAAATTGCTTGTATTCTGTTCATTTCATTGTTTTCTTTCTATTTACTTCATTAATCTCATAAGTTTTAATTGTTTAAACATAAGAAATTAAAGTTGCTATTGCCCTCGTTTATGTATGTTCTGTATATTTTTTTTTTTCAAATCACTGACTGCCAGGTGAACCTCTGAACTTGAACTAATCCCTTTTGGCTTTATCCTCGAGCACTAGTTGGTGGTATTTCTCTCTTACTTCATTTTCATTTGTTTCATTAATTGCTTTAAAACTCAAAACAATAATAACAAAAACATTACGTTGTATTTTCCGCTTTTGGTTCCATGCATAAATACCCATCCTATAAATTAATCACTTTTATTTTCTACGCTTGTAAAATGTTTTGCATGTCCTACCTTTAAGCATGTTGAAAATATTTTGTTATCGTGAGACCTGTCGACTACGACTCTTATATTGCTAACATCTTATCAAACAAATGGAAGTTTGTTCATGTCAAAGAAAGGCATGGTCATCAATCATTATATTCATCACTTCCTTTTAATCTATTTCAACTATTGATTACAAACCGAGTAGTCGACGTGATTCACTAATAAAAAAGAATAGTAGTTGTACGCAAAGCTCTCTCCCATTTGCCTAACCACGCTGACGTAGAACTACGTCAATAATATAGGGGTTTTTTTTCTTTTTTTTTTATTATGGTATATAAGAAGGTAAAACAAACTCACAGGAAAACATTCATAGAAAAGTCTATCACATACATATATACATGATATAGATTCAACATATCAACATACAATGCAATTCTGAGTATAAAAGAGCACAACATTTACAACAACAAAAAATCTCTACAAGCACATAAAAAGATTGGAAATACCAAACAGTGGACAATATTGTCAGTTGAGAAGGATCATTTCTTAAAATGGCAACCGAGCTTGCTTTTCTTGTCTACTATTCTGTACTCAGTCTTTCTTTTGTAATTCATAAAGACAATAAAATTTAATGCGGAGAAATTTGGCAGTTCATTTTTAAATCTACATCTGTAGATTGAGACACAAAAATAAGCAGTCAATGATCTTGCCATGGGCTTTATCGTCAAACACTCCAAACATCTTCTTTGTCATAGAGTAATTTTAGATAAGGTTTGCTTTCTTTGTTATTAATGATATCAGCTTCTCCCACAGCGGAATTATCACTGGACAAGTATAAAAACAACTGGTGAGGTCTTGAACAGATAATGTAAAGAAATTGATCGGCGACAATAACTCGAATAGTAATGATTATAACTGTACAATGGGAGATTCTCGTTTAGACCTCATGACATTTGCTATTCCTGATGCTTCGTTATCATTATCTCGGCTTTCGGCAAGCTTCCATTATATCGTTCAAGCATTTTAAGGAATTAATTCCTGCCGGGTAGCCATTTATCTCAACTAGTATCTGCCTTGAACCAGAATAGGTTCATGGACCACGTTCTGATTGTTTCCTAATTTCGTATACCCATACATGTGTATACTGTTCAAAATATTTTTCTTTGAAATAAAGAATGGATTACAACAACGCTTCAAGGTATTTTACTGGTTGTAGATTTGTCGATGTTTTATTTTATTTTTATTTTTATTTTTTAGCTAGTCTTCCTTTGTCCGTCGGGTCATCTTCACATCCTTCATCTTCTTTCCTTCTTCCCTTTCTTCTTCGTTCCTGCTTCTTCTTCTACCACCATTACTACTATCACAACCGCCACCACTACTAGTGCTACTACTTCTACTACTGCTACTACTTCTACTACTACTACTACTACTACTACTACTACTACTACTACTACTACTACCACTACTACTACTATTACCACCACCACCACCACTACTGCTACTAGTACTAGTACTACCACCACCACCACCACCACCACCACCACCACCACTGCTACTACTACTACTACTACTACTACTACTACTACTACTACTACTACTATTACTATATCCCCCCCCCCCTTCCTCTTCTTTCTCTTCTTCTTTCCTCTTCTCCTGGTACATTATTTGAGCATCGTGTCATCATGGTAGAATGGGGAAACCTTTTGCCACAAGGGTCCATCCTATCTAGGTGCTTGCATCTTTGGACAAGTATTTTCCCCGCCGTAGGTATCAGGCGACGGTTCTGTACTGCATGGTTTACAGGTACAGCAGTTACTGATGTGGCTACTCTGTGTAAAGAAACCTGGGGTGTTTCATAAAGCTGTTCGTAAAGTTACGAATGACTTTACGAATGACTTGAATATGGCAGGCTATATAAATACGATTCTCAGCCATTATAAATCCGCATCAGCTAAAGATGAAATATGTAGACACAGATTAACTTTACTATTGTTTACCAAACATTTTTATTTTAAAGTATATTTTTTGCCACAGTTCAATCGAGATTATGGAAAATGCAGTCACACTTTGCTGAAGCGTCAGGAAAAACTTTGGGCATCCCGTTTGGCTTGCCATATTCCAGCCGTTCGTAAAGTCATTCGTAACTTTACGAACAGCTTTATGAAACATCCCCCTGTAAATATAAATATTCATCCCTTTTCTTCTCGTTTCTATTCTTTTATATACAAGTTTTCTCCACGTATGACAGAATTATTAGGTTTATAATTCGATATCTCCTCCATAAAGGCTTCTCTTGCGGGCCTACTACCAGACTACTGTCAGCTGTTCTATTCTACAAAATGTTGCCCAAATTTCGTCTTCACATCTCCAAGCCATGATTGGTATTTCCGTTTCAGTTACCATGATTCCTAATCAATCAATCAATCATCAACACGCGGGAAACACTTATAGACGATTCATGCCCAAGTTCAAGTGACACAATCTGACAATTATTCAATTTATGGAGCAATTATCGACCATTCGATGCGTGTCAGATCATATTGTCACTTTCTTAATCAGAAGGGATATTATTTTGTACTAATGCCAGGGGCGTGCCATTTAGAAATGAACACAAAACAGAGTGACAACACGGATAACGCCACGTTAGAATAAAAAGAACTCCACTCTAATATGTGTACATAAAGACTGAAATATGACTGATATTCAAGCGAAACAAATTTGTAGAATGTATTTCCACGGTGTTGTCACTCTGTATTGATTTCGTGTCCTCATGATCGTTCGAAATATCGCGTAAAAGTTGTTGTTGTTGTTTTTTTTGTGAGCATGTTCGCGATTTTGAACAAAAAAAAAAGGGTTGTTTTCATGAGCTTGTACTCGATATCGAAAAAATTGATGTTTTTGAACTTGTACTCGAAATTGACAAAAAGTGTTATTTTTTTCTGGCGCTTGTTTGCAATTTTCTGTTTTATGACTCAGACGTGCACTGAATTTGAAAGGGATGGTTTTAATAGTAAAAGTATACTTGGAATGCGAAAAATAGTTTTTTTTATATATATATATTTAGGCCAATTTGTACCCGTTTTGTGCCAAATAGGGGTAAAAATGACTGAAAATGGACTTGAAACACCGCGAAATACATGAAGGTGCCAAAGTCTGGGTTGCCGAACGATCATGGTTACACCTTTGAATATAAAGTGACAACACTGGGGGGGGGGGGAGGGGGTTCATAAAGCTGTTCGTAAGTTACAAACGACTTTACGCACGACTGGTGATACCTTCTTGTGCTACATGTAGATGAATGAGAATCTGATTAGCACCCAAGAACATGTTCCAGTCATTCGTAAAGTCTTTTTTTGTTTGTTTTAAATTTTTTTGTTTTAAAGTCGTTCGTAACTTACGAACAGCTTTATGAACCCCCCCCCCCCCCCCCAGTTGTACTTCATGGCCATCACAAAAAACAAACAAAAAAAAAGACCTCAGTGTTTAAATGGAACAGACTGAGAACTGCCAAAGGCGGCCTCTATCACACTATGTCTTACCGTACACTTTATTCCTTGTACACAAAGTAGTCTTTCTTTTTTTTAATCCTAAGTGCATAGAGATCGAGCTTCTGACATATTATCTGCAACTGTCTCACTTCATTTCGGTGGCATGGCCGTGCGCATATAGGGGTACCCCCCAAAAAAAAAAAAAAAAATAAATAAATAAATAAATAAATGAAAATAAAGATACAAAATAAATGAATAAATGAAAATTTAAAAAAAAAAAATCCTTTTCAAGAAATTCCGCCCAAAGTGTGCACCAGATGCTTCAATACAATTCTAAAAAATGCAAAAGCTTGCGTGTTCCCTCAAATATTGAAAATAGACCCCCCCCCCCCCCCGAAAAAAAAAAATCAAACAAGCAAACGAACAAACAAACAAAAACCACTTTGCTGCTAGTGCTGAATCTGCAATGCTGCCCTCTACGTGCATTATCTACTTCATTGACTCGAAAGTCAAAGATTTGCCGAATTTGAAGATCTTTTAGAACAATCTTTGGTAAGGTGCTGATCATTTGTTTCGAAATTCGGTGATGTAAATATCATTAGCATCCATGTTTGCATTCACTTGGATTTTATTGAGAGTGTGAGTGAAATATGGAAGTTAGCAGAAGAGTCGGTGCCTTGTAAACAGTCCCATGTGTTCGGTAATATGTTGGTTCACTTTGAAATAAGCACTTGGTGCCCGGCTTGGACTGACTCTTGGTGAACTGCACTTGCACGAATGCCAGGTTATCATCAGATAACCTTGCACTGAATTAGGCCTGTACAGTGGAAATTGCTGACAATAGGAAAGTAGTGTTCTCTGTCACATTTCTGGGACAGAGGAACAAGAGCAGTGATCAGAAAAAGATTTCTCAAAATTCATTTGATGAAGATAATTTAGATCCAATTGAAGGAATGGAATGAAAATAGGATATGTTATCATACTGGGTGTAAAAAGCAAACATTTTCCAAGAATTTGTTGATTATTTTAGTGATTTCTATCTCCAACTATAGAGGGCAGCATTTCACATAAATTTGCACAGCTCACCATACCAATGGCTCCCTGAGTGGGTGAACTGTAACCTAACTTAGGTCTGTGATACTGTGTTACAATCATCATCATCATCATCTGTACGGGAGTGTTGGAGGCATTATCGTGAAATAAGTCACCAGTCCATTCTCTGCCGTTTATTTCGTCAGTGCTGGTGACACTGACAGCTTCCCACTCTCATAACTTTTTTTAGACTTTGTACGCAAGAGAGGTGACTTATTTCATGATAAGGCCGTGTTGGATGTCCTGTAGGTCTCCCAGTTGTATCACTTTGTACATTAAAGAAACAAACAAACAAAAAAAAACAGCAAGTCTTTTTAAATGCAGTTGCACCTTGTAAATACATACACTGCACCTGAACCCAGCTACCTACACACACTGAGTCAATTAGATCTACATCTGCAAGAATCTTCACTCTTGAAGGAGGCAGATCAACCGTGAAGAAGAAGAAGGAGAAAAAAAAAAAAAAACCTAAAGCTGGTGCTTGCATGGACTGCTAGTGAGCAATGTTTTGACAAAAATTGTGTTGAAAGGAATTGATGCTGGTAGAGTACATGTAGCAGTTACTAGCTTGATGTTTGTTTATATATCTGACATTTACATCAAGCTCTAACTTGTTAGATGCATGCCATTTAACCCTGCGGAAAGCAGGGTAAACAGAGACACACAGCATTAGGGTAGAGCGCCCGTCATCTAACCTGTGGCAGCACCGTGATTCAACCTACGATCACAGGACGGCACATTCTGTCGCCACAGCACACAAACAAAAACATGAACACTGTCAAAGTCACCCTTTCTAACGCATGGTTACCTCTGCAACTCCACAGGAGTTTGCTAGTCACTATTTCCTGCTATCTAATTGCTTCATAAAAACTTTAGGTTTTACTTTTCCAGTTAAAAAAACCTTCCTTTTTTTTCAAGAGTATTTTTACTTATCTTACAATGTGCTTCCTATGTTCACATCATTGTCATTTGAATACATAGACTTCTGACATTGTTGACATATTTGTTGAACTAGGCTAGGCTGGGCTCTGCATCATACATTATCATCTTTTCTCTCATTATCTTCCAGTTTTTTTTCTGCGTTCATTCCACTCAACAGACAGGGAGTAGCTATGGCTGAAGGGGGAGCAGATACTCCAGATAGTCCTTTTGATGAAACTGATGGTGAGGAAATAATTTGTGCAAATTTATCCGGGACATGGCATGGGAGGGGGGATGGGAGGAGGGGGAATGGATGCTGTAGATGGGCACCCTGTCCCATGCTTGACCCCACCTCCCCCAACCCCATTCCCATATCTGCCTCACAAGAAATTGAAATAAATATGATGGGGCATACCATAAGTATACTGCAAACTTAGCACGTACTTCTACCCCTTTCCATAAAAACCTAAGAAAATTGTTTTTTTTCCTTTTTTTTTCTCTCTATATTTTTCTTGCTTATTGGAACTATTTCATAATCCTACCCCTTTTCTGTCCCCCCCCCCCCCCCATCAAAAGGGAAAGAATATAAATATATAGGAAACTAAGGAATCAGATCCTAAGTAATTTCCACAAAATATTATAATATTCATATTTTCACATTGAGGGTTGTTGCAGCATCTAACAATGGTTCTCAGCAGAAAATTGATCCTCCCTATAACATACTCAAATTACTTGATAAATTTGATTGACTAATTTCAGCGTCATCAAGACTGCGATTTGAACAGACACGGATCCAACGCCAGGTTAGCCAGGATGATGTCGGAGAGCAGGCCACTGTCCTTCTCCAGCACTTCATTGTGGAGCGGTTCCAGCAGGATGGTTTCGACAACGCTCCGGGCCTGGATGACCTCAGGGCAGGGCATGCCATTCCCAGGGAGCAGGAGGTTGTCTGGACAGAGGTCGGCTGCATGCTCAGGTCGATCGGAGACACCCTGGACAGGGATAGAGAATTACAACGGTCAGTGCTTAGGCTTTGCTAGTGGGTGGGGCTATTTTTTATCGAACCTATACCCCAGTGTTGAAAAGACTCAGCAAACTTTACAAGGGGGAATGACAGTGAACCCCTTGCATGGACCCTGTACCTTTAACTTGATGTGGGCAGGGGAAAAAAAGACTATTTAAGGCTTGTTCAGAAATGACAGAACAAACCCCCACTATAAACCCCTGTGACATTTTAGTGTACAAGTGAATGGAATATGAGATGGCAAAAAACAAAAACAAAATGCCCAGCAAGGCAAAAGGCATATTTTTTGCCTCCTGGTGACAAAAATCTGTGGACCAATCAAATTCTTAAGAAAATTACTGCTAAATATGATGTCATGAGTTTGTGCAACTTTTCAGAAAAATGTCTTATATTTGAGCCTTGACGCGTTAATGCGCATTCATTGATAAGTGGAGTGGTTTGCCACGCCATGCTGAACAATAGAAATGTCGTGGGGGTTTGTTGCGCCTTTGGGGTGAAGAAGAAGCCGGCAAAAACCGATGGACGAGCCTTTTGATAAGCTACCTAACTATGATGATAATGATAGTAAGGATGATGTTTGTGATGAAAAAGATGAGCATGAGGAGGGTGATTGGAATGATAATTTTCACTATTATTTTCTTTGTTTCATAATAAAATATGTTCCAGTGGACTCACTTATCGAGGCCATCACATGCTATGCATTTGTAAGAATAGTTATGAAATTAACCGGGTATGATAAGGATGATGACATTGGTGATAGTGATGGCATTGATTAACTCCCCCATTGTTCTCAAGTGCACATTTTTGAGGCTGCGTTTTCTTTCCAATTTTGCACAATCACACCGCGTACTATTTATACTCAAATAACACACAACTGAACGTTTGCATTGGGGCTACGCATTGTTAGGCGTTTTATCTTTATGTCATTGTGCGAAAGAATGCGTCCGGAACACAAAATACAAAAATGCAAAAATTGAAATATCTTTTTTGACATACTGCAATAGAATTTTAGCACAGATCATATCACAAGAAGATCGTATATCAATTTAGAAGGTCTACATGCTATCTGTGAAATTATCAATCATTGTTTGAAAAATTTAATTTTCAACAATTTTCCATTTTGCGTTCCGGACGTGTTCTTTCGCACGACGACAAAAAGATAAGACGCCTTAGCATGGTTACCCAGTGACACAGCGTTCCCAAGTTACGTAACTTCAGAACATGTCTTAGTATATTTCGCAGTAAATAATCAAGCATTTTTGTTTTTGTTTCTTTGTTTTTTTGTTTTTTAATTGTTCTGTCTCTGATTAGTCTAGCACCTTGGTGAAAGAATGCTCTCTGCACAAAAGATCTGGGTCCTGAACTCTGAATCTTCCCTTCACTTTCTCTCTTTTGTGAGGGGCTTTCCTTCTAGTCAGAATATGTTAATGTTGTATCCTGGAAGGCTGAATGAAATATATGTGAATTTAAAATACCTGCCACTAACATAGTAGGAGCAAAATACGAGTGCAAAGTTTTGTTGAAAAGGTCAAAAGTGAACAGGTACTGTATACATGTTTTGCAAAAAAAAGAAAAAAAGTTCATACAAAGAACACTAGTATACCAATCATATGATAAGAAAGCTTGTGAAAATCTTTATATCGTTGCTACACATTTATCTTCCAAATTTTCAGGTAAAAAGTTATAGCCTTCTGAAATTATAGCATCCTGATATACCCAGAGAATGCACAGGGGGTTTACAGGTGAACACACAAAGAGTTAACATGGTTAGGTTAATGATGAGGATTACAATTTCAGCTGTGTATTGTTTTCTTCGTTTCAGGATGATAAATTCCGTTCCAGTGGACTCGCCCATCGAAGCCATCATAGCAGTAGCGCATGTGATCTTTGGTGACGGTGACATCACATGGGGTAGAATAGTTGGTCTCTTCTACTTCGCTTACAGAATGTGTGCTAGGGTAAGGAGAAAAAATGGGTGTAGGAATGGCAGTCATTATTTGTATCATCTGTAATATTGGTGGTGATGATTGTGATGTTATTACTCAGATATACAGAGATGCCAACTGTTCCTTTTTTGTAGTATTTTATATTGTTTTTATAAAAAATACTTCAGGTTTCTTGGAAAATTCTTTTTTAAATCAAAAAATTGTATTACTACATGTGGCTACATGTATTGCAGAAAAGGTGAAAACACTGTTTTTCCATCTAAAATATACCTTTTCATCCCTCAAAGTACTACAATGTTTTTTACATGGTTGGCATCCCTCGATAAAGTAGAAATAGTAATAGAAATGCCTAATTTGCGTGACCTGTGTTATAAAAAGGAAACACTGTGGACATGCAAGTACTGCACATCCATGACAAGTGTAAAATTTTATCTCACTTTCTCTTCTTCTACCCTCCTTTCCTTTCTGTCCCTCTCTTCTTCCCTCTCTCATTCTCTCTCCGTTTCTCCCTATTTTTTTTTTCTTGTCTCCCTAGGCAATAGATTCAATAATGGATATGACTTTTCCAAATTGGATCAACAAGCTGATAAAAGAAGTAGTCAAGTTTCTTGTCATGAAGTTTGCACACTGGATCATCAACAAGGGAGGATGGGTAAGTTTTAAAGGTCATGTACAGTTTTGGTAATAATAATAATAATAATAATAATAATAATAATAATAATAATAATAATAATAATAATAATAATAATAATAATAATAATAATAATAATATACAGTTCTTGTGTAGCGCATATCACATTATGATATAACGTCTCTATGCGCTTCCAAAGGACTTGGATATGCCCTCATAAACTTATTGGAACATTTCTTTATTCTTCATTCTCCAGAAGACAACCAAAGCATACCCGTTACCGATGGATATGTTGAGAATCAGAACTCTTAGCAAAGGGCTCACCAGGCCTTTTCAGGGGCCTTATTTCTTGAAGAATACATCCATGGTATAAACCTGAAAACTTTGTCTGCAATGAAGATTTCTTTATGTTTACATGATGAAATTGCTAGACACTATAAGAGGAAAAAAGTAAGCTGGTATATTTGAAAAATGAGAGGTAGAAATTATTTAGGTACAGGGACAAAGCTGTGAACTCCAGCATCAATCTTCACTGCACAGTGTTTGCCCACATGTAAAACCTATGCACACTCGGCCTCGTTTCATGAAACTTGTTATCAGTACTCAACTGCCACATTTCTGTGACAAATTTGCTCTCAGCCAATCAGATGCATGGATTTCAGTAGCTTATAACAATTATTGCAACTTGTTATTGATAACAAGGTTAATGAAACGGGGCCCAGCTCAGAACGAAGTGCTGAGATTTTTGTGCGAGGAGCCGTCTGGGTCAGAGGGTGCTTGGGTAGGTCAATAAATAGATTGGGGGGGGGGGGCATTTTAACAAACCAACTCCATGACAGTCATATTTCTTGTTGATTATCTGTAGAGATGTCATGAAGCTGGCAAAGTGTTTCATGAAAGGCTGACATCTGGGCGCTGTTTCATAAAAAGTTGCTATGATAGCAACTCCTGCTGGAATGGTAACTACCATGGCAACAGTGAAAATTCTGCTTCCTGATTGGCTTTTATAAGTAAAGTTGCCTTCCGGCAACAGTTGCTATCATAACAACTTGTTATGAAATGGGGCCCTGATGTCATTATCCACTGGATTTACTATCAATTCAAACATAATTTAGACTCAATTTTGCTCTAGCTGTTCCAAAATATAAAAAGGTCAAGGTCACAGAGGTCAAATAAATGAAATTTCTTGTGTTAGACTTGTTAACACAATATCTCAAAAACAATTTGAGGTATGAACTTCGAACTTGGTCCCATTATGTATCACCATAGGTAGACGATCTGAATTGATTATGGGGTATGTACATGTTGTAAATCAAGTGTAGAGGTCACAGAGGTCAAATATTTGAGATATCAGGTGTTAGCATTGTTATTGAGATATCTCAAGAACCATTTGAGGTATGAATTTCAAACTTGGCCATAGTATGTACCACTATAGGTAGACGATCTGAATAGATTCTGGGGTATGTACATGTTTTAGGTCAAAGGTCAAGGTCACAGAGGTCAAATACATGACATTTTGGGTGTTAGCATTGTTAATGCAATATCTCAAGAACCTGTTGAGGTATGAACTTCAAACTTGGTCCTAGTATGTATCACCGTAGGTACTGGTAGTGGAGGTAATGGTATACAAATATTGACTGCTTTGAGGGGCATGGTTGGAACTCTAGCCCAAGGTGATCTCGAAACTGTACTATGTCCCAAGACAAAGTTGAGGGGCATACATGTAGTATAGTCTTGAGATCACCGAGGAGCTAGAGTTTAAACCGTGACCCCCAAAGTGAGCAGTCAATATTTGTTTTATATACCGCATCCCACTTGACTTATGCTAAATTAAGGCATTAATATGAAGTTGTCGTTTTACTGGTCAGAGAAATTAAAGTATAGTTGAATTTTCACAATCGCAAATATAGATATGCACACAAGATATACTATGAGTTATGAGCATCTTACCCAGCCTACTTCTCTAGAGCTAGGGCGTAACAAACCATGTACTTATGTGTTATACTTATATGCCCAGTCAATAGTTTTTTCGCTATGTGCCCGGCAGTCAGCCAGCGGTTTCCATGACTGCACCTTTGACCAATCAGAAGCCTAGAATCTTCGAATATGGTATATGATAACTAATATGTAGCTGTTGTTGAGATGTGCATAAATCAAGAATTGCATGGGAGGTGGAGGCATAATCATGCCAATGTCGAATTGCTCTTATATTTGAATAATCATGTTCTTTTGATTTTTTCGTACTCTTTTTAACAGCTGGCCATCCGAGAGTATATGGGCTCACCGACCTGGATTTGGGGCACTCTTATGACCCTTTCAGCTAGCTGTCTACTCTTCTCCTTGTACAAGTTAAGTAGATGAAGCCCTGTCATCGTAAGCTTACGTGAGATGCAAGGCATGGGACTGTAAAGAATTGTTTGTGAAATATGAAGAACTGTCAAATGACTTGCTCGCGACAATGATATTTATTCAACTGTAGCAACGTAGAATTAGAAGATGGAGCTGCGTCATCTGAAACACACAAGGGGTGGAAGGCTTGAAACTGTTTAAAGGAAACCAAAACCCTGGGGAAAAAATCAATTTTAATGATAAGAGAGGATAGAGAGAAGCAATTTTTTTAAAAGTTCTATCAAAATCGTTTTTTTATACAAAATGAGAAACTTATACTTAGTTTTGTACACAAAATTTCATACTTTCTCCATTACATATAAATAAGCTGCTTTTCTCTTTGTGAGCTCAACATATGTCATGGCAAATACATTTTCCCATGATAAACATGTATCTTTAGCTGAAAAGGAGACGGGCTGCACCTTGAGAGATAATGGAGAAAATATGAAATTTTGTGTACAAAACATATCAAGAGATGTCCACAAAAACCTGCCATTTTGAGGATAGCCATAGAAAGTAAATCACGACTTTTCAAACTTTCTTAACTTTCTCATTTTGTAACCAATTTTGATGGATTTTTTTTTTTAATTGCTTCTCTCTTTCTTCTCTTTTCATTAAAATTGATTTTTCCCCTGGGTTCCCTGAAAAAAGGTATGTGAAATATTTCAACCCTGAACTGAAGTATTATGAAGTGTTAGAGCTAGGAATCCAGTCCCCTCTAAAAAAAAAAAAACAGTATTTTCCTGGGGGGGATAGCAGAAGGCCATACACTATTATAGTTTTACTCAGGGTTAAAGCCCTTCTGTTATGGTCTCAGAAATAGTGGTTGAACTTCAGCTACGATGTCAGTGGATACAGTATCCGTTATTACATAAAGTTCTTGGTTGTAAGAAGTCGTGATTTTATGTACTTCTCTGTACAGCACAAAAGGCTGATATGTCTGGGGTTTCTTATGTATAATTCAGGTTCCGATCATGGCTTCTTGGCCACTATTTTTTTTTTTTATTTTTTTTTTACAATTCTAAGTGTTTGCTAGAAGCGTTAGTTCTTGGAAAGTGGATGAGCCAGCCCACTTCACCATGAAATAGTTAAAAATGCTGCAATTATGTTCAGTATAAGTAGTGTATGTATCATGTATTACACTGTTATGAAGATTAACATGTTTACATGTGACCCGCCACCCCAGAACGGCCAATAAGTCGCAATGGGAGTTTTCACGTAAACAGCCAAAATAGCCAAGTTCGGGTGGAAAAGTTGATTTTTAGTTTTCAGTATGTTTTGAAAGGGAAACTATCGATTCACCATCTGGCTATATTTCAGGGTCAAGAGTGAGGCAGAAATGTTTTTCTTAGATTTAGAATGACTTTTTTTTTTTTTGGTCAGTTCTGGTTTGTCAATTCTCTGCCATCGACTCTCACTGTGCGTATTTCACCTAGGAAATGCTGCAGTAAAGTACTCTTTTATGCTTTATTTTTTCAATCCCCCGTAATTGGTATGGTCTGAAAGCTGTTTTCAAGATCTGTTCATTCCCGTCACTAATTCATAAACAGCGTTCCTCGTTTTCATGAAAAATATGATTGTCCAATGCTGAATAACATCTCTTTATCTGAGAGTGCAGCCACGCTTATTTCATTTTATCGCACAGAAGCTTGAAAACAACTTAGCATTATTAAAAAACTGTGTAATGTAACAAGCTCAAGCTAACAGGATACTGAGATCAATATCTATACAGAACTTGTATCAGGTTTCATTGAAATCTTGTAATCCCTTTATACTGGTTGCTAGGGGGTTTGGAGTCAGTGTATTGTACCATTGGACAATAGGACACAGCTCACACAGTGGTCCTGGATTGTCCCTTTTCTTTAGAGCCCATTTTCCATATTGTTCTGTTCTTGACCTTGACTGACTGGGGGACGTTCTCTGTAATTTGAAAGAGTTCCTAGTGTCTATGTTAGCCAAGTTATATCATTTTAAAGCTTAGAATCTCACCTTTCATATTCTGCAAAAAAAACAGAAAAAACAAAATTTCCAACTTAATGGGGGTTTGGGGGTGGCAGGTCACATACCATTTTTGTGAGTTTGTTCGAGATGAGTTTGTTCACGATATCAGGTTGTTCCTCCATTTATATAGTTTTTCTTTCTTACATTTGATTTTCTAAGACTAAAGGAATTAATGTATATATATATATATGTCTCTTCATATGATATTTACCATATCAGGACAACTCCCCCGGGGACAGGGGGGAGTTGTTCTTAGGGAGTTGTCATCCGGGAAAGGTGTCCTCCAGGTAGAATTGCCCTAGGGTGAACTGTCCCCCAGAGGAACTGTGCTACAGGTGGGAGTTGTCAGGTGGGAATCGTATCGGGGGAGTTGTCCTAGAACCAATATTTACAACTCAAGGGAATGTTTGAATAGTGATAGGTAATACTGTATTGATACAATGAGGCATACCATTGTATGATAATGAAAACCATTACAGGGCCAAAGGCATTTTTATGTAAAAAGAACTGGTTCAAAAATTGTTGAATTGTATATTATGTTTCTCTTCTTTCAGCATATGCTTTTAATGTAATTGTATTTTATGTACCAAGTCTATATAGTACAGAATTTGAACAGATCGGTGGAAGTTATAGTACATAATGAACAAGAAAAAGCATGTGTGTGTTTTTTATTATTTTATTATCAAACTTTAACCGCTGAATTTATAAGTGTACGGATGGATGCCCATAATCTTTCACCCGTTGATTTTGACTTAAAGGCATTGGTTAACATTGTTATAATTTAAAATAAAAAACTCATTTTGTTAATTGAAAATGGGATAAACATAATGTTTATCGTGTACAAATACCAGTCTGAAAGTTTCAAGGTAATGATATCCACAGGAAGTATTTTTAAAAGTTAGAAATGGGAACCAATGTTTGAAAAATATACCGGGTCGGTTGCACAGACTTGGTGTAAGGAGTGCGCATGTGCACACGGCTCACTGGACCATACTGTGTGTATTGGCGTATCACGCGGAGGGAGGCAGATAACGGTCTTTTTTAACTCGAGCAAAACGGTCCTCTTATTTATTGTCTCTGAGACCAAAAATAATAAAATCGCGGTTTGCATCTTACTAACAGTTTTTCATTCCAAATTATGGTTGGTTTCAGGGTTTTTGAGTACAAAAACAAGTACTCATACACATCTTAGTTTGAGAATTTTTAAAATCAGCTCCTCACAAAGTTAGCCAATGCTTTTAAAGTTGCCCAGACTTGGCGTATAGATGGCGCTTCACGCAATGCTTGCATAAATCCTACAGGGCAGTGCCATGACAGTCAGACTGTTCGTAAATGTATACGAACCAGTCTAGTTGTGCATACACAAATACATGCTGAAGTATGGATATCCCCTTCCACCGAACTTACTGCATATCGCTAATTGCTCACCACGAGGGAACAAGCCTACCGAAAAAGCATTGCCGATACTCGCATATTCAATATCTGTGTTTTTCATATATTGTATGCAAGGAGATGTATACTGTATTTACCTCTTTTTTATGGCGGGGGGGGGGGGGGGGGGGGGGGGGGTGTAACATAAAGAGATACAATCAATCTTACAATCAATTGTATCTCTTTAGTACATGGTTTGCCATAGACTGACGATTGATATCAATCGTAAGATTGATTGCATTTTTATGTACACCCCCCCCCCAGAAGTGATAAATTTGTAAGGATCAAAACTTTTCATTAGTTTCGAGTTAATGAATGTAGCATGCTTCCCCCCCCCCCTCTCTCTCTCTCTCTCTCTCTTCAGATAGTACTTTTATGTTCCTATTTACACTTTATATCCCCTTTTTTTTTCTACAACTGCGATGTGCATTCATGCCCTCCATGAAATCATATTGTATTGAATCTGCTGAAGCAATCTCCAAACTGTCATAGTATATCTCTGGTCATATATTCCCATTCATGGAGATACATTGTAAAAAGAAACATAAAGGTGGTCATATTCAACGGACGAGTACTCATCTATTAAAAATTGATACAATACTATAGTGAAAATGACCTGAATTCTAGTAAAATATTTGACTAGAACATAGGATCACACGAGCTTTAACACTAATTTGACACGATTCTAATGGAAATGACCATATGACCATTTTAGGAAAATTTATGTTCATTTTTACTAGAACTCTGGTCATTTTCACTAGAATTGTGTCAAATTTGGCTAGAACAGTGCAAGTGCCCTGGGATCCGGTGTTCTAGTAAAAAGAATTTCTAGAATTCCGGTCATTTTCACAAGAATTGTTTGTCAATTTTATCCAGAATAGTGCTGCGATCTAGCAATGTAGTCAAATCCTCTTTAGAGTGAAGACATAATTATTCTAATATATTTCTGCTGCTGGGATGTCCATTCTTAATGCTCACATATTTATAAGAATTTTATTTTTTACAGGGCTGGGGTTTTTAAAAAACATTTTATGCACATACTTTGTATTTGAAACTATATATTGTAGATTAGCATTGCCAATATAATCGTTTGTTTTCTGTTTGCATTACTGTGTCTTGGAAGGCATGATGTCAATCCATTTTATAATTTCATTGGGGGAGGATACTTTCAAAAAAAAAAATTGACAAGCAAAAAAAAAAAAAAAAAATGAATATGCGTTTAATGAATATGCATTTTGCTAGCTGTAAATGAATAATCATTGACTCTAAAAGCAACACACAATTGACATTATTATCTGCAGTCTTTTTTTTCATAGCCATGTTATTTAACCATGACTGCCCTTTTCCTTTTCCTTTTCAAGTATTCATCTTTGAAATCATCACTGCTTGCCCATTGAAGTTATATGTATTTGTAGGAGTATATGGCCTAATGGCATCTTGAAGCAGCATTGCTAGATACATGTACATGTATTTGTGTGTTTGTTTTGTTGTTTATGAATCTCATAGTTTCCATATGGGGTATGGATGTAAAAAATAAATATTCAAATGATGAAATATTAATGCTGTTGAATACTTTCATCAACTTGTTTTCTTGTGTCACGTGATTATGCTCAAATCTTAACCCTTTCTTTCTAAGTCGCACGGCTCCACATCTTTCCACTCCGTTCAGTCAACTTCTCTCTCTTTCTCTCTCTCTCTCTCTCTCTCTCTCTCTTCCGAAGAGATATACATACAGATACTTTCCCCATCCCAATTTCTCTGTCATCAACTTTCATCCTTCATCCGTCATCCTTCACCGCCCCTTCCCCCCCCCCCATCTCTTTCTTTCCCCTTTCTTTCTCAATTCTCCAGTTGTTTTTGTTGTTATAACGTTTCTGCTCTGCTTTTGTCTTTTCGTGTTGTTGTTGGTTTTTTTATCTTTTTCTCTTTTTTCCCCCTAATTTGAATATGAAAGTCATTATATTGTAAGAGAAAGGTTGTAAAAGAGGGAGAGAGGAACACTCTACAAACAGTCTAGTCAGATGTCGTGGATTACCAGATCGGGGGCCCGTTGCATAAAACTTACTATAATAGTAACTTTGCTATCAATGGTAACTACCATGGTAACACCTTGCTCAACAGCCAATCAAAATCCAGTATTCCATGAAAATTTACTATAATAGCAAAGTTACTATAATGGCAAGTTTTAACGGCACCCAGATGGGCAACAGCTAGATTGTAGTCAAAACTGACACATTTCTAATAAAATTGACCAGGATGCTAGTTAACATAGGACCTCGCGAGAACCAGCACTACTCTGGTCAAAACTGACACAGTAAAAATGAACAAAGCCTTTGCTAGAATTCTTGTAAATTTCACTAGAATCGAGTAAAGTTAGTGTTGGTGCCTGTATTGATCCGGCGATTTAGTTAATTGACTAGAATGTTATAGCAATTTTTACTAGAATTGTGTCAATTTTGACTAGAACATTATCAGTCAAATTTGACTAGATTTGTTTTAGAGTGAAGGGGGAAGGTGGGGGATGCATGGATGGGCGGACAACAGATCAGAATAAAAGGTCCAAATCAAAACTGGAATTTTCGACTTGAAAGTATTTATTGAAATCAAACCAGCCCGCGGGAGGATATCGATATCCCCTGTCCTCTTTGATATTTTAAGCTCTTATCGGCACTCTTATTGAAATAAAAGACTTAAACACCAAATATTACACCCTTCCTGTGTTGTATGAAAGGCAAAGGTCACATATATGATAATGCTTAATAAAGTTGTAAAACTAGACATCACTAATCTATTTGGGATAGAATACTGTGACATCAGCCTAATCTTCAATCGAGTATCCAGCCAAGAAAACCTTACATCGGTATCAACAGATAGCTTGTTACAGTTCTAAAAATCAACACTGGCGCTTGACATCGAATATCAGCCGAAGTCTCGACATCGATTAAGCCACGAACAACAAACACTCTCTCTCCAACTACATAGCTAAATCCTATATAATATTCAATATAGTATTTTACTATACACTCTAAAACAGACTAGTTAAAATGACTAGATTAAAGGATCAGCTGAGTGCAACTAATATTTCTAGTCATACATCTTACTATATCCTAGAGAGAACTGTCACTAGTCCAAAACGACTAGAAAATAGTCAAAAATTACTAGAAAAATGGTAAACAAAAAAGAAAGATGAAAAAAAAATGACTGAAATAATAATTGCACCAAGCTGACCCTTTTAACAATCAGTTAAATTTAGTTTGTTTTAAGAGCGTAGAATTTGGTTGCAGAAATGTGACAATGATGTATGATATATCTCACTACCTGAAAACCCTGCTCTTCTTCTTCTTCTTCTTCTTCTTCTTCTTCTTCTTCTTCTTCTTCTTCTTCTTCTTCTTCTTCTTCTTCTTCCTCCTCCACCTCCTCCTCCTGCTCCTGCTCCTCCTTCTTCTTCCTGGAGATGGGGGGGGGGGGGTATCATCAAATACTTCCATCAACCGTTCCCCTCCCAGTCTACAGCTGATCGATATATCTCCCGTTATATAAATGAGAGATATCAGCTGTCCATACGTTGTGAGATGTCTCGGCGTGCAGGGAAACGTATAAGCGACATGAGATCTTACGCCGTTGGACAGAAGATGTGATTCAAAGCAATCAAATGGAAAGGAAAAAGTTTTTGTTGTTGTTTATTTTGTTTTTGTTTTTGTTTTTCCTATTGACAAGACTTACAATAGTTAGACGCACAAGAATGCCTTATCATAATAATACTCTAACATGATCCCTTACCTTAGAAGAATTTGAATCTAAGCTACGAATTGCAATTTGCACTTGTTTTTGTACCCCCAAAATGTGCTCCTATTCTAATGGAATTTCAAAACATTGATTGAGGTGCTTTAAAAAGGAAATTTTTTGTGGTACCGACATTGTAACCAATTATATGCAAACAGAAAAGGGGCATTGTTTCAACGAAAGCTCTTTATGAAACTTAAAACTAAAAGAAGATGAAAGAAAGATACCCTAAAAAAAAAAAACCTGACATGTTCAATCACATTTTGAAAGGGCCGAGTAGTGACCCAAACTGGTAGATTAACACTTTGAACATGCTGGATTCAACGCTATGAACACTGATGACGGTAGGAATCCAGTATGTTCAAAGCGTTAATCTATCATTTTGAAAATGTAGTCACTCCTCATGGTGATTTAACATTTTAGTTTTTAGATTGTACAGTTACAGCCCTTACCAGACGTGTATAGGTTTCTATTTAACGAAACGCCAGCAAATAGTTTCAGATATAGGTGATCAAACTTTTAGTTCTCTGAAAATGCACGGATGATGATGATGACGATGATGATGATGATGATGATGATGATGATGATGATGATGCTGATGATGATGCTGCTGATGATGACGATGTGGTGAGGATAAGGATGAGGATGGGGATGAAGAAGAAGATGATGATGATGATGATGATGATGATGATGACGATAATGATGGCATAATGTTTATCTGGAAACTGGGAGAACTGTCTGAAATGCGTTTCGGAGTCCTCTCTGCAGCTTTACTCAGCTTCGGCACCGGCTTCCTGTAATTTAAGAAAGTGGGGAAACGATTTGAGGATAGCATGGAGAAAAAAGTCAGAAATAATTGAAAAGGAACCATAATTTTAAGTGCAATCAAGAACTTGTGTAAGTTTTGTCAGTCAACAAAGCTGTTGATACATCACTCGTATAAAAGGCAAATAAACAGCCAACCAAGCAGACAACTCACTAAATAAATGAAGGAATGCATGAATAGATAAATGAATAAATAAATATATAAATAAATATATAAAATACTAAATAGATAGATGAATAAATAAATCAATCAATCAATCAGTGTGAAATATAGACGAGAGACAGGCTTCCCTCCATCAGTTATTTTAAACCCCAAAGTTTTGCATTCTATTGTAGTGCTCACACTAGTGTCTTTTCTAAGTCTGATTCCATCAATGTGCATGCTGTAAGATGATATTTCTTCTTCTTCTTCTTCTTCTTCTTCATCATTTTCTGCTTCTTCGTCTTCCTCCTTCTCCTCCTCCTCCTTTTTTCTTCTTCAGGAAAATATATTCAAAACCTTCCAAATACCAGAGAAAGTGCAATTATAAAACTAATGACAAAATAAGTTTCATATAATTTCTAAGAATTTGAGTTAGCTCACGTTTGAAGAACATTCAAACAATTCTTACCCCAAATGGGATGTTGAGCTTCTGAATCTTTCCATCACCACTCTTGGCTCCTTTCAGTCTAAAGAGAGGAAAGTAAAGAACATGATTATAATGTGAAACACACACACCGATATGGATGCTTGCACTGCTCGTGATGGCACGGTTGGCACCGCATGTGCATTGCGCCAACCAGAAGCCAATATGGCCGAAATACAGAAAACATGTCTGAGAAGTAAGACTAGCAATGAATGTGTGGTATAAATTTCTTATAGCACTCTCTACAGCGTCAACTTCTCGCTGTGTTCAGGGCGACTGGTTGAACTTTGTCTCTGAAAGTTACGGGTTCGAATCTATGGTGACCCTGCAGTACGCTCAACAACGTGTCATGGGCGCCGTAAATTTCGCGGCCAATGGACGCGAACTTTGCGTTCCGGTCGCGAAATTCGTAACCCGGGACACGAAATTAGTGACCCGGGACGTGAATTTCGCGCCTGGTATGCAAAGTTTGTGTTCACTGGCCGCAAAATTCACGGCGCACATGACCTGTTGTCGAGCGTACTTCAGGTCCACCTTACGAATCCTTACACTGATAGGCCTAATATTTTTGCCGTAATAAAATTCGTAATTTTTATTAATAGCATTAATTCAGTGGATAAAATTGTTAAAGGATCATAGGTGTTCTTCAGTCAAGTCGCTGATACAAACTTAAAAACACAGCGAGCTTAAAAAGACCCCGCGCGCACCAGCCCTGGCCGGATCCGTCACTGACTATAGATGTCGTTTGTAAGATAGAAGACAGAAAAATCAGGACGCATTTGAAGTGAAAATGCAAACGATTAAAACAGAAAACACATCATTTGATACACTGAGTGTTGATTGTATATCTGTACATAAGAGAAGACAAGACGAAAGAGGGACAAGACAAGAAAAGACAACACAAACAGACAGGAATTATAAGGGGGAAAAGAGGAGAAAATAGCAAGAAGTTAAAAAGAGTAAATGGGAGATGGGCTGCCACAGACCAACATGACATAAGATGACCGACAACCAGACTGAAATATAAAAATATACAGGTGGGAATTTCGTATGTATAGGATAGTGCGATGACCTTGATTAGACGTAACCAAAATTGAAATCTCAGTTCCATTGTTAACTGTTGTAAGAATGAAGCAGGAAACGTTTGAGTTTATGTTTGAAGGCATTCAAAGAGACACTATCTTTAATATCATTACTAAGAGAGTTCCAGAATTTGGGACCGTTGTATATGAATGTGTTTTTGGCTAATAAAGTTCTGCAGAAAGATAAATGAAATTCGTAAGGGCGTCTCGTGGGATAGTTATGGTAAGATTGATTTTTAAGAAACATGGCATCAAAAATATGTGGAAGAGCATTATTATTATAGTTGTACATAAATTGCCCTAACTGGAATAAATACAGGTCTCTGACTTTCAATATTTTACTCTCAAAGAACAACGGATCCGTGTGTGAACGGAAGGCAGAGCTATGAATAACACGAAGTGCCTTTTTTTTTTGCAAAAGTAACAATCTGTCTATTAGACATTGATGGGTATTTCACCAAGCAAGAATCCCATAATTCAAATAGGGTAAAATTAAAGATGAATAAAGCATAATAAGTGATGTCGAAGGAATAAAAAATTTGATAATAAAAAAAAAATTTGATAATAAGATAAATGAAATTCGTAAGGGCGTCTCGTGGGATAGTTATGGTAAGATTGATTTTTAAGAAACATGGCATCAAAAATATGTGGAAGAGCATTATTATTATAGTTGTACATAAATTGCCCTAACTGGAATAAATACAGGTCTCTGACTTTCAATATTTTACTCTCAAAGAACAACGGATCCGTGTGTGAACGGAAGGCAGAGCTATGAATAACACGAAGTGCCTTTTTTTTTTGCAAAAGTAACAATCTGTCTATTAGACATTGATGGGTATTTCACCAAGCAAGAATCCCATAATTCAAATAGGGTAAAATTAAAGATGAATAAAGCATAATAAGTGATGTCGAAGGAATAAAAAATTTCAGTCTGTTGATAATGCCTATATTTCGTGAAATTATTTTGCATATATTTTCAATGTGATTTTTCCAATAATATAATTCCAAGAAATTTTGTATGTGGAACAATTTCTAAGGGAGTATCATCAAAAATAATGTCCATTGGTAATGCATTTGTGGAATTACTGAATAACATATATTTTGTTTTCTTGAGATTCAAAGATAATCTATTAGCTTTTATCCATTCAGTAACTTTAATGAGTTCAGAGTTAATAACATTGATTAAAGTTCGTGGGCACTCGTGGGAGAAAAATAAGTTGGAGTCATCAGCAAACAAGATAAGTGACAGAATTTGGGATGACCTATACAGAAATCATTAATGTAAAGGGTAAACAACAGTGGGCCCAGTAGGCTACCCTGAGGGACTCCACATTTTATATCTTGCATGTTAGAATTATGACCTTGCAATTGCAAATCATATCAGGTGAAATAAATGATATTTTCTTGACTATCCCAACTAGTATACTCAGAGAATGTTCCCGTAGCACTTTATCCTTGCCATCAAGTCCGAGAATGTTGCATATTTTATAATAATAATAATGATTATCATTATCATCATCAATAAACTTACTTCTCTTCCTGGATTGCTTCGATTCTAGATGTCAACTCCTTTATCTGAAATGGAAAAATAATAAAGTCAGTAAATTACTTTTCTCTGGCGACATTTTCTAATCGATAATCACGGAAAAGCTCGACGTTAGTTACTATGTCTTAGTATCCAAGTCCTATTAAAGGAACGAATCCTCATTTAAAAGTTAAGTATTTTTTTTTACCAAAGTGAAGATCAAAGATTAAAGATAAACTCATGCTTTCAGAAAATGATGGTGAGTGACGTGGACTGCTGCCCATTTTCTTTTTCTTTTTTTTTTTCATTAGAACGTAGAACCTCAGGCCTGCTCTCACAGAAGGCGTGGTTGGTCTAAGACTTCAGCGACTGCAGGGTACCGTGTTTTGCGCGCCAAAAGGGAGCTTCTTTGTACTTCGAAATTGAAAAAAATATATAAGCAAAGACAAAAACAAAGCATAGAACAAAACAACAACAGCGAAAATCGCGCTAGTTTACTTTCGTATGAAATTGTATATTACAGCTTATACACTCTTAGAAAAAAAAAAATGGTGCTGATTAAAACCTTTTCTTGTCCCACATTTGGAACCTTTAAAAGATTCTTCAAAGAACCATTAAAAGCATATAAATTTAAAGTTCTCTAAATGATTTTAAAGGGGTCTTTGAAACCATTATTGGTTGTACAGGGAAACCTTTTTGGGTTCTTGAAAATATAAAGAACCCTAATTTATAGAAACAACGTTTTTCTAGAGGTTCTAAATACGGGACAAAAAGGTTCTAACTAACACATTTAATAAGAATGCACGTGTGAGAGAATGATAAAGGAGTGACTTAGGCAACTTACGTCATACTTCTGACGCTTCTCCTTCTCCTGTAGATCAAAGAGGGCGCCAAATGCCTTGACGATCTTGTTATGAAGTTCCGTGGCGAGGGCTTTCATGCCTTCCTCTGAAGACATGCTCTCCGGATCGAGCGGCGGGACGCGCTTGGCAAGGGTCTCCTCCTTCTCCTTCTTCAGTTCGGCTGGAGTCATCTTGGCGAAGCGGACACGCTCATCCTATAGGGTGAGATGAGATGTAAAGAAGGTAAGACAAAATAGAAGATTTACAAAATTGGATGGGGAAAAAAGAAGGAAAAAGTAAAGAAAAGGGATGGTGAAGGAGGCCAAGGAACAGGAGGAGAGAAAGAGAGTAAGGGACCAGGGAAGGAAAGATAGAAAGCACTGGGTGTATGGAGAGGAAGAGGTGAAGGGGGAGGGCGGAGAGGGGGAGGAGGAGGGGGACGAGGAACAGAATGACCGCCTAAAAGAAAGGCAAGTATAATTACAAATTAAAGGATGACGATATTTATTTATTGGTACATTACCAACTTAGCTTATAAACAAACACCATAAGCACAAAACAGGGAAAGGGAATAAAATGAATTATGTATCCAGCTAAGCTCAACTCTATGAAGAAACAAAATCATTCTGAGAATCGCTACTTAAAATCGCTGCTATATAGGTATTATAGATTCTGTTTAGTTTGTCATGTTTATGGCCTACAATCATGACAAGCTAGCATATAGAAAATTCAAAATGTCTTTTGTCGATATTAGATAAATCAAGCTGAGATGATTGTGATAAGACCATTGCCATGATTGCTGACAAAGTTACCTTTGGTTGATTGTTTGACTTTTGACTTTTTTCCTGGGGTGGCGCCAGGGTATTTTGATGGGGAGGGGGGCTAGATGACCCACAGGTGAAATTGTTGACTTTTGAATGAACAAATAGGGGTATTACATACAGTTGCAAGCCACAGGCCTCTCTTTTTCCTGTCTTCTTTCTTCTTCCTCCTCTTTTTCTTCCTTTTCTCCTCTTTCCCCCCTTTTTTTTATCATTTCAAAAATCATAGGGGGCATTCGCCTCCTGCCCCTCCCCCTGTAGCGCCACACTGCTCTTTTCTAATTCTAGCATAAATAACTAAGCTGATGAGTCGAAGCAAAACTTGTGTTTTGTTGTTTCTGATTGATGAATGCCAACAGGAACGTGATTGTAACTGGTCAATACTGGCAACATTTGCATTTCGTTAATTCTAATTAATCGATGAAAATGTAATGTTTGAACAAACCAAAACGTTACAAAAGAAAAACAAAATATGTACAAAACGTCGGAAAGATTATGCAATATTTCACACACTAAGTAATAATGGGGAAAAAAAAATTGTACAAATCAAGAAACAAAACTGAAGTACAACCATTTAAAATAATGATAACGTGTATAACAATCATCTAAGATTATTTATTTGAATTTGCAGGCTATCTACAAACCTGAATGACTGGTTGGAATTTGTTGGGGTTTTGCATGGCTCGCTTTCTCTCCTCTCTCTCCCTCTTCTTCTTCTCTTGGGCTTCTCTGATGCGACGGTTCTCTTCCTCCTGCCGTTGTCGGCGCTCTTCTTCGTTCTTCTTGATTCTGTCCAACCACATCGCTTGCTCTGCTCGTCGGCTAGCCTGGTTGGAGGGAAGAATGGGATTGATAAAGAAAGAAAGAAAGAAAGAAAGAAATAAAGAAAGAAAGAACCTGTCAGGCAACTCAAAAGAACAACCCTCTCGATTCAACGATGGTAAAGGCAACAACGATATTCAGGGACTGAGCATTGCATGTTCAACAGCCAATCAAAATCCAGTATTCCATGAAGAGTTACTATAATAGCAAAGTTACTATTATAGTAAGTTTTATGCAACGGGCCCCAGCTGAAGTGTCTTATTTTACGAGACCGACAATCAACGAGACAGAGTGACGTACTTGTTGGTTTCACAGATCATAACGATTTTTTTCTTTCTTTTTTTTTCTGTGGGTTAATGTATACATTTACTTTTGGTCTCGGGTTTTATAGTGTATATGAAATTTCACTGTTTGTAAGGTTTATTGCAAGTAAATGATTATGTCTGTATGATGTATTTTCTTTCTGCCCCGCTTTCTTTTTTATAGTCATGATCATGATGATAGTTTAGAAAGAATTCAAGTAATTCTGTGAAAGGGGAAAAAAGGAAAGAAGAAGAAGGAGAAGAAGAAGAAGAAGAAGAAGAAGAAGAAGAAGAAGAAGAAGAAGAAGAAGAAGAAGGAGGAGGAGGAGGAGGAGGAGGAGGAGGAAGAGAAGGTCTGGAAAAGAAGAAGAAGAGGAAGAAGAAGAAGGAGGAGGAGGAGGAGAATAATAATAATAATAATAATAATAATAATAAGAAGAAGAAGAAGAAGAAGAAGAAGAAGAAGAAGAAGAAGAATTACGGCTGAGATACTCACCCTTCTCTCCTGGATGGTATTAATCTCTTCATCATACTGGTCTATCACCTTCTTGAGTTCACCACGAGCCGCTTCAACCTCAGCAAGAAACTCCTGTCTCTGTCGTGGAAATTGAAATAACAACAAAAACAGCATCACAGATTATTCAGTGTTAAAAACCAGCCATCAGGATGTGAATTGGCGCAATTAGTTTAGATTTGATTTGATCTGATTTGATTTGATTTATTTATTGTCCGTTTTACAGTGTATACAAAAACAAATATATAAATTCAGTAAATATAATGAAATATCATTATAAAAAGAAAGAACAGAATTATTGAGGATACTGAACAAAAATAAAGTTGATCTAGCTGAAAAAAAATAGTAAAACAGAGGGGCAAGCTTAAAAAAAAAGCAAAGCTTGTAAGGTGCAAGCCCCTGAAACTTCCATAGTTACATGCTGTCAAAGACGAGTATATCCATAGGTATATTAACAAAACTAAATCAAAAGCAGAAGTTAAAAATCAATAGCATAATCAAAACAAGTAAAGTAAGGGAAAGAGGTGGGAGGTGGAAGAAGAGAGTGTGTGATATAAGAGGAGGGGATAAGAGCGTTAAGGTTTGGGTTGTTGATAGCTATTATTATCAGAAGGGGAAATTATTCAAAAATAAAAGACAACATGGGACATTTTTTTTTTCTTTTGAAAATTCCATTGTTTTGAAATATTATTCTCATGTTTTGCATTTATAAATTGATGTAATTATTTCTGATATATGTATTTCTCTTTACTGTTGAAGATGGGAAATAAATGAAATGGAAATGAATTGAATCAGTCTGTATAGAAAGGGATATAAAGTAGAGAAAATGGTCTCATTAGAGGGGGGGGGGGGGGGGTATTGGAATGGGGAAGGGCACTTAGCCCAAATTCGCTATCCCCTAACCATCGCTTCGGCCCTTCCAAAGATGGTGATGAGGAGGAAGCTGTTTTTGCACAGATCTGGGACTGTATTAGGAGAAGTTTCCTGAGGCAGTTGTCCTACCTGGGATACCGTGAGGTTGCTATCATATAGATTATAATTATTTGCGCGGAACTACAGTTTTCCGCAGGCGTAATTTGCTATAGATGTATATATAGTTGTCCTTAAATCGCCAAAGACAAAACAAACATGATAAATATAATTTAACTTGATGTGTCATGCAGTTTAAAATATGGGCATTTTTGGAATTTAAAAGCAAAATCTTGGACGCATGCAAAGTCATTTTAAATAAAGAGACAATCAAGTAAAATAAGATTTATCTGTTTTCTTTCGTTCTTTCTTCCTTTCTTTTTTTCCTTTTTCAGAATGATGTGGACCTTATAGATCTTGTTATATTGTTACGGGGGGGGGGGGTCAGTTTGGTGAGTTTTGTTAGCTTTAGTGTCTACTTGTAATACTAATTGTTGTTACAAATAATTTATAATCATATAAAGTTATAATCTTTCTACTTTAACGTTGTTAAGTGATATAATATGTTAGCTATTCCATCTGACTACTACTAAAATCTATATCGGACGTCAAATACAAAACAAACATGCACAAACTCTGAAAAAAAAAACCCGAAAACCCCAAAATGATTAAGAAAAAAAGTTGTTGATAATGCTGCGGACATTATTCAGATCAAATGCTTGCTATTAAAAAGTTATTACAAAAGACAATGAATTTCAAGACTTTTTTTATGATGATAAGGAGATTTTGGATAATTATATAAGCTTCAAATATGTATGTACTTTTCAAAACGTTCACCTCAATGACAAAGAAAAAAAAAGTACAGCTGGTTGGCTTTGCAAGATTTTCCCCAAGCTTTTTGTACACACACTGCCTTACATTGATCGACAAGGGCTCTCTCCACGACGGGTCATGTTGCCATGAATTTCGCGGCCAAGTCGCGAAATTCGCGACCAAAATCCGCAAGTTCGCTACAAAAGTCGTCAACTTTGCGGCCAAGTCGCAAAGTACGTGTCCAGAGGTCGCGAATTTCACGACTTGGACGCGAAATTCACGGGGCACATGACCTGTCGTCTATAGCGTATACTTAGGGCCACCATAATACACTTGCACACGGCGCTGGATAATATTATGCTCGTTATACCCTGTTTTCCGAGGGTTTGTGACAGTACTTGCATGCTCTTTTGTCTCAGAGAAGTGTCTGACCCATAAATTTTGTTAATCTGCCATATTCAGTCTTGTTAGATTTTCTAGCTATATAGTAATTCCAAGAACACTTCATTCACCAAAGTTCAAACCTTTTCTTCCGCACGCTGTCTCTCCTCATCCGTCATTCTGTCGAACGTTAAAAACAAAAAGCAAATGAATGAATAACATAAAATATAATGGCACAAAAACGGACGAGGTATTGGCAGACATATCCAGAAAGCCTGCGGAAATGCATGGAAAATCACATTAAAATAAATAAAAGACAACAATATGCAGCAAATCAGAAATGAATGTTTTGTGCGTCCTATAATGTAGCCTATGAACACGTGCACTGTGCTCTGGGGATGAAACTTTTTAGCAAACCAAACAATTCTTGTAAATTTGGGGTAGCTATACTCTCTTGTAAAAAAGCGTTTACTCTGTTAGGAGTGAATTTGTGAATTAAGAGCAAAAATTTGATATTCACTCTTTTAGGGGTGACCTCAGTGATCACTCAAATTTTTGAGTGATCACCCCTCAAAGAGTGAATATTCACTCTTAAATTACTCTAAATGCGCTCTCTTCTGAAATTCACTCCTAACAGAATGAACGCGTTGACTCTTTTTTTTTTTTAAGAGAGTAGGAGCGACACGTATGGCGCGCCCAACGGCCCATCATCCGTTGTTGCAGATGCCTTTTCACTCTAAAAATCTTAGACTAGAAACAGGGACAACTCCGAAATTTGACTGAAAAAAAATCTTAATCTGATGGAAAATGCGATTTGGAAATCAGTCTTATTACAATTTCTATAGCCGCTTTTACACATTCTTTATCTTTCTAAATTTAGGCTGAATTGAGAAAAAGTTTGCCCCTCATTCCGCATGATTAAAATCATTGCTGTCACCCTGCTTAAAATGCCAACAAAAACATACCAACAAACAAACAACAAACAAATGCACAAAAAACCCGAAAACAAGATAGACTGAATAAACAAACAAGCAAACAATACGCAAACAGCAAAACCGCATTTGGGGGGGGGGGGGGAGAAAGAATGTTCAAATGGTTTATAAACTATTTCTTCATTTCTGTTGCATAAAGCTCACACGTCGCCACAACCTTCTTCATACCATTTTAAACACATCAAGAAACAGAAAACATTTGGATCTATACCTTTTCTCGGAATCGACAAAAGGAAAGAAGATGAAGAAGGAATATGAAATAAGAATAAAGAGAAGAAGAAGAAGAGGAAGACGAGGGAGAGGAGGAGGAGGAGGAGGAGGAGGAACGAGGAGGAGAAAATCGAGAAAAAGGAGAAGATGTTGCTATCAGAGTTTAGCAGACATAGATAAAACTTACGCCTCTAGATCTGTTTCAGCCATTGTTGGAATACCACTTGTCAAGATAAGTCTGGAAAGAGAGAGAGAGAGAGAGAGAGAGAAAAAAAAAGAGAGAAAGGATTAATTTCATGAAAATAATGATAATACAGTTGAATAAAATGCGATATATCTGATCTGTCACCATGTCATACCATTAACCCTATAAAGTCCAGGGTATTTTTCTCCTTCCCAGGCTGAAGGGGTGGGCGGGGCGCATTGTGCCCCAACATAATTCTTTTATTATTAGGCCGATCACTTTCAAATTTGAGAAAGATAGGTAGCACAACTCAAATTATGAAAGTCACTACTTTGAATTCTCCAAAGGTCACCCACTGGGGATCTGCTTACTGAATTATGAAGAAATACATAATTTATATGCTAAAATTATTCATTTTTCATCTTTTTACAAAAAAAAATTACAATCGTTATCACTCCATAATTTGAAGCAATTCAGAACATCACAAGAGAATAGAAATCCATATATTGCACAAATTTCTTGTTAACCGAAATGGTCACACAAAATTTGACTGACGTGGTTGTCAACTTATGGTTACCACACTCTTAAGAAAAAGTGCAACTTTGCATCCCAAATGCTTCATGGCAGCACCTTTTGGGGTGAAATCTTGCACCCTACATAACAAAGGTGCAGATATGCACCCTTCTGTACTTGTTTGCACCCGAAAATGCTCATCTGCACCCTAAAAGGTGCAATTATGCACCTTAAAGGGTGCAGAAAGTGTTGCATCCAAAGGGGTGCAAATTTTGCACCTTCCCTAAAGGGTACAACTCTGCACCTTGAAGGGTGCAAAATTTAGCTCTTTGCACCCTTAATGGTACACAATGCTTCTTTGGGTTCAAAGTTGCACCCTTAACCCTTTGCACGCGAAAGGTGCAATTTTGCACATTCGTACAATTAAATGCAATAATCGTTTAATAATTAGTTTTCTCTGTCACTTTTGTACTACAGGACTAACAAATGACTATAATGCTCAAGTATCATCCACAGAATAGTTATCAGTATCATAGATGCAATGAGGAAAGTCAGATTCAAAGAAAATATCATACGAACAATGGTCATTATTATCTCCTCAGAATTAATTCAGCGTGCAAAGAGTTAAAGGAACTCCTAGTGTATCATTTGAAGGGTGCGAAATTGAACTTTTTTTTTCTATAGTGTGCATGCCAACATAAGATGAACACTTATTCCAAACGTAATGAAGGAGTGTGCCTCTTTCAGCGTCTGAAGAAAGAGTCTCTTTTCTATTTCTCTATTTCTATTATAAAACTTTGCAAGTAAGTTTTACACCTCAGCTGAATGTAATCCGATACACCGCTGTGCCCAAATAAGGCGATTGCCGCAGTTACAGCTTGTGCGATTGTGCAGCGAAGGCTAAAAATAGTCTGGCTCCCCAGACTTTATCTTAATTGTTTTAGTATGTGCACTGACATTATGAAGTTTATGACTGAGGCGGCTGGGATAAGGCCAGGTCATCAAGATAATCACTATCATCTATTTATCATTCATGAGATAAATCAGTCGAAATTCTCAGCTTTATGACTTGGAAATAAAGAAAGAATTTAATTGAACATTTTGGTTTGGAAATTAAATTTTGTAAAGGTATCTCAAAATAATAATAAATAAATGAATAAAATAATAATGTTATTCCTCTCCCCCCCCCCCCCCCTCACCACACACCCGGGTATTATGTTGGGGCTTATTGAAAAGGGGAGATGGGGTCTTAAATGGAAGGGGGAAAATCAACCCAAACCATCGAGTTTAAATGGAAAGTTGAGGCCAGAATCGTATACATTCAACGACTTTGACGACGGTTTCCAACACTCTTAGAAAAATGGTGCTGATGAGAAACTTTTCTTGTCTAAAGGAGTCTTTAGAACCATTAATGGTTCTACGAGGAACCTTTTTAGAGTTCTTGAAAATGATGAAGAACCCTTTATAGAACCCCTTTTTTTCTATAAATACGGGAGAAAAAAAGGTTTTACATATAACAAGCACATTTTTCTAAAAGTGAATGGTGGGGACTGGGGGTGTAAAAATGCCCGGACTTGAATTTCAGATTTGTAGATGTGTGCATGATCCACAATGATGCAAAAAAATGAAATACTCTCACTTTAGAAATAAAGATACTGTAAGTTTGAATACATGGTTGGTGAGGGTTATTTCCTTCCGGCGCCTTGTTATTCTGATCTAAGTTTTGAAAGAAAAAAAAAACAAAAAAACGAAACCAAGAAAGAAAGATGTAGGATGGGGAACTTATTCGCAGATACCTGACTACATGTGTGTGGGAAACAGCTGAGATAAAAGCAAAATTTAGGTTTGGGTGTTTTAAAGTAGCTTCTGTTGACTATAGAGCAAATCCCCCAAAATGTTTAAAGTAAAAGACAAGACACGGGTTTTTTATTTCATATTATGTGGTTTGAAAATCCTTGAATTTACAAATCGATAAATTTGCATCAGAAAAACACATCAAGAATGAAATGTCACATGCCACCCGCCCCAATTTCCTCTATCCCCAACTCTTTATTCCCCCCCCCCCCCCCCTTCAGCAGGTTCAGTGCAACCCGCTTATTGAGAAAAATCCCTAATAATTCATAAACACCAAGTACATACAGGGAAGGATATTCTTCTCTAGCTCGCGCTCTCTCTCTCTCTCCCTCTCTCTCTCTCTCTTTCTCCCTTCTTCTTTCCTTTCAGCTTCCTTCCTTCTCTATCGTTCCTTCTTGCTGTTCTGCATCATTGCAGCAGCAATCTTCCCCTCTTTTTAAAAATGATTTTAACTCGTGAGTGTATTTAGAGGACTCAAAAAGCGTCACTCATTTTTCATTCATGAAAATTTTCTCTAATTTTAATGAGTTGCGTGTAAAAACAGAATTTCTATACTTTCTATATATTTGGTTTTTGTATTCAAGACTGAATGAAATGAAAAAACGAAATTAAGAAGTGTGTGTTTTGAGCACTTTACTAATAACTGCATGAAGGTTCTACAAAATTCAAACGGACTATGTCACTATACGCTATGTAACAGTGTGAATCTTCGAACTAAACCTTTACTGTATGTGATGCACTCTAAAACTATTATTTTTGTATTGTATTCTAAGCCTTATTCAAGTAGCATGATAAAATCTAGACCCTCTAACATAACAATGATTGGTATTTATTCTGTCCAATATCAACTGTTTTCTCCAGGTATATGGTGTGGGGGTTTTCGGGGGAGCTGTGCTCCCATACAATCATCTGCGTTAGCTCCTCTATATTGTTTTGATTTGTGTAACCTCCTTGTCACCCTTTAAAAAATTTTTCATATTTTTTATTTTTTTGTTCTTCTTTTTTGATTGCTTTTATTATCTATGATCATTGTCAAATTATCATCAATAACTTTTACATATATATTGTGATCCTATGTGATTGGAAAACTAATAAAACACATAATTTAAAAAAACAACTGTTTTCTCCATTCTTTAGCATTGGGGCCAGGGCGTGCGCCTTTTTCTTCTGCATCACTCCGTTCCACTATTCAAATATATTCAATATATTACTACATGCACATACTGTCATTTTTCATTCTTATATACTCTGTACGTGCTTGAATATGGTCATACTTAAGGAATGACTAAATCTAAATCTAAGTTATTTGTATCTCACTACGGTTAATTTTGTATCTATCTATAACAAAGCATTGCATTAATCTTAATTTACAGTAGGTTATAAAGATATATGAATAAGATAGCATAAATTCAGGGAGATACATTAAATTGTAAATCTGTTTCAGAACCATAATGTGATGAGTCTTGTGAAGTATCATTTGCCAACGTGCCAACACTATACCAACATACACCAATACCAATGCATCCAATACGAGTGCTGTCACCCAGATATATCCTCCCTTTGAACTTTTCACTTCAGTAACTTAATTCATAAAGATTCATAATAATACGGACAGAAATAATGATCATGTAAATAAAAGGATTTTCTTACCAAAAGTGTTTGATGTATCGACAAAGTATAATTTTCCAAATTCCTCCGACTTGTCCGAGAAGAGTGCTCTTGCTGAAAATGAGATGCGATCCGCCGCTCAGTTTAGACCGATGTGAGAGGTTTGGCAGTAATGTATGCACGAATACCAGAAATTCTTCAAATTCCCTAACAAGACAAAGCATAACATTATCGCGTTCTGCTGTGAGCCGCTGCCTCTCTATCTCCATCTCCACATTCTCTCTCTCTCTCTCTCTCTCTCTCTCTCTCTCTCTCTCACACACACACACACACACACACACACCCTCTCCCCCTCTCTTTCTTTGTTTCTCTTTATCTTTGCTTCTCTTTTTTTTTTCTCTCCCTCGCTTGTTTAATTATCTGGCCTCTGGTCCATCTTTCTTTCTGTCTCTCCTGCCTCTCTGTATAGGCCTATCGCCGTCTCGTGATCGTCTCTGTCCACCTAGTATACCGTATCAAGGCCGTATATACACAAGATTTTTTTTTTTTTTTAGGGGGAGGGGGGCATGCAAGACTTATATTCAATATTATGAGAACACGCAAGCGATGGAGCGAAGCGACCGAGCGGGAGCATTAGCGTTTTTAGTATTGAAATCACGATCTGGTGCACATTTCGGGGAAATTTTGTGAAATTCTCAGTCAAAAGGTAAGGAAAAAATAGGGGGAAATGGGGTTTTGACAATTTCTGGGGGGGGGGGGGGGGGGGGGCAAACTGCATCCTGCTCCTTATGTGCGTACCGCCACGTACCGTATACCTCCAGAGAGCAGGTTACAACTCCCTCCTCCTCCATTATTCTCCCTCTCTCTTGACTATTTTGAGCATTCTCTTTCTACAAGTGAGCGACGTACAATAAATAGATAAAATAACAATTAATGAATAAATGAATAAATTAAAAAAAATAGTAATGCTCTCTTTGAGACTTGGATTCTTCAGCAAAATACATTAGAAGATTTTCATCTTCCTGCGGAATCCGAGACTAATCGGCCACCTGACTGCCCGAAAAATATTCTGGCGTTTCGCTGCCCGAAACCATTCGATGTTTGTGGATTTTGCTTGATTAATTAACTGGCTTTGGTTGTACTTACAATAGATAAAGAAGCGATCGAGCGCTTTTAGGCTTTCCCCTTTGTCCTTTATTCCTCTTTCCTTTTCTTTCATTTCTCTTTCTCTTTTCCTTCTTCTTTTTCTTTCTTTCATCTTCTTTCCTTTCTTCCTCTTCCATTCTTTTTCTCTTTGCTCCTTCTCTTCCCTTTCCTTCTTTCTTTTGCCGACAAGTATGACCCCCCTTTTTAGGGGCGGGGGGGGGGGGGTATGGAGTTCAGTGGATGTGACCCCCCCCCCCCCTCCCCCCTCCACACACCTCCGCTAGCGACGGCCCTGGTGATCAGCAATAAAAAACAAATAAATATATATTTCCAGACTTCACCAAAGCTGTCCTACTGTGGCAAAAGGAAACTAGTGACAATGAGTAAAAATGATGTTGACAGTAAATATGCAAATTGCTGATAAAAATAATGCTGTTGACTGCAGTTATTGCTTCCTTTAAATTTGCCGAAGTTTTCCAGGCAATTTTGTGCATTTGCTTTCGTTTGCTCCGTTTTTTTTTTTTTTTTTTTTAGAAATGGGGGACAAATTTTGTAACTAATAGCTTTTTCAGTTAATACTGGTATGAAGCATGTCCCATATGTTATAAGACTTCTGTTGCAAAGCCCGGTTGCAAAGTTTGTACGGCATTCGATTATCCCTGTTACACCAACGTAGGTGGCAGCAGACTAATTCAGAAAAATTGCATTTCCGCTATTTCCGGAATATTTTGTGTTCGTGTAACCAGGTAAACACTTCCTTTTAACCTTCTGAACTCGGTATTTTATAGATTATTTTTTATGTTCTATAGTAAACATGCAGTTTGAAGAGTGCATCGATGCTAATAATATGCTTGTGGTGTGTGATTCGATTCATTTAAAGTGAAAATGTTACTCGATTCCAGTGAAAGTCATTCGTACCTCTTCCTTTCCTAGGGCGCGTGCACATCCCTTCCCACCCGACTTGCTGCATTGCCCTGCCCTAGCCCTGGCGGCCGTTCTGTCGGGTGTCGTGGCCCATCCCGTGGTCCGGTGGTCGGTTGCCTTGAATTCGAGCCGGCGGCTGTGCGCTTGGGTCCCGTGACAGCTGCTGACTAATTGATGTATGGGAAAGACTTCCTTTTGCGACAGCCACCCAAATTTGCTAACGGAATAAAGCACACCTTGCATGTTGGGTGGCTGTCGCAAAAGGAAGTCTTGCACTGTTGCAGATGTATGATCTGACATGTCTGAAGGCGCCATCGTTTGCCTCCATGCGTAGGCCGGAACCTCTCGCCTTCATGACCGTGCACCGCAGCCAAATGCTAAAGTCATGAAAGTTTAAATGTATGGTAGCTCTACTCATCGACCACCTTTTTTGAAACCGACCACCTTCGCGCAATGCTTTCCTGCGCATGAAATCAAAAAGTATGTGTGGAACTTGGCGCAATACTCCACAGTAATCAAACAGGCTATCGTAACCAAAGTCCAAGAGAAAAGTTAGGATGAAATAACAGAATTTAATTATTAAAAAAAAAATTTTGATAACGAAAATGATAAATACGTGCTGAATCAATACAGAGGACGGGCGGTCGGTTTAAATAATGAGCTCACACAGGCGCTGAGTGAAAAACATCACATGCGTTTGTCGCCGAGATTTCCGTGCGTATCATACGAGTCAACAATCTGAACATGAGATGTTAATCTGCTTCATTTTCTGCACAAGTGAGACAAAATTAAGGGAAAACCAACAAATATTTTCTGAGATACGACGTAACCAATTAAAGGCGGTCTATGAGTACTAGTAGGTCCAACCATACGCAAGTCAACGCTGTGTGAAACTGAACTGAATTTCTGAAATAAGAAAATATTAATTGCACTTACCAGCACATTGTTTACATGTAACAAACAGTTAGACCTAAGTCCTAACTGTAGATCTTTGCTGCTTTGCTAAGTTTGCTTTGCCTTTGAGTTTGAATATCTTGTGTCCTCCTGTCGTGAACATGCTCGAAATATTGAATTTAGAGCATGAAATTCTTGTCTACCATGATGTGAAACTCGACGGCATCATTTCTAGCCGATGTCATTTACATACAGTTTGCTGCCCTCTCATGCTCTGAGCTTGTGCAAATACTGACAACAGTGTACAAAGTGCATTGGCGGTGGAATTGAGATGCAACGACTTGTAGAGGGCTCACTAAAGTGTGTTCACTTAATTTTGCCTTAGGCCTATCTGTATTGATTTCGCAATACCTACATGTACATGTACATTGATTTCGCAGGACAGGGTTAATTCATTATCTGAGTACACAGGATGAGTGGCCTCCATTTTTTTCATTGAAAAGAAAGAAAAGAAAGTGCCCTTAAAGGGCGGGGGGCGGGGGAGGTTTTACAATTTCAGCAATTGTAAAATTGAAAATAGTAAATAATTACGTTAACCGGTCTACATTTAGTTAGACTTGGTTCTCACTTATTTTGTGAATGGATTTTGCTGTTCAGATATCTTCAAGTTCAGAAGAGAGACACAGACACTTTTTAGTTTTACACTCGCTTTCTAGAGTGCGTACATATACATGTACATGTATAGTGCTCTTTTGTACATTGTAAGTGTAAACAGACAAAATGCTCCAGGGGGGTGTTTCATAAAGCTGTTACATAAGTTACGCACGACTGGTGATATGTTCTTGTGCCACATGTAAATGATTGAGAATCTGATTAGCACCCAAGGCAAGAACACGTTCCAGTTGTGCGTAAAGTCGTGCGTAACTTACGAACAGGTTTGTGAAACACCCCCCAGGAAGAGCTCCATAAGACCACTTTAAAATGGTCCAGAAGACCACCTCATGATGTGGTCTTCTGGAGCGGTTCCTCACTACATGTAGAAACACTCTGCATGTAATGGGCAATGTACATTACATGTAACCAGAAGTGGTCCAAAAGTGTTCTACATGTACAATCCGGCAGGGTGTGTGAGGTTGTGTGGAAGGTAATGAGTTAAAGAGGAAAGAAATAAAACAAATGAAATTGGGTAAACGGTGGAATTGGAAGATAACTGTTGAACATTAAAGAAAAAAAACACATAACAGACCAGATAATAAAACATGTGATAAAAGAAGAAGAGAGAAGGATAAAGCCAAACAGTAAAAAAAAGGAAAGATGATAGGAAGACAAAACAAAGAAAAGCATATTAAAGGAAAGAAAAAGAAGATGAATAAGAAGAGAAACATGGAATGTTAGAGGAGAAAACAATGAAAACAAGGAATAACATAAGGAAGGATAAAAAAAGAAGGCAATAGATGTATTAAAAAAAGAGGAAAGATAGAGATCAATAGAATGCAAACAACGGAAAACATATGGAATGATAGAAGATAATAAAAGAAGGATAATACTAAGGAAAACGGGAAAAATAGAGAATATGATAAAAGGGTAAAATATTCGGCTCACTCTTTGTATGATGAATGGCTTGTGAATTTGAATTGCAGATGATTAAATAGGTATCAATCTTTTATTTTCTTTTTTTACAGAATTGCAAATTTCGTCATTAATCACTGTTTTCTTCATCATCGGACAGTGAAATTCGTCATCAGAGTGCTTTGAGTTCCTCTCGTTGTTTGTATGATGAATGAACCTATGGATGCAACAGACCAAGAAGTGGCAGCTATCGTGGTCAGTATTGTTTACCTAACTAACCTGTATTTCATGTTAATATTGATCGATTGATCTGTCAAGTTATTTTGTTCCTGTTGTAACATTCATTTATTGTTGTGAAAAAGAAATGAAATTATGAACTGAAAAACAGTATATGATGAAGCTGTGCTATTGTCTTTACTTCAATACACTGTTACATGTACACATCCCTGCATCAACATTCCCTTTGGTAAGGCACTAATCTACATTTGATGCACACAACCCAGGTGAGGTAAAAGAGGCTGCCCTTCAAAAGAAATGCTTTGGCACCTAATGTGGCAAGAGCACTAGGCTGGGGCCATAATAATCAAAGCTTTTGCGAAGGGCATAAACACACTGCTATTAAAACGCACGGTCCTGCTACATATTTGTACTAATCAAACCAGCATTAATGCCTGCAAGCGTTCTGTTTCCAGTGTTCAGTGAACATACACTTTGAAGTGCTTTCTTTCCAATGCTCAAGTGTTTTAAAGTACTTGGAGTACAGAATCAATGTATGTAAAGAATGAGTATACATGTATTTTGAAAAGTTGTATTGTTTTGATTGTTGGCACAGTGCATGCCCTCCCATTAGTGAAAATTTAATCAGTTAAACTTAATCAATGTTTCATCTACTGGTAAGCCCCTTAAAGAGTTCCCTGAGCTTCTTGATAATCAACTTTAGGGCTGAAAGTCCCCCCCCCCTTTTTTTTTTCTTTGAATACCAGAGATTTGCAATATGATTCTAACTTTATTGATGAATCCAGTTCATTATATTGGCAGAAATCAATTTATGGAAGAAACTAGTGACTAGTAGTGACACCCTTGAATGACTCTGGTTAATTACAATTCCTGTTTTAGAACAAAAAGAAAAGAAAAATGCTTTTTTCCTCCTAAATTTAAATGTTACATGTACATGTACAGCGGGGCATGCATGTATGGGATTCTATAAATAAAGCTTACACATGTAAACTTTTTCTCATATTACATGTAAGTTTGATATTAAACTCATCTGTGCTATGCTGCCCTATTTTGGCAAAAGGAAGCAAGTGACAAAAGTGTCATTTACTGTAAAAGAACAAAATGTATACATGTAGATCTGTTATTTACACTGATGCCTGGGGGATATGTCTCATCGAGGCCTTGTACATCATCCGCGTAAATCACTTCCTGAAAAGCACCCTAAACGGCGATTAAAGTAGGACCGAAATAATGTACCGTATTACATCTCTGATTTTTATACTCCTAACAGGGATTTTATGCAAGGATTGCATCGTCATCTCCAATTAAGTAAAATTTTCCCGGATTTTCCTGATTTTGATACCTTTTTTTTCTGATTTTACCTGTTTTTGATACCCTTAAGTGGATCCCCGGGTTCCGTGCCCGGTGCTGAAAAACAACCCTTTTTCTACGTTTTTGTTTACACGGATGACGTACAGGCTTCAGTGAGACATATCCCCCCCGGGCACTGATGTCGGTGCAATACCATGATATCTTACCTAACGTATCTCTTAGCAGGATGAGTGTTCATGCAGAAAATTTGGCCCGAAGAAGAGCACACTTGGTAAAATATGAAATATCGATAAAACACAAATTGGTTGATACTGTATGTCACTTGCTGCCTTTTATCCAAAGTAAGGCATTAAGGGCCAAAAGAAAATATGCCTGCATGCGTACATGTATAAAGCATTTTTTTTTATTCTGAAAAATAATCCTACATGTACATTTCTGGACTTTTAAATTGATTCCCATGAGATGTGCAGGCATGAAAAATACCTGTTAGAGGTATTTTATTAGAAGAGTTTAAAGGAATGCCCGATGGCATGCATTGGATTACAAATTTGTTGCATTCTGTAATTCTAAAGTTTTATGGCATGTCATTCAATGAATCTAACATGTGTTTTTTCCCTTGTGTGAGTTTGTGATCAAGAGATGGGCAAGTATACAATGTATATACAGCTTGTAAAGACATCATATGCCCTGCATCATACCTGTGCGTGAATGAATTTTATTCGCATATTTAGAGTGCACTCTGCAGGGAATAAGTTTACTTCTCAAATTTGATTAGCAGTTTTGGTCGATTGGAAAATACTTTTAACACAGTTCTGTAGATTTCCATGTAAAAAACCTGCTACACAAATGAAATTTTGTGTAGCATTCACGTAAAAATGCATAGCAAATTGCGATGCGATATCAGGAAAATTATTCCCTGCTGTGGATGCTATCAAATGATTGCGGTTTGTACAAATTTATGTTCACTCTCTGTTTCGCGGTGTAGTCATAGAAACCTCAATTGAAACTTCTGCTTTACTGATAATTATCGTTTAAATTGCAATATTAAAGCTAGTAGTCTACTTGTATCGTCCTCTCTCTGTTTAGTACACACATGTGGGGCAGCCATGTACTGCAGATGCAATTTTGCTGTTCACTTTACATTATAATTGATGTCTGCTGTTACTATTTTTGGACGGCATTCATGTACATGTACATGTACAATGTATGCATGGTGTCACGAGTGTGCTGCTATTCGGTGCAGCCACTTTGCAAATTGAACAGGACAGAATTAATTTACTCTGTTGAGCCCTCCTTGGTTAGTCTGCATATTTCAGGCTTACTGTACGTGTATATGGATCAGGGGTTGTACAGGTGTATGTACATGTTGTAGGACATGCGCATCTGTCATTGCGGTCTATCCCCTTCTTTCCCTAATGAAGTAAATGAATTTATAACAAAAATGGAAATACTGATAATTGGTGTGGATTGTGGAGCTGATGCGCACAGAGTCACAGACCCTCAAAAATATAAATTTGGACCCCTGAATGCACAAAATTTAACATGAAACATTGCCCGTACAGTGTAGATTGTTAAAAAATATAGAAATGTTTGTCTAAAGGTACCCTTTTCAGATCTCACTTACATGTATGTACGCATGCATTTCCATATAAAGAATTCATTCAATGATCATTTAGCAATGCATTTATGAGGATTTCAAATTACTAAACAAACCTTGCTTATCCCAGTGTTTGTACAATGTACATGTATATGTACTCAAATGCATCTATTGTAGGCATAGAGGATTTGTTAAACACCATTAGCCCTATATTATGCATGACTCTCCCTCTATTACAAAGGCCTTTTCATATGATAATTAGATTGATTTTCTTCATACTGCATTACCTAGTATATTTAGCTCTGCAATCATACGATTGTGTCTACAAATAGTCTGCCCTGTTTTAAATGAATAATTTCTATGCACTAATGTCTCTGTCTTGTCTGTACATAGACAATAATTGATTATTTCAATTCAGTTCAATTTGTCACACGTGCATGTACAATGCGGGCAATTTGTTCCACTTGGTTTATTTTGTAGTACAGTGTAGGTGCTGTAGATATAAAATTCTTTAACCCATAGAGGTACAGTGTCACCTTTAGGAGACGCTTTTGCAGTATCTGTTGGTCCAGAATGTTGGGCAGTACATATCATACATGTACATCAGCAGAAAGAGAAAAATGCACTGACAAATTTGAGCCCATTCCCATCGCTGTATGGTGTGGTGTTCTCGAATTAGAGCAGTTTAAGTGTAACTAATCATTAAACTCTTTAAATTGGCAATGCAGTGAAAATATATAATCACTATTTCTATGTTCGAATTGGCAATTTCTGATTCAATTTTACAATTATATGTCATTTTGGTTTATGTTATAATATCCATATTTATTTTTTTCAAGTTATGTAAACGTGGAAAAAAATAATTTGTATTGCAAATTTGAGGATTAAAGATGATTAATTTAGACCTCAAGAAAGCTCTGTACTGCTATGGGTTAACACATTGTGCAGAGTTTTCTTCAGGTCTATTTAAAGTTAAGTGATTGGCTTTTCCTCCTCATACTGGCAATATTTTGTTCTTTTTTCCCTCACTCCTACATGACGTACACACATGTACATGTACATGTACATGAAGTTGAAAAAAAAATATACCATGAATCAATGTAAAATTGTACAAATTTCAAAGAAAAATAGCCAATTTGCTCATTGAAATAGTAATTTTATATTTTATTGCATAATTACTGCATTGCTAATTTGAAGAGTTTAATGATTAGCTGTGCAGTCAAATCAATCTTATTTGTAAATGGTCCAAGGTACTGCATTAAAATTGGCCACAAAATTTCATAGTGAATTTTTGCTTTCTTTCTGCTCATTTACATGTATCCTACATGTAGCATTCTGTATTAAGAGATACCAATTGATGCAATTTAAGTGTTACTGTAATAAAGGAGACACTGTACTATTACATGTACATGTTGTGTATGGGTGAATCTTGTTATTAAAAGTTTCCAATATTTATTTTAGAGAGTTTTGAGGTGTACACTTACATTTCCCAGCACTTGACATACAGTGTACATGTACAATATTGTACTTTATATTAAACAATTTGTACCTACAATGTAGCTACTTTTCATCATAATGACATTGTTCCTTTTGTAATTTGATCATTCTTGAAATTGAGTGCATTAATGAAATACATATACATGTATTGAAGCTGTACAATACATGTACATGTATGTATTAGTTTGTGTTGCATGCTGCTTTTAATTCAGTATTTAATTAGCTAAATGATGTGAACAACAATGTCAAAATTTGTTTACTGTGATTTTTTAAATTTTTTTGGAAAATTTCATTAACTATGTAAATCTAAATGTTGAATACTACATGTAAATGTTGAATACTGTGATTGTATGATGACGTCGGAATATAATAATATTATGTTTAGAAATAATAAAAATAACTCATTTTTCAGACGAATGTCATTCAGTCTTTCAGCTGACAGTATGCAGTATTTACAATGTATTTTATGTTTGTTTCCCAGTTTTGCATGCCCCATTCCCAAGTTGATTTTAACACTAATTTTACATTGTATCTCCCTCCAATGTTACATGTACATCGGTACGTGACTGCACTGAATGAATAACGGAATGCGCCATCGCTTGTTCAAATTTGCATGACAAAATTGAACCCACTTGGGTGTCGATTTTTGGTGCGTATGTTTAAAAAAACCCAATTTGTTTGATTGTGAAAATAATCGTGTGACTCAATTAACTTTCCCTCTCTCCTACGTTAACTTTGTCATATCATGTTTGCTGTGGTATTAATGAACATTTATATGTATATTTTTATTGGAAAAAATCTACAACTTACATACTTATGTGATATTCTTGTGATGTTTTTGAAATTCCTGTTTCCTCTTAACTGACACTGAATTAATGACATTTTACTCTGATTTCTCTGAACTATTATTGGTTGATTTTTGCCATGCAATGTACATGTACTTGAAATGGTGACTACTCTTTTCAAGTTCTGTTTTCTTAACACGTTGTCCTACATGTATGGCTGTGTCTTTATCTTCTCTGACTGTATTAACTTTGATAACCTTTCAATTGCTATCTTTCTACAATGAACTAACAAATATTTGGCTTTCTGATTGGATGTGTGTACAATGTGTGAATGGCTTTGGTCTAATTCTTTGCTTACTTCATGGTGTCTTACTAAATGTTTGCTTTGAATCGCTAACATGCCTGGAAAACCTTAACATGTTCTGTTTTCAAATTTTGTTGCTTGTTTTGCTAAATAAAACAAAACTGCTAACACTACACTAAAACAAACAAACAAACAAACAAACAAAAAAATAATAATTTTGCGGATTAAATTACTTGCTTAAATATATTAAACAACACATTAACGCTACATGTATTTTCTGAATTGGACCGTTTTCAATGATTGGTTATTAAACATTGTCTTCATAAATGGTTTGAATGGCTACTAACAATTACACTCCTCCTTGAGATTTTTTCTTGTGGCTAATGATCAACTTGCTGTTTTCATAATGATGTTGTTTGATGTGTCAAATGGGAATGTGAATTAACACTTCAAACTTTTGTTGATGCCGTAAATCTGAAACACAGAATGGGCTGTATCGCTTCAGGTCTCGAAGCCGCCCCGAGATACATGTAGGCAGCAGCCCTTACTATCATGGCTACTATCATGGTATGATACAACCCTTTCTTTAAAAAAAAAAAAAAAAAAACGACAAACAAACGATGAGAAGGAGGGGGCAGGGTAGTCTGCAGGCACAGACCTTAATAGACACTGAATGTGCTGCATCTTGAGAGAAGCCTAGGAAGACTGCCTATTGGCTGTGTCGTCTGGAACAGAGCTATAGTACACAATATTCCTATGGACATCCTTTAGTCTCTTTACTCAGACCTCTTTAACGTGTTTCGACTAATAAACCAGGGTTTGTACCTGCGAAGTTCAAACTAGGGGCGGGGTGGGGAGATGGTATATGGGTAGGGGTGCATTCTTGACAAGGGCTGCACTCTGGAACGTGCAGTAATGTTCTGGTGTGGCTTGCTAACTGTAGATATTTTACCTGTTCTGTTGGTGATTGAAGGGCACATGTGCATGCCTGATCAAACTTCTAACACACATGTAAACCCTTTCAGAACTTACCTTTCTTAAGTGGGTCATGAGATAATTTCATGTACATGTACATGTATGCTGTAGAGGTAAGAATAACACCTGTCTCAAATAATCTCATTTGATAAATCTTACCCACTCATAATAAGGAGGGAAATTGGATGGATGCAGGTTTTGGGATGAAAACAACAGCAAAAAATAAAAATAAAAAATAAAAAATAATAATACAAGTAGAGGGGGGGGGGGAGGAGGGGGTACAGTTCCCCCCCTGAATATCAAAGGAAAGGGGGAATCATATCAATATTTTTATACAAAATGTACATGTAGGTGCATTTGAGGCAAAAATGTGAAATTACATGGAGGTTAAATGGTTATAAATACCCTTTGAGCATGATTCGATTGCAGTGTAATGCATTTGTAGGGGCAGGGGCTTGACTACGATATGGCGCTTTGGTTTTGAAACGGGTCACCGGAGGAAGAACGGGAGAAAGATGAGACAAGTATTTGAAATTCATAGACCCCTTCATGTTCAAAAAAAGAAGTTTGCACAAAGAACCTTTATCAGGATTAGCTACTAAAGAGATATGCTGCCCTCTCTTGTTCATGTGACAAACATTGACTGAAAACTTGTAATCTGGCTCCTCGCTTGAGTAGGGAGAGTGTGTTTTTCCCTCTGAAAGGAAAGGGGTATTTTGTGAAATATGTGCTTATAAAAACATTTGATGCTGATATTGTTCATCTGTGGTGTTAAGTGTTTTGATGTAGCAATATTTGTGTATTTTCTTTGTCCATGGGGTGTGACTTTATCCAAATTGTATTGGTTAATAAAAAGCTTCTTCTAATTTGAAAGAAATAATTGGGTAAATCAATCAGAAAGAAAAAAATACTTGTCTTAAAAACAGAGCAATGTAGTGAGAGAGAGAGAGAGAGTGAAAATGAAATAAAATATTGGGGCCTTTTTTGGTAGTTGAGGGGCCACATTGAGCCTTAGAGCTCTCTGTTCTACTCTGCACTACCAACATAATTTGAATGTGTCTTATTGCTACAATGTACATGTATCTAATTCGGGAGAACGTCTCCTTTGCCATGTTGTACTGCACATTGTATTTTGATGACTAATTATGGGTTTTACCATTGCACTTGACTAATCAGGTGAAAGATAATTTCCTTCAGAGATTGATTTACACGTATTTATCTATTCTATCATGTGATTATTTTCTCTTTTTTAACGGGGCGGGGGGGGGGGGGGGGTTATTTTAGAGACACTGATTACTTGCACTACCTTTTTTACTATGCCACATATGTGGTAAATATGTGGTAAAAATGTGTGATGTGTGGCATATTTTATAAATCATAAATAGTTATATTTCAGGCAGTATTTTTGAAAATATATTTAATATTGTATTGATACTGTTAATTTTTCCATACTTTCATTTTTATTTCATTTTTTTTTTTCAAACAAAACTTTCCTAGAAGTTTCAAACCTCATAACCTTGAACGAGCCGTGTTTGGTTGAGCGGACATTCGTTACAGTCAATTACACCAAGGGAATTTGACTAATATGGAAAACCATCCACACTCCACTAGTCATATACAGTCACAGAGTGGTGAATGCATTGTACATGTAGGCCACAGGACTTGGAAGGGCTATTTAAAGTCATGATGATATCCTTCCTTTTTTTTTCTCCTTTGTTTATGAACTTGTGGTATTAATACACTGAGGGTTTTTATTTTTCCATTTGGGTTGTGGGGGTGTGTATGTGGTGTGTGCATACATTTATACCACGTGTACTTTTTCGTGTACTTGTGAAAACACATGGTACATGGTGAGTTTCAGTTGAATTGATGTTTATTTATGTGTATCGTAACAGTAAGTATGGTTTCAAATTTTAAAATGAATGATTAAAAATAAGACAAAGGTATTGAATAAGAAGAAGTAAGAAAGAAAGAAAGGAAGGAAGGAAAAGAAAACTTAAGAAGAGGAATAGGAAGAATTAGAAGAATACGAAAAATAAAGCAGTTTAAGTATAACCTTGAAATGGAAGATTATGAAATAGAATAAATCAGTACTCCAACAGAAGTCGATACATGTAGGTTTGGGAAAAAAGAAGGACCCCCCCCCAAAAAAACAAAAAAAACCACACACAAATGCTCTCCTATACATATTTAGGAAAGGCTAATAAAGCAGGGAGATACTCCCATCTCCCTGATGTACATGTACATGTAAGTGAAGAAAAAAATGGGGAAAATTGAGGAAATGAAGACACCACAGAAGAAACAAGAGTATGGAGCAAGGTAAAAGAACTTTGTGTTACCCTCTAAAGCATGGCTTCTAGATAATGATTCTAAATAAGCAAGCAAGCCATGCATGATTTAAAGATAAATGGGAGGGAGGGGGGGGGGGAGGACATAGGGCTTTTCCTGTTATTCTTTAGAGCAGGGCTTCTATCTGAAATAATGGTCGCAGAGTATGAAGAGCTTAATATGCTTTTTCCATGGAGGCTGTCCTGAAAAAATAATTAAAGAAGAAGAAAAAAATCAGACATACTCATAAAAATGCGGCTATGGGCAATCTGGTATTTATATCTAGGCCTGTCGGCTGGGAAATAAACTCTTGTGAACACATGAGTGGGCCTGTATATTCTGTGCAGGTTAGCCCATATGTGGCATGAAATGTGAGCCGTAAACTTCAGTTTATCTACCCACTTAAATATCCCTGCGTTAATTGATAATGAGTTAGGGCAAAGTCCAGATTCTTTATGAGGCCACTATCAAAAACTGGAGCAATGGATTGTTGTTTCATAGTAGATTACGTTGTTAGTGTTCAGTTTTATTTCTTAATGAGGTAATGGTCCTCGCTTTTAGGAGTAAAATAGCTTGATTCTGGTTTTGAATCACCAGATGACGTTTGCAGAGTTCAGGAACTTCCATATTTTCACGTGCAACAACAAAGCTAGGATCACTGTAGTGGAACGGCTATGGAACCTCCAGTTCTTGAATATTTTCAGAATGCTGTATCATCATGTGTATTTCAGATTTGTTCTTTGCAGTTTCATAAGCCAGTCTTCCTTTGATGGTTGCATTTGCAGTGTTTGCCCTCACCTTTGGGATTGTGATTAGTGATTTTTATCAGAGGTAGTACTTGCTGTTTATTATATGGATGTAAACCAAGCAGAATTTTCTTTTGGATTTAATGTCTGAATGGTGGTGGAATACTTGCTGGAAGTTCTAAGGCTTTCCTCTAGGAAAGTTTGAATGCAGTCTCTACTGGCTTCTCTGAATCATCCAGCATTAACACAGGGAACACCCGTCTCCCTTATTAGCAAAGTGTTGGTCAGTAACCTCTCTTTTTGTCAGCAGTTATCATTTTTTGCTGTGAAGCTCTTGAGTGATGCTGTCTGCATCAAAGCCAGTGACTACTGAACCTGATGAAAAAGTCAGATGTTACAACTTACATGTATCATGCATTATCTTTCAAGAATTCTTTTGGAATACTAATACCCATTCTTTCTTAAGTTTTGAATTGGTATAAATTTGCTGGTGAAAAGGAACTGCTATTACCCAGTTATCCCTTACATGTTTTGTGGAAAAATCTTGCAGAAACTATATGGAAGGATTTTTCTTCCATAAGTTTGTGACATTTAAATAGCTCAAACTATTCCTATGGGGCAAATGATTGTTTAGGCCTACCATGTGGATCTGTGTAGTGAATACATACACTTTAGAAAGATGAAAGTAATTTAACAAACTGGTGTATTTTTGCAATTCACGCAATGGTTCATATTCAGTTTGAACTTGAGTTTAATTGTCTATGCTTTGCAGGGATTGTTCTAGGATTTTCTTTTTTTTTTTTTTGGGGGGGGGGGGGGGGGGGGGTGGGGGGGGGGGGTTGAGAATAATTCTGCATTAAATAGTTTCCTACCTCCAAATAAATGAATATGAGTGAGTGTCAAGAAAAAGAGAAAGACAAACTTAATGAGAGAAAAAAGAAGAAAGAAATGAGGAGAAGAAGAAGAAAAGGAAAAAGAAGAAGAAGGAGAAGAAGAAGAAGAAGAAGAAGAAGGAGAAGAAGGAAGAGAAGAAGAAGGTTGTAACTTACAAGAAAAGTACACATGCAGTTACATATAGGCGTAAATAATGATGTTGGCAGAACATCAAAAAAGACCCGAGAATGATATGAAATCGGCCATTTTCTTCTTTTGGCTCAGGTTCACGTACACGTATCTGTTTGTGATTGTGCGGGACCTTAAGTGCTTATCTTATTACTGTATTCACTTTTACACATGCAAATTACTTAGCCTACCAGCATTTTGTAATAAATTTTTTTACGTGATCTTAGGAGTCATATTTCATTAAAAAGAGTCAAAATGGAGAGTATGAAGTACATGTACCTTTCAATACCCTCTGTTAATTCAGTTTGAGTTCATGTTTTTAAAAAAATTATTTAAAGTAGAAGAAGAAAACAAAGACAAAGGAGAAAAGAAGAAGAAGAAGAAGAAGAAGAAGAAGAAGAAAAAATAGGATAAGAAGAAAGGAGGAGGAGGAGGAGGAGGAGGAGAAAATCACCTATTTTATGTTATACTTATGCTGCTTGTTTGATGCCAATACAATATTTAGGATTATCATTGATTTTATTCTTCTTGTCAAGGGGGGGGGGGGCAAATATCTTCATTTAAGGAAAACCAGCCCTCAAGAAATCAAGTTGAACTACTGTAGGATTAAGAAGGTTTTTTTACTACATGTATACAAAGTGTTGCAAAAACTTACCGTTATAATATTAGGGTATTAAATATTTCTCCACAACTTATTGATTGCCAGCTGACGAAAGTGTTGGTTATGTTGAGAGGCTTATTGATTTGAAGCTTTCACTTTCAGTCTTCTTTGACCCATCTACTCTGTGATTTTCTCATTATCAGTCAGTCACAGTCTCATGCATACTCAGAACCACTAAGTCCTTTAAAGGAGAATGCAACCCAGGCATCAGTGTGCTTCCAGTGATTGAAGAAGAACAAGAAGAGTAAAACAGTGAAAGTTTGAAGGAAATCGGACAATGTGTTCAAGAGTTATGAACTTTGAAATTTTAAGTAAATCCTTATTATGGGATCTTTAAATTAGCAACTTTGTCAGCATCTGTGATGTTGTCTTGGACAACTCTCCATTCATTTTGTACACAGAATTTAACATTTTCTTTATTTTCAAGAAAAATAAGAATTCTTTTGATTTATGGTTTGAGTATGACATGGCTATATCAATTCAGCAAACATTTTGAGAAGAATTATGTTGATTCCTGACTTGAAATTTTGTATAAATAATTTTTGTGAAAAATTATGTACAAAATGAATTGAGAGTTGTCCACAATGACATCACAGATGCTGGCAAAGTTGCCAATTCAAGGATCCCCTCAATAGGGATTTACTTAAACTTTAAAAATTCGTAACTCTTGAACAGATTGTCCGATTTTGCTCAAATTTCACTGTTTACTCTTCTTGGTCATCTTTATTCACTAAGAGCATACTGATGCTTGGTTTGCATTCTCCTTTAAAGGTAGGAGATCCCATTTGCAGCTCTAAAATATTATTTGATGTGTGAATATGTGTTCAATTATAAGAGAATGATTATTAAAAACTTCTGTGAAAGAAAAATGGATTGTACATGGCTAATTAACTGAATAATTAACATTTTTGATAACTCTGTACTTATTTCGGACCGAAAATTTTAGCTGATTTTTTTTTTTCGAAATAGCGCACAACGAAAGGATTCACGTTACATACAGTACACTGCTGCTATTATGTGGTAGTTGTGGTGGCCACGAGCTGCACGCTGCTGAGCTAGCTAGCTAGCTGGCTTCGCTTCTGCCGGCGAGCTGATCCGACTTGCTTATTCAAGGATGGTAGCCAGACTTTCATTTTTGTATGACCGTAAGATTAAATAAGCAGTATCAGAAGGGCATATCCTAAACTCCTGCCAATTTGTATGAATTTTCGAGGAGTTTGCAAAAGGGATATTCTACCTTTAATGGCATACAATGTCATAACATGTACCCATTATAGTCTCGTGGAAACTTAGTGGAGGAATTGAGGGGGGGGGGGTTGAATGTCATTTTGGGGGAGCATCACAAATTCACGATTTAAGTTGGGAAATCTGTCGCTGTCTTATGAAGGAATTTTGAAAATGACTTAATGATACCATTGTTAACCCCTTTTTTTGCAAGCTGAGCTAAGCCCTTATTAATATTATTATTATTATTATTATTATTATTATTATTATTATTATTATTATTATTATTATTATCATTATTATTATTGTTATTATTATCATTATTATTATTATTATTTTATGATAATTATTATTATCATTACCATTCTTATTATCATTAATAATGTTATATTATTAATACTACTGAGGGTATTGTTATTCTTGATAGTAGGAGTATTAGTAGTTGTAGAAGAAGTAGTAGTAGTAGTAGTAGTAGTAGTAGTAGTAGTAGTAGTAGTAGTAGTAGTAGTAGTAGAAGTATGGTAGTTAGGATCATTGCAATCATTAGTTTATTTTTATTTTAGTTTCATTGGAGTTCAGTATTGTAGTTAGGATGCATTTGAATAAAAAAAAAAAAACAAATAAAAACAAAAACATACATCTTACATGAGGGGGGGGGTAGTGAATATTTAATGACTCTCTGCTGAGCAAAATGTAGTTTTGAAGATTTTATTTTTTTATCATTAGTTTTTTGTGGAAACAATTAAAATGAATTTGGTAGTTAATGAAACCTTAGACTTTTGTTTTCTTCCTTTCTAGGATTTTACATGGCTTCCCTCATTGATGACTCTCTACTCCAGGATATTTCTACTGCTTAGAAATGCAAAATGAAATACATTAAAAAAATTATGGGAGTGTTCAAACCAGACATTTTGTGGTCTGAGTACAAGTTAATTATACGTGTAAATATTCTAGGACCATCTGAATTTCAAGTCTTATATACATGTATATATATATATATTTTTTTTTTTTTGCATATCAGTTACATGATTTCCAAATGTGATTATTCAGACACAAAACTTCAGGAAGTTTCTAGAAATGATGAATTATTTAGTACCAGTCCAACAATTTCCTGTATACCTTGATCTTTACTTACATGTAGATCATGATACATATGGAACGGGAAGTTATAGAGAAGTTTTGTGATAAATCGCACTTCATGTGATGTGGTTCATAAAAGTGTTATGTTGCAGTGTTTCCCGGATGTTTGGATGGAAAGTGGTCCCATGTTTTCCTCTGATAGTAATTGATCGGCTGAGATACTATTTTAGCCTGGTTTTGAAATTATGGTTTCATTCTCTGTTTTCACTGTATATGCTCTCTGTCTACCAAGGATTTTGCTCTTCATCGAGGATGAGGATTGTTTTTGCATCCATACAAATCATTTTTCATGCTTGAAACAAAAAGCAATCACTCACATGACTGCTTTTATATCATTGGTTTGAATCGAAGACAATATTGTTTACTCCATGCCTGCATCTTGAGTAGATTTTTTTGTTTGGATTGTCCCAAGAGGAGTGTTGCTGAGCTATGTCCAGTCATGAAATAATTCTGCACCTTGAGAGGTATAGACTCTGCAAAGATTATTTCATGGCTGTGGTCAACCCAAATCGCAATCAACCTGGCACTTTGATGAATGGTCTTCAGGACTAGACATTGTAACCTGAATACAACTAACCCTGCACCTCTGTGGATAGGTCTTCAGAATCTGGGGCCTGTTTCTCAAAACTGTCGTAAGTCTAAGTTCGTGGACATCCCATTGAAACGCATGTTAATTCTACAACATGTGTCCCTATGGGTTGTCCAAGAACTTACACTTATGACAGTTTCGAGGAACAGGCCCCTGTTCTCTATCATTTTCTAACCTCCATTGGAATTGGAATTATCCGTGTTTGTAGGTGGACAGGCCTTTGAGAAATCCTGCAGTGCGACATCACAGGGCTTCTGAGTACCTAAGTTGGAAATTATCTTTTGTGAAGTCTTAAGATCCTTTGAGAGATGTCTTTGCTGAACATTTGATTGTCTCAGCTGTACACAAACTTAATACATGTACCTTGCTGTGCCTAATACCTGATTTTGATTTAACCCATCAAAATGCACATAGCTAGCTAGCTACACTGTATTTCTCTGTGAAATTTGAAATGTTTGATTGCAATGTCTAGAATGATTCATACTCCATATTTTTAGAGTTTTGCTGTGCCATGCTTAAGTTTGAACTAAATCATGCTCATTGGTTGATAGGTCTTTGATCCTGTCCTCTACGTCCAACCCGTGTTGTCTGACACATCACAATACTTGGAAGGATTTTATCACCTATAACAACTCAGCTCTTGCTGTGCCATTTCTCACGAACCTGCACATGGACGGGTAGGCCTTGAAGACTATCCAGTAAGGGCATCCAACCCTTATGGCAACTTTTGCACTACGGAGAATGATTCACTTGGCTGTTTGCTAACAGACACTGCAGTGCCGTGCCTCATTAACCCTTTCATGCATGGATAGGTCTTTGAACCTTCCTGGTAACGTTGTCCAATCCTTGTTATCCCACCCTTTGCCATGCCTGGAATGATCCGTTCAGCCCTGAACAGGAGCCTGCGGGCTGGAAGCGAGAGCAGCGGTGGGGAGCTCAGCCCTGTCAACCACCTGGCAGAATGGAGAGAGCGTCTGGAACGCTCTTTCCACGATGATGAAGAGGGTAAGCTCGAAGGTGATAGTCCTGAGGGATTGGGAGACCCTATGATTAGACAGGAGACCCTGTTTGATTCCGTAAGCGCCTTACTTGTATGATCTTATAATGCTCTTTCTTTTCATCAAATTAACTCCTTGAATACCAGTTGTTATTTGGGATATTTCACATACAAACTGTACACAAAACGTTATCAGGTAATTGGTACACTTTAATAATATTTTTACTTTAATACAAATCAGTAATTTCAAATTGTTGTATTCCTGTACTGTATGTCCTTAAAAACAGTTCATTTCTTGCTAATACGCTCTAGCCTACCCCCCCCCCCCCCCCCCCTCCTTGTATCCTACATAAGTGCCTGAGTTCTCCTGATTTGCATGTTGCATGTGCCTTTGTGTCTGCCTGCAGTGAATTAATGCATTTCAATGTGCATGCATAATGCATCACACATGTCTGTCTATTAACTAAATGTGACACTTATGTGGAATCAAATTGTCTCCTTTTGACGTTTTTATCATCTCCTTATTATCTGCTTTTATCTTCTTTTTTTTTTCCCAGGACAGTGTATGCAGTCCTGCTTTGACAAAAAGAAACTACTGTCATCTGAAATTGATTTAATACCATTGTCAGAGTGCAAATAAAACATAATGAATTGGGATATTGCTCAGGACCCCTACTCACATTTAACATGCACATTGGAAAAAGAAAGGAAAAAACACACCAACAAACAAAAACAGGAATGATAACAACTAAAAACAACACCACACAAACAAACACACACACACATGCACACCCCCTCCCCAAGAAAAACTGACATACTGTACATGTACAGTATTTTCCATGTTTCAATGTGTAGAAAATTGAATTCAAGCAAGTGGACAGTTTTATCCCCTTTTTGTCCGAGTGGGGCAGTATACATTGTATGCTCTTTGCATTTTAGTTCTGTTTGTCTAATCAGTGTATTAGGACAAATAAGTGAGGACTTATTCTTTTTTCCTTTTTTTTCATCAGTAATTTACAATGTAATGTATTGCCAGCTCGTGATTTATTGCTTTATATGATGCACTGCTGGTGTAGATAGTATTATGAAGTGCGAAGAATCCACAAATGAACATAGAATGTCAAGAGAGATGGAAAGAAATGGACATTGAAAAAGTGACGTATTTTGCGGGGATAAAACCTTCTAGTCTTTATTTTGTTGAAGATGCCCAGTTAGAGCCAGGTTTTAGATTAGGCTAGAGATTGAAGACAGCATTTTTTTTTTCAAATTTTGTTTAGCATTTGATCCAGAAAGTTGGTTATTTGGTAACTGTACAGAGTTGACGTGGAACAGTACAGTGCAGTTGGCAGAACACGTGTCGATTGATATGATGAACTGGATAAACAGGAAATATTTTCCCTCAACCACAGCAAAACAAATATGTAATGAACACCACATGACTGTGATGACTTATTCTGGCCTCAATTTCTGTCATTGGGCACATGGTCTTGTAACCACAAGAGGATGTAAATCTTCCTTTTTCCAAATGATTAATACAAATATGATCTAGTTTGTCATATTGAGTGTTTTGATAAAGTTGGAAATGATTTCATTGAAGGTATTGATGCTAGCATATTCATTGCAAATAAATTTAATTCCAGTTTCTGTTGTTGGAAGCATCATACGTACTGCGATCCCAACTAGGCAAAGCAAAATATTGGATGAAAATGGATGGAAATACATATTTTGATTTTGCAAAAAAAAGATGATAAAAATAAAATACAATGTAACACATTGTAAAATTAACTCAGGACAGAGCTTCCTTACATTTTAACACTCCTTCATTTGGCAATAGTGCTCATTTTCCACTCTAACAGTAGTTTGGCAAGAAAAAAAAATGGATATAACATGAAACAAAGTGAATGATAAATGCAAAATTTAGTGGGAAAATGCCAATTTGCATTGTGAAATGGTGATTACATATTATTCTCACTGTGTATGTATCTTTGGATGCAAAGTTGATATTGTGAGGCAGTATACTACCAGTTTCATGCCAATATCTTTATGCTGTTCCATGATAAGAGTTATACACAGGATTCCCTGCAGTTTTTGTTACTGTAATGGTAATGTATTGCTTATGAGAAATCACAGCCAGAATGGGTATTCCATTATTAATGTACATGTGTGTACACTTGTAGACCTATACCAGTTTAAACTATATATTTTCTTCATTGATTGGCTATAGCCATGTACATGTATGTTGTATTTATCGTTTTTGTCCTTTGCCAGGTTCCAATATAAACCGACAGTCCACCTCACCGGTAAGAATGCTTGCAACGAAGCCCAAAGAGCGTGATATGTATGACAGCTCTCCCAATTACAGTCCATTACCAGGTGAGGGTTGATTGATTTTATGTTTTACAGTGTTGCTGTTGTTGTAGTTGATGATAATGATGATGATGATGATTATGAATATGTTGATGATAATAAACAATTGAAAGGAACACAATATGATGACAAAGATCATGTTGATTGATAATAATGATAATGATGGATGTTGGTGGTGGTGGTGATGGCGATGCTGACAGTGATGTTGATGATATATTGGTCTAAATACCATCACTAGAGCTATGCAACAACTATCTACATGTACATCCTTGCCTGGTGACAATTTCATCTCCCCTCTAAAATTCTATTTTCCCCAAGGGACTATATTTTCTCGGAAGTGTAAAGTGTAGCTCTAGTCACATAATGGCATTCATACCAATCCCTTATTTGTATCGGTATAATATCAGTATTATGATAATAATAAATGCGACTTGTATAGTGCCAGATCCACTCTGCGGAGTGCTGAAGGCGCTTTTTATGAAATTAGGAAGTGAACATTATTATAGGCAATAAATGTTGATCATGCTGATGGTAAATTCTGATTTGTGATTACCATTAGTTTTTTATTAAGGGTCATCAATCTAAAACACTCTACTGCCTGACAACTTGTTAAAGTAACCTTTTGGAGATCAATGAGCCATCTCTATATCACAGACTAATCTCTGTTTTTTGTTTATCCAGACATGTCACTTACTAATGGGTTCCTACTAATGGATCATTTATTAACTTGATACTTTCGGGTCCGAATGTGCATGTACATGTACAAGGAACTTAGAAACGATTTTCAGCCCTGCTTGGTGCTTAAATCAATGAAGGTTTGATCAAGGAGGTAGGCCTATGTGTACCTCCTTGGTTTGATTCGGTGTTTTTTTCTAGCGAAGAGAATGAAGGAAAAGTATTGGAGGAATATTGGAGTAGAAAAAGTCGAGACATTTACACATAAGTATGTTCTAAAAAAAAACATAGTCATAAATTGTGCTTAATTAAATTGGGTAAGGATTCATGAGTGTTTTTCTCCAAGGAAAGAATGAAGGGAAAGATTTGGAGGAATATTGGAGTGGAAAAGGTTGCAATGTCCAGTATGAGAATTGGGTAGGGGAGGGAGAGAAAGAGAGAGAGAGGAGTTGAAAGAAAGAGGAGGGAGGAGGAAAGGGAGGGGTCAGCCTCAATAATGAGTGTAGTAGATCACTTTGGCCCTTTTGCTTTAAATAGTTGAATTCATTTGGCACTTTACCTTCAAAAGGATAATGATTTTATGCCTTAATTGATTTTGTCAATTAAATGGCTTCTTGTAGGTTTGTATATGTTCTCTGTGACCACCTCGCTGCTTAAAGTAACATAGTGTGAAAATTTTTAGGGGTGTTGCTTCCTGGCCCGCACCCCTTACTCCAATATGTGATTCTGAACTCAGGGCCTCCACCTTAACGAATTCGAGCTAAATCACTTCAGGGTGATGCGCCCCCAGGCTCGTAGATTGGTTCTGCCTTATGGTAGTCACGTCTATCCGTTTGGGCTAAGTGAGAAGTGAGTAGTTGCCTTGCTCGTGGCTGTGTAAATAGTCTAGCCTTTGAGGCATATTATGTATGCAAGGCAGAGATGAAGAGGAGAATGAGTGATACCTCCTAGAGAAAGGAAAATAAATAGGGGTAACGGCTAACGAGAGATTGCCATTCGGCACGAGTATTTTGCTTTTTATTTCAACCCCCTCTGAAGCTTCTGGGAGCAAATCGAAATAAGAGCAGATCAAAGCACACTAGACCAAGGAAAGCAAACAAACAATGGCAACAAGTTCATCCTAATCTTATTTGACACAAATTTATTAATAGTTTCATTTGTTAAACATGAATATATACATGAACATTTACAATGTAGTTTCCTTTGATTTCATTTGATACAAATTTTTTGTATTAGGTGGAGTGCAGAACTGTGCAATGCTATGCATTACCCAAACCCTAAGCCTAACCCTAAGCCTGACCTAAAATCCTGTTGCAACCCTGACCTTAACTGTGCATCTTATACCCTTTTTACACTGGCATTTCTTAATCCCGTACTTTCCTTAGTACGGGATTTTCATTAGTACCGTACTATCTTTTTTGCTTTTTACACTTGCTAAATAAGTCCCATACTAAGCGCTTAGCCCGGGCCAAGGAATAGCTGGCTGTTTACACTTGCATTTTCTTAATCCCGTACTATTTCCGAAGGCCGGCCAAGGATATCCTGCGAGCGCGAACGTCTGAGCATGCATGCATTCTATCGCTAGCTAGCTTTGCGCGCGCTCTACGTTAGATATGCTGATAAGCGTTCGTTTCTGATTAGTCAATGGGCATCTCGTCGCTTAACCCCGCACTATTTTTTCTTGCTTTTTATACTGGCTTGCTTGGCACCGCAATTGCGGTGCTAGCACCACAATTGCGGGGTTAGCCCTGCTTTTTTGCAGGGCCAGATAGTACAGGACTATCGGTGGGGCTAGCCCACTTTTGCAAAAAGCAGTGTAAACAGAAAGTGGGCTAAGGAAAGTCTGGTACTATCGGTGGGGCTAAGGCCTCCCTTAGCCCCACCGATAGTCCGGGACTAAGCAAAATTTTGCCAGTGTAAAAAGGGTTTTTGACAAAATAACGCCCAAGGCAATTTTGTGGCTGGATCATTTGTCAGGTTACCTGTGCATGCACAGTATGTAGCAATGAAAGCTGATCTCTTCATATTAAAAAAAAAAAATATTTCAGATGTATTTTGTTTTTTTTTTCATAAATCATGGCCCTAACACACTGGCTGATGCATTTTGATGCAAATGGGATAAAAGACAGATAACTTGCATGGGATGTACATGTATTTAACATAATTCATGTCTAATTCTTTTTTGCTATCTGAAGTATCACCTGTAGATTTTATATATTTATCAGATTTTATTCAGTTAAAATCTATCAAAAACAAGGAAAAATAGTCTGAAGACCGACATATGCCTTGTGTACAAATCAACTGGACGTACATTTACATGTACATGTATACTGTATGTCAGTTCAAAATTATGGAATAAATGAAAACAATCAGTTACAACTAATAAAATACCCATAAACTGAAGATCCACACGAACAATAAAAAGAGATGAATTTAGCGAAAAAACAAGTAAAATCGAAAAATAAAAGGAGCTGACAAAATGATGCTCTTGGCTGCTACAGAGCGCCCTCAGTGCACCCTCTCTCTTTTGCACATTACACTCGAGACGCACTAGAAAGTCCTTTCGTTTTTTTTTTTTTGGCAGTAATCGTGATTGATTTCCCGGAGAAAGAGGATACTTTGCAGTACCTTCTCACGTTGCTGTCAATATTAGCTGCCCTTTGCAAGGAATTGCCAATTTGCATACTGATGAGCTAATATCCACCTTTAATATCTAAGAGCTGCTAAAAGCATCAGCACTCTGCATACTAAAAAAAAAAGATAGGATGCACATAAAACACTGGCAGTGCCAAAATATTCCTAAATGGAAGAGGAATAGTAACTGCAGGGTATTAAACTGTTTTGCTTTTTTTCCCCAAAGGACATGTAATTCCAAATTCAAGATGCTCTACACTGGTTCTGTTACTTACCCATAAAGTGATTTGTTTTCAGGGCCTAGCAGCAACCAAAATCTCTCAGAATACGGGGTTGACACGGGAATGACAAATAAAAAATGAAAGAGGATGTTGAATGTAGCTGTCCAAATCCCAAGGCTGGGGCCCCGGGGGTGGTATAATGTTTGGATATATCAGTAGATATTTAGGGAAGGGAATTTCTGGTACTGTGATATTGATAAACATTTTGTAGATGTGTTCCTGCTGTCAAAGTGTCATGCCCCCTTTAATCTACCTGTAAATGAATACATGTAGTTATATTTTCTTAAGATTGGCAATTTGAGTGGGATTCTTCTGATGAAGTATGCTGAAGATTTGACATCAGTTACGTAATCATGCATGAAAACCATGCGCTATGATGACGCAATTAGACCTGAAGTACAGTGTAAGTGATTAACACCTATGTCCTTGATATTAGTATCCATAGCAATATCAGTTAATATTGGTTGCATGCAACAGGGAGAATGGTTGAAATATAAAATGAAAATTATCAGATTAGTTGTAGAAAAGAGAAAATTCAACTCTGAGTGCACTCCCCTTTGTGTGAGGCTCATGACACTTTCGTCTTTGACATTGTTGCTCAGGTGAGTGGGCCCAGAGTAACAAGCACCCAGCCATATCAGGCATTTAAATGTACCCATGGGTGTTGAGAGGCAAATATAGATAAATGACTTGCCTAAGGATAATGATGTTAGTGGCATGCTGGGTATCAGACTTTTTAGCCCATAGCAGTACAGAGCCTTTTTGAGGTCTAAAATAATCATCTTCAATCCTGAAATTGGCAACAACTGTTACGTTTTCCACTCATACAAAGTTTGAAATATATGTATGTAAATGAATATGGATATAACATGAACTAAATTGAATTATAATTGTAAGATTTAATCAGAAATGGCCAATTTGAACATGGAAAGAGGGATTACATAATATTCACTGCGTTGCCAATTTAAAGAGTTTGATGATTAGTTACAATTAAATTGCTCTAATTTGAGAATGCCACACCATACTGCATGGGAAATGGATTAAAAATTTTCAGTGAATTTTTCTCTTTCTGCTCATGTATAATGTGTAAATGCCCAGCATTCTGGACCAACAGATACTGCAAAAGCATCTCCTACATTGTTGTAAAGGAGACACAGTACCTCTGTGGGTTAATGTTATGAATGAAGGTCAAGTGAATGCAACTCTATACACCTTGATTACTCCTCAGACATGAGCAACAAAGCTCAAAACATCATTGAACATGGAAAGGCACCTCAATTTTGCATATATAACATCCGGTGTATTGGACAAGGCACTGATATTGTTCGTTGCTCGCGTGATACTTGTACACGGTGCAATCAAGTCAACTGCTTCCACTATTAGGTAACTAGAGCTTTTGTTTTTAAGAAGGAAATAAGGTCATAGTCTTAATCTACCAGTCTACCATGGGAACAGAAATGGAAGGCTTTCTTTTGCTTACAAACCTAATTGTTTGCCTGCCAACACACATGTACATGTATTACAGCATGTAGTTTGTAATAGAACTTGACTGTAAATAATATCTGAAACTTTAGTGAAATGTGTTAAAAAATTTAAGTAAGAAAACATACCTTCATTTAAATATGAATGTTCACAAATCACAATGGGATGGAAAAAAGTTGCCACAACCCCCCCCCCCCCCTGCTCTTCTTGATACCAACTGTCTATCAAGAAATACATGTATGTAGGAGAGAAATCATGTGTGAGGCTTTCATTTTCTTGAAGAGAGCAATACTGAAAAAATAGAGTTTTCCAGCATTTCCTGAACCTGTCCATCCACTTCTAGGAAATAAAAACAGAGAGAAAGATGGAAGAATTTGAACTCATGAGTTTTTAGGCTCTGGGGGGTGTTTCACAAAGACTAAGATTGACTAAAATTGCACTTAACTATAACTGGCCATTCATGCCATTGTTTTCTTTTACCATGGATCTCTCATAGGATTTGCAAATCATGTTCACAAATCTGCTGAATTGAATTTTTTTTATAATTCATTTATGAAGAAAACAAAAAATTCTTCAAATTTTTGACAGTGATTTGTGCATCCCTTGAGAGACCGATGAAAGAAAACAGTGGCATGAATGGCCTGCCATAGTTAAGAGCAATTTGAGTCAATCTGTAATCTTTGTGAAACACCCTCCAGATTTACGTTATTGACCTTTTACGTCCCTTTTTTCGCTGGCCTTGAAGACAGGTTCACATATGAAGCAGAAAACGCCCCATTGTTACCCCCCCATTTTACACATAAATGAATGAGATAGATAGGTAGGGGGCAAAAAACCCTCAGAAAATAGAAAAAAAAAAAACACCCATTGTGGAAAAAAAAACAACCAAACAGAACATGTACATGGACATGTAAAGCAATGTGACCTTACAATATTTTCTTTTCAGAAAAACTCTCTTTCATTTTCTTCACGTATTAGTATTATTATTGTTCATATTTCGATGATATTCACTATTCATATTTTTATGATATCGTTATTACTGTTCACTCTAATTTCTGCGGAGTCAAATTGGACTCGGAATGGCGTTGCTGGGAGTCAGCTCTATTCCAAGTTAAAGTGACTCAGATTTCCAAATTGATTTGACTTGGAATAGTGTGGTGTCAACTGAGAATTGTCTAAATTTGAGTCAAAGTAACTTCATTCCCAGTCAAATTAATTCAGAAATCTGAGTCACTTTAACTCTGAATAGAATTGAATCCCAGCTGACTCCATTCCAAGCCAAATTTTACTCTGCAGTATACATGTACATAGGTACAGTGTATGATTTAATGTACATGTAATTTGTTAAAGAAAAACAAGTGGAAAAATGAATTGAAATCAATCAAATCATTTTTGTGTGAATTATTATTCACTCATTCATGCCCAAATTCAGTGGAGTGGTGGAGGTTTTTTACCAGGCTTTGTGGATGGATATATCAGAATGAGCCTTTATTGTGAATACACCCGCCACTAGAATGGGTCTGTTTTGAAAGTCTAGATTGGTGCACCTACTTGAATGGGAAAAGAATCGTCTCATTGCAGATGGCTCGTTCAGAAGAAGCCGCCCTCGTTTGCTCTCGTCATCCTCCTCATCATCGCTCGCATCTCAGTCAGAGCAACTCCTTGATCAGAGTAGAGGACTGCTTGTAGAGAAGTGAAGTGGTGATGAAGCAGGAACAAGTGTTATAGGGAGGACAGACTGACCGTTTTATTGTGAAACAGCATTTTATCCTGCTTCTTTGCAACAGATTCAGTCATTTTTCATAAATGATTGTTTTCTTCTGCAAGCAACGGAGTTGGATTTTGGAGCACACACGTTTTATTTAAGAGCATGGCGTAATTCTTGGTATTGTGAAACAGCACTTTGTTTCCATGTTTCTGTAAAACAGATTTCACAGTTCTCAGAAGTGATTGTTTTCTTCTGCAGTCGATGGAGTTGGATGTTCAAGCAGTAAAAAAGCATAGAGTGATCAGGAATTCTAGCAATCATTGTCAAAGTGAAATGGGAGTGGTTTCCTTGAATTTTGGAGCAGTATTGTAAAAGAGAATGCAGTGATAATGTTGTGATTAAACTGCTCTCTTTTCTAGTTTGTTTGCAAGAAATACTATACCTCTCTTCTAGAAAATGGTTTGGGTTTCCTTGTGTAAACTGATTGATTGGCTATTATTTTTGTACATGTATTATGAAATTGAAACAGCCTTTTGCTCTTCATGTTTTTTAAAAGACGATGCCATCTTTTTTTGGCCGTAATGGTTTTCTTTTGCAAGCCCTAGAGTGAATTGTCTGAACCCTCTTGAATAGACAACAGATCTGTCGTGTATTTAAGAGTGCAACTGATAATGTGAAACATATTTTATTATCTCTTCTCAGAAGTGATCGATGGCGCCACTTCTTGACATCTCTGTTTTCTTCTGCCAGATATAGGGTCTCTACATATGGATTACTGCAAGACAACACTTCTTTCTTTTTGTAGTGGAGAAATTCCATCTCCTTGAAAACAAGAATGTTTTCATTGCAAGTGCAGAGTTAAAGAGAAGTGTTTGAGGAGAATCAATGATTACAGCAGAGTTCTTAAGGTTATTGTAAGATGACCTTTTTTTTCTAGTTTCTGATAGAGAAATTTCATGTTTTGTTCAACACATTTTTTTTCTGTGCAAAATTGAAGAGCAAGATGTTGAGACAAGATTGCTTTTGGAGAGTGACAGTCCATTTTGTGTTTGGTAGAGTCTTTGAGAGATCTCATTGTCTGTTGACATTGATTTCATTTTTGACAACATGTACATTTGAAGAGTTTTCATGGAGTAGAATCCATTATTACCTTCACAGAGTGATGGCAATTTGCCTGAACTTGTTTCTAAAAGAGATTGCATTACTTATTTCTCTTGACATTTTCATTTGATGATGTCGTTGTGAAGCAGCTGGTTTTTTTTTTTTTCTATTTTTTCTTGGGATCCTTGTGCCAGGCCCATGCAACCATTTTCTCAGTATGCTGTTTCATTATGCAAGCTGCAAAATTCAGTGTTTGAAGAAACAAGTATGTGATTATATTATTTGATGATAGACTCACAGAGAGAGATTATGTTCCAGTGAGGGGATACTTTATAAAGTTTTTTCTTGACATTTTCAACTTCCTCTGCAAGACACTGTTGGAGCCCGCAGGCGCACACAAGTTTTCTATGGAAACAGTATTCTAATTCTGAATTTTGGAGAGAAACCTCTGTCCTGTTTTTTTCTCTAAATCATAAATGCCACCTCATTTTCTTGTCAGTTCTTGTTTTTTTTCTTCCAGTTGCAATGTTGAAGATTGTCATTTTAGAAGAAACTCAAAAGTTGCTTGCATTCAAGGGAAATATTAATTGTGTCAGTGAAAGCGTGACTTCCTTGTGGCATTGGCCTATTTTCTTTTAGCTTGTCTGTGCTCAGGTATTTAACATCACTCTCCTGAAAAAAGGATGTACAATGTTGTCATTTTTGGTCTTAAGTTAGCAGAATATACATGTATATACATGTAGGCGGAGGCATACATGTATGTATGAGATGCAGACGCATTCATCTTGTTTTCTTCTTGCGCAGCCCATGTTATACTAGCATTTTCTTTGTTCTTCATCAGCTGAATGAAATTTAACCTCACACTTCCTCATTCTCATGAAGGATTTACCCTGGAAGCAAAGAGTCTTATCTTCATTGGAATACCCCTCCTTTTTCTAACATCCATCCATTTCCCTTCAGCATTACCAATTTCTTGATGAATTCTTTGGAATGTGATACCTTTGGAAAAAAAAAACCCTTAGTTTTTTATAAAGCATCCACATTTCATGCTTTTCCTTCATTTTGGAATAATGAGGCTCCTCTCAATACAACATGTATGTGGCATTTGTGGTGGCATATTGTACATGTATGTACAGGGTGTATATTGTTTTCTTGAAATTTCCTAGAGACGTCGCTGGCTCATCTGTAACAAGCATCAGGTTTCATTACCGCCAAGCAAATTGGTATCGCCCCATCATTTTGAAGGCTTCTTTATTTTTCATTATTGATGCATTTGGACTTTATAATACAAGTACTTTCCCTCTAGAGGTAATCTCTCATAGCAAATGTACAGAAAATGTCCTTCTTTCTCCTTTATTGTGTCAGCCTATTTTTCAGCATTTTTTTCATGTTTTTGATTAAATCTTCTGACGATGGTGAGGATAATAGTGACCCAGAGTGCATGCATTTGGTTATTACCGTTTTCTGTTTTAAACTCATTCATCACAGGAAGTACTTGTCTTGAAACTTGATTTGATCAGCTTTTTTTCTTCAAATTGGCAACATCATTACTTTTCTCTTACATTTGATTTTTGTTCTTCTTTTTCTTATACAAACTCTCTGAATATAAATTGACTGAAAGTTGCCAACTTGCTTGAAACAATGATATTGAACTTTTCATTGTGTTACCAATTTAAGGATTGCAGCGCTCATTTTCAATCAAGCAACAAATACTGACCCAACAAAATAGGACAGCATGTATAGAATCCTTCTCATGGATTTGGTATGTTTTCTTGGGGTCTCCATCCATGTACGCTGCACATGTATATATACTCTATGACATAAAAAAAAAAAAACATTCAAGGTGCCACATTTATCTGGATTCCCTCTTCTTTTTATACATGTATTTTCCTTGAAAGCTTACCGGTAAATATGATTTTCTAGCTCACTTTGAAAAAAACAAGATCTATGTCGCATGTACTGGCAGTTCATCCTGGGATAATTATACATGTGTTCTTGAATGTTTTGAGATTTCCTTGGCCTATTTGTATAGAAAGCATGGACTGCTTTCATTACTCGCAAGCATACAGTTCAATTGCTTGTCTTGCATCTTGAATGGAATGCTGTACATGGTCTTCTTTTTGAAAGATTAAAGAACATGTATAGTAAAGATGCCTGTGTAGTGTTTTTTCAAAGGATAACCCTATGTGCACATCTCATTTGTCCAGTTTTCTCTACAGAATGTTTTGAAGACGAAAATGCAGTACAGGGAAATTTGTAGTTTAGTGCATATACATGTACATGTACGTACCCGTTTGCCAGCAAGAACTCTTCTTCTCACATTTACTGTGTAAATTAATAATATTCCTGAAGCATTTTCTTTTTATCTTTATTTTTCCAAAGTAAGTTGTCTTTGTGTGTGTTTTTTTTCAAACAATCTTACTGATTTTTTTTGCTAAAACCTGAATTGGATTTTTTTTTTATATGTAGTTAGTTTTCATGCCCTCTTGTTTATGGTGAAGCAGCATTCAGGACTTTGTGGTTTTGTAGACAGCTTATGTGGGAGTGTTAAATTTAATTTTACTTAAAAGCAGGTGCACCGGATTTGCTCGTGTTATGAAGATGTGGGGTCCATTGAATTCATTTAAATGTGATATCTTGCAAGTTCCAGAATAGCATTAGCTCATACATAGAGACTTTCAATGGATATTAAGTTTTGAACTTTCAAAGAATAGATAGTCGATATACATGTATGTCCCAAATTTTAAACTTTTTTGTTTTCAACAAACAGAAACGTGTCTTTCCTTTTAGAATTCAGATTAAGATGATGCTTATGATCAATTATTTCTTGGAATCCTTGCACAGCCATGCTGTTCAACTGAATGTGAACTGATTAGTTACTGATCTGAATTCACTTAGTTTTATACATGTACATGTACATTGTAGCTATTAACTGCACCCCTCTCCATTGGGCAACCAGTTATTTGGTAAGAAGCCACAAGGGAAAAGAAGGGCAACATATTTCTTTGTTAATGTACATTGTATGTAGATGTAAGCAAGCTACTGATTCACTCTCGATGAAATATGCAGTCCATTGATGCACAACCATTTTTTCTCCTTTTTTTCTTTTTTTTTTTTCTCCTTTCCTTTCTCCCCCTCTACCCTTCTCTGTGCCACATTTCTCTTTCTGCTTCTCGCCCTCTTTCTCTCTCTCCCCAATCCCCCCTCTCTTTCCCTCTTTCTCCCTCTCTGTCATTCTCCCTCTGTATCTTGCAATCTCCTGATGAAATATGCAGTCCATTTCTCTGTCATATTTGAATTACAGGCCAAGCTTGTTTGTTTCAATTTTCAATGCGGCATATTTTTCTTCCCTTTGTCAATATTACAATCTGATAAAAAATAGGGTGTTGAATCTGATTGTACTTTGTTACACAGCTACAGTGATTTCAATCTGTTCCATATTTCAAATACATCTGTAGTTTAATGGCAGCCAAAACTAGAACCATACAGAATTTAAAGGTAAACTGGAGTTTTGGTCATGTGATCATAATGTGAAAGAATGTTTCAAAGCAACTTGGAGAATTTGAATTGTAGTATGTTTAAACACAGGGGTCTAGTGTGAGAGTTGGAGATTATTGAATTGATGAGAAATTTCCACAAATAGGTTACATGCGCCGCACAAAGAAATGAGTATATGGGACCACACACAAATCTGGCATGAATGTTACCCCCATTTTTTTCAGCTTTTTCTTGTCATATTCCCAATATGATGTGGAGAGTATTCTAGGGGACATTTTTTTGAACTAGGAAATTCTTCCTAACTGACACGGAAAGAATGGGAAAGCTCACAAATTATTTTTCACCTTTTCCCAGAACTCAGGCTTCTCTGTAAATCTGCAATATTTTAAGTGATGTGAAGTACTGCAGTGGCTATCGGCTCCACTCATAGGAGAGAATGTATTGCACTCCTTCCGTGGTGCTAAGTTTTTGAATGGTTGTCGCCTAAATAAACAACCAAGCATGATGATATCAGATATTTGCTCGAATTTGTTATGCATAGAATAGATAATGGATCAGAATAGATTTTTACAATGAAAGTACACATCTCTGGTTTCTTTAAGACAAAAAATGTCCAAACAAATTGTTTTAATTTCTCTGTATTCCATTTATTTATGGACAGATTTTTTCATTTATTTATCTATCTATAGATTTATTAATTCATGTAATTATTATTAGTTCATTAGTTTATTTATTACATTTATTCATTTGTAAGATTGTAAAATGTTTTAAATTGGGGGGGGGGGGGTTACTGCTTATGGCTGCAGGATCAGTATTGATAATAAAAAAATTATCCAGTCTTTTACAGAGGGAATCTTGCCTGTATATACAGGTGTACTGGTACCTGTTTACGCATGTGTCAGTGGTACATGTAGTGTGAAATTACACAGTGATGGTAATGGAATAATATTATGCAACATAATCAGAGAAATTGGTAACCTCAATTCCGCAATTGCTGTCATCAGATTGTGGTACACTTCTAAATTTGACCTGTCGACTATGTCATTGGATCCATAAATTTTTTGATTTTTTTTTTCTCTTCAGTTATTAGTCTGTATGTAATTTTAAATGCACAGACAAGCAATTTTGCACCTTGCATCTGTTACACATATATTGCATGCCATTCCGTTTTTATGAGCTGCTACCTTATTTTTGTTCTTTGCGCTAATAACTAACGGTTAGGGCTGTGGAGAATCAGTTTCGAATGGTTGACGTTCTGGATACTGCATGTTTTGTGATGAAAATCTGATGAGAATCAGTGCACTTGACTGAGCAGTGAACATATTGGGAATTCAATCACGGTCCCGAAACACAGATGGAAGATTCGAGTCTGATGAGAGATATTGCTCTAAAATCAATCACAGTAGTTGACTAGTCTTATACTTAAGACCCCAAATGTAGAGGTGCTGTGGTATTATTTACTACCACTTCATAAAACTATAACTGCATACCGGTACTACAAAGTGTACTAAAGCCATTGACATACATGTACTTGCTAACACTGGAGAATGAAAAAGCGATAGATTGTTTTTTTTGTTAATAGTACAGTGTGGTACACGTATGTAGGTGGTTGAATTCCAAGAAAAGTGGTAGTTTACCACCTAAATCCATTGAGTTGGCAAGTATGTATTGAGTAAGTATGTAGGTGGTTGAATTCCAAGAAAAGTGGTAGTTTACCACCTAAATCCATAGAGTTGGCAAGTACATGTACATGTATGTATTGAGTATTATGTAGGTGGTTGAATTCCAAGAAAAGTGGTAGTTTACCATCTAAATCCATAGAGTTGGCAAGTATGTATTGAGTAAGTATGTAGGTGGTTGAATTCCAAGAAAAGTGGTAGTTTACCATCTAAATCCATAGAGTTGGCAAGTATGTATTGAGTAAGTATGTAGGTGGTTGAATTCCAAGAAAAGTGGTAGTTTACCATCTAAATCCATAGAGTTGGCAAGTATGTATTGAGTAAGTATGTAGGTGGTTGAATTCCAAGAAAAGTGGTAGTTTACCATCTAAATCCATAGAGTTGGCAAGTATGTATTGATAAACTTTCAAATATCTGAGCTGCATGGCCCTACATGTACATGCTATCAATGTTTGTAATATTGTGTATATATGAAGCCCTGAAGAATGCACTTCAAAAGCATCGTCATGTATTTCACAAAAATGAATATACATGTATATGTACAAGCGACCGTAAATGCCAGACATTTTTTTATTACCCAATAGACTGCAGTGTTAGACAAAAGCATACCCAGGTTGGTTTTGTAAATGCTAGAATTTAATGATAACTCGCTCGATTATAACATTTTATATTAAAAAAAAACACTGTTTATTCGTGGCTGTTTATTTATCCTTCTGAACGCCTGTACAACACAGACATCAACATTCAATAATTTCAAGCCTCCGCAAAGTTACCAGATCCCTTCAATAATGTGCTTTGCACTTGTATGTTATTTTTAATACTAGATGAGGAAGTGAAAGGAATAGTTTTGATGTAAGCACATACATGAAGCATTTTGATTGATTACTCTCACCTTTTTTCAGAACACCATTCCTTGTCTCTTATTAACCCATTCGTGACAGGAATTATTTAAAGCCTAATTTGATCAGCTTTTATTCTTCAAATTGGCAACACCAACATTTTTATTTTATTGCTACGTTTTTCTTATAAAACGTCATGTATCTGAAATGAATATAAGTTGGCAGAAATTATGATGAGAAGTCAAAAAGTTACCAATTCGCAGGGGAAAACAGTGATTTTAAACTTGCTATCACATTGCCAAATTAAGGATTTTAATGCTTATTTTCCTTTTAAAAAATTTCAGCATCAAACAACGAATATTGATGCAACCAAACTGGGCACAGTTTGTGTGGAATTTTTTTCTCTTTCTGCTCATGTATTTGGTATGATTTTTAGGGCTTTGCATCAAAAGATATTAGGCCAAACCATAAAATTTGAACCTTTGTCACGAATGGGTTAATGAAAACTATAGTCTTGAAGCTGTCTTATGAAGATATGAACATGTTCCACAGAGTTTGGATCGAATATGATTCGATGGTTTATGGTATAAATCACTGCTATTAATGGCTGAATCGCATCAAATAGATATATATATATATTTTTTTTTTTTTTTTAAACTTCTGTTGCAATGAATATGTATGCAATGAATGGATGAATGGATAAAATAATGAATAAACAAAATAATGAATAAGTAGATAGATAAAAAAAAAATCAGTGAATAAATGAATAAAGTAATTACTGAATTAATTAACTTATAGATTGGAACAAACATAGATAACTATGAAAGACATGACAAAACTTATCATAAATGCAGCCATATCAAAAATACATGTACAATATTTCCCTGAACAATTTTGGTCTCTGTTTTTTTTAATAGCTGTTGCCCATAGCTTATCATTCAGCCTAGTTTTTTTAAATATTTTTTTATTTATTAAAAACCCTAATATTATTACACCGCAGTTAAGTTGTGCATGAGTTTGCTAGAAAAGAAGAAGAAGAAGAAAGAGAAGAAGGAATTGTGTTGTGTAACTTAACATTGAGCAGGTTTCTAGTGGAGTACAAACTGTACATGTATCTTGACAAAAAAAGATATTCTAACTTTTCATATTAAGAGTTCAGAGTGTTATAGCCTGTCAAGAGTGGTAGGCTGGTTGATAATTGGGGACATATTAAGCATGTATAGGTTGGGAACTGGCTCAACGAAGATCTTCACTCTCAGAACAGTTGGTTAATTAGAAATCATTAAGTTAAAACCTATTAACTGTTGGCTAAAAAAATCCCCATGTATGTTTTATAAACTTGTTAACCAGTAGTTAGTAGGTTCATATCATTTCTAACCAGCTGTTCGGAGAGTGTTTATGATCACTTTATTGAAATGACTCATCATTTTATGTTTTGTGCAATTCACCTTACAATACCTTGTTTCATGTTTACATATATCCCCCCCCCCCCCCCCCCCGAAAAAAAAGAAAAAAAAAAAAATAAATAAAAATGTGTGTGAAGGTGGTTTACAATCTTTAAACTTTACATGCACAAATAAATTGTTTCTAGGGTTTTTATGAAAGTAAAAGAGGTAAATTACCCAAATTTAATGATAGAAAATAAGCATTTTACATGTATATTTCATTTTCTTTTTTTTTATGTGTATGTGTATGTCATTCCATGATACGATATATACAATGTCTCTGTTTTGTTTTTGTTTTGGTACTCGAGCATCACAATGTTGTTACATCAGCCATTTGTAGTCTAGTATTATGCACTGAAAAAATGTGAACTTATCATGCTCATAGTACATGTTGGCCTTAATTGTCCTCGGACATGGGGAAGGATACCAACAATTAAAAAAAATGAAAAAAAAAAGAGAAAAAAAAGTGAGAAACATCTTTTAAAGGTTAAAAAGCAAGATTTGAATCAGAAGAAAGTGCTTCAAACATACTTTTTTGTTTTATGCATGTAGATGATTAGAACACTTGACTTTATTTAGAAACTGACTTTACTGTCTTTTTCTGAAGTTATGCATTCTTGTATACTATACATGTAGCCCCTAGAAATTTCAAAGAAATACCAATGAACCATATACATTTTCCTGTCAGTTAATCAATATTTGAAGCTGCATCTGAGGATTAGTCTGGGCGGGCTGCAGGCCTTCGTAACAAATAAAGTCCCACTTGTGCAAGTTGGAGGGGCTCCATAAAAGGTCTCATCCATTTATCATATTTCTTGGAACGGCAGATCACACGATATTACATGTACATGTACATGTCCCTGTTCTGTTGTTGCTGTGATGCTCAGACAATAACCATCGCACACTCATTACTACATCAATCTGCTTGTTGTGGAGTACATGCAGTTTGCACTAGAAAATTTGAACTTTTGGTTCATTTTTGCCCGTACACTGTATTTAAATGGAGGGGGGGGGGGTAAGTGGGTAACAAGGGGAAAAATATGTTACAAAGGTGTCAGACTAAGCTTTTAATCAACAGGAAGTCGATGCTTTAGGGTTTAATGTTTAACTTTTACAGTGCCAAGGGGTTTGCTTGTTCCAAGATTTAATCAAAGTATAAACAATGCTTACTTTTCAAATGCTTGTACTTTAACCGTAACTTCTGTAAAGATATATTGTTCACAAAAGTTGTAGAAAATTTATTACTCTTGCGATGATACCAAAAGTTCCTACCTTTTACCATTTAACGCATGCACACTATGATACAGATCTGTGTTTCCCTCTGGACCTTTACGTGTTTGTTTCTCATTTGTTTACTATTGCTTTATATGCTAAAGAGAGAATAGATCCTTTCCAAAATATGCACTTTTCTCAAAAGAATTGCTGTGGTAGCATATAAGACCGATAGATATTTCAAATACTAGATTCATCCTGTAACTTTTGATATATGTTTATCACCATATTATACATCTTTCTTGGTGGAGAAATGAGTGATTAAACAAGGCATGGTCTCTTTGTCACATACACATTCCATCGGCACTGTAAGAGTTAAGAAAATTTACGAAAGACACCAGAACCAAAACAACTGCAAGAACTGGTTGTCTCTGCATTCAAATTATTTGTAAAGGAGTTGATTTTTTTTTTCTTTTTGCCATTTCATATTAAATTTTGTTCTATTTTGAAAATTTTTCTTAAACATATCAGACCCATATGCCTTGGTTTCTTTTAAAATCTAACTTAATGTACATGTATATGATAGCAAAATTCTTTTGCAGAACTCACCACATTTAGCATGGAAAGTGGTATGAATACAGAAGAAGTTACATTACAATTGAATATCTTTTATTTTAGGCATCCAAAAAAATAGTCATCTATTCAGGATTTCAGGTAGTAAGCCTGTGGTTGTGAGGATTTTAGTACTCAGTAGGTTAACCATACATGTAAATGTGTGAGTTCCCAAGTTGAGCAGACAGGAAAATCAAAATGAATATTCACAGATACATTTATTGCACCACTCAGAATATTTGCCGGAAGGGACAAGGTGGATCTATTGCTGCTTCTAATAAAGCGATATATCCACTGCTGTTACTAAATTGGCATTATGATGTATTGCTGAATAAAGACTGAGCACTTAATATTTCAAACTGTAATAAAAATAGACATCAGCTATCAGCAGGCAAGAGCAAAGTAAATAAATAACCATCCACAAAATAAAGATTTTTTTTTAGTTTGTGTGTGTGGGAGGGGGGGGGGGGGGGGCTTGGGTTAGTGCTATGATGAATCCGTGTATTGATGATAAATTCCAGCCAGTTCAAGAATTTCCAGTAAAGGTGACACATAGTCTGAGAAAAAAGACTCCACGTACATGCATATTTAACAGTAAGAAATGAAATATTCATTGTTTTTTTAATTATCCATGAAAGAGCACCCTGTCCAGTGTCCACTGCCTGGACTGCCCCCAGGAAGAAGAGGTAAAAATGTTAGAAAAGGCAGTTATTAAGCCAGATAGTGCCCCTTTTTTACTACCGAATGTGTGCAGGTAAATGTTAGTTGATTTATTCCGAATGAAAAGTTCCTGTCCTAAGTATGATGATAATGTCTTCTACAAGGCAGATCTCCCACTCCTGGGGGATCAAGTGTCTTGTCAGTGATTTTTACCCACAACTGTTAGCTACTGAAATCCTTGCATCTGATTGGCTGAGAGCAAATTTGTCAGTAAAAATCACTGACAACACTTTTGATAAAACGCTCCCCTTGGTTCAACTCATTTGAGTTGGTTAATGACCCTTTTAAAAGAATATCCCCCTTTACCATCATCCTTTGCCATCCTCGATCTGCAGGTCATTAATTCTCTGCCTCTGGCTTCCAATTTTTGCTTTGCTTAGTCTGCTTGTTACCATGAATATTTGTCATTTTCTGCATCATAAAAATGTTGTCTTATACCAAGTTTTATGATGCTTTGAAGTTATTATATACATGTAGTATCCTGCACATCATTGAGGCGTGTTGAAATGCTTTTGACTGTATAAAATAAACAGTTAATAGTAGTAATACATTTGGCTCAGTTTTCTTGTTTATTGTTGTTGATAGTTCAGTTAAAAAAGAAGAAAAAAAAAACCCCACCACTTAATATATTCATTTATGCAGGAAGGGATTGAAATCAAATAGCCTGCATTAACAAAATCTTGCAGAAAAAAAGGAGCCCTACTTTTGCAGAAATGGATTAAAAAGAAGATATATCATTATTTTTATTTTATTGATTCCTGTAGTATAGAAAGAAAGAAAATGGATGAAAATCAGATTGAAGGCTTGGCTCATTTTTCTTCTTGTTGATAATTTAGTTCTCAAAGAAAAAAAGAGACAGTTCTTCTTCAGTATATGGGGAAGGGATTGAAATCAAATAGCCAACATTTAAAGAAAATATATGTATATGAATCTTGTTAAAGAAGAAAGAAGCCATACTAAATGAATGTAGAAAGGGATTAAAAAGCAGATCAATGGTTTTTTACGGTTCCTGTAATAGAGAGAAAAAAAAAACCTTACTTTAAGTGTATGCAGAAATGTATTAGAATCAGATAAATCATATCGTCTGGCACGTCTTGGGATTATCTTCAAACGTCATACATAAATCATATTTGTTCAGAACTCCATAAGGATTCTTACTGAGATTTGGTATTGATTTGATACTCCTAAGACCAGGTATGTGATATCTAGATGCGGATGTACATGCATCAACACTTAGACTGGATAAAGAGAGATATTCTTCCAAGAAACTACCCAGAAGAATCTTGATAAATACAATCAAAATAATTTAGAAATTTGTGATGAAACAGTAGTACTAGCTGGATGAGTTGTACATGTAAGGTTGTTTTCAGATATCTGGGTTTTGTATGAGACTAACGGTGCCATTTGAATTGCATGTACTAGGCTATTGCTAGAATTGAATTATGAGATATTAACTTCCCCTCTAATTGAAATGGACAACTCAATTTCTAATCAAATTAAAGGATTAAGATTATTTATTGACTCAATTGAATGAAATTACATTTACATCCTTGATGCAACGTTGTTCTGTATAGCAGTTGCACTGTGCTTGGTGCATAGTTTGGCTGTTTGTATAATCACCATGTCATTGTTTCATAATACATGTCTGCAGTATAAGATAATCATCTACTCATTTTTTTATCTAGGGTTGTATATTTGCCTTTTTGAATTTAGAAATTATGAAATTGAAGTAAAATCAGACAAAAGTCACCTGAAATCATGATATTCCTCAAAGTGGCTTTAATTATTTGTTTTTGCTTTCCAGATATCAATATGAAAATAGTCAGGTTCCACGGTTCAGCATGAATCTGTAATAAAGGGAAGAAAACCGAATCCAGTGATGAGTATTACAGCAGCATTGGTTTGAGAGAATCTTATTAAAAGGCATTGGCTAACATTGTTACAATTAAAAAAAAATCATATTGCTCTTTGAAAATGGAATAAACATAAAGGGTTATAGTGTAAAAATACATGTACCGGTTTGAAAGTTTCAAAGTATAATATCCACAGGAAGTATTTTTAAATATTAAAAATGTGAACCAATGTTTGAAAAATATATAGGGTCAGTTGCACAGCTAAGCATAAGGAGTGCACATGCGCGCATGGCTCACTGGACCGTACTGCGTGTATTGACGTATCACGCGGATGGAAGCCGATAAACGTTTTTTGGAATTCGAGTAAAGCGGTCCTGTTATTCATTGTCATAATAAAATCGCAGTTGTGTCTTACAAACAGTTTTTCATTCCAAATTATGGTTGGTTTCAGGGTTTTTGAGTACAAATTCAAGTATTCATACACATGTTTCATCTTAGTTTGAGAATTTTTTTAATCGGCTGCTCTCAATTGATTGATCAAATTATTGACAAATAAAATGCCCAAGCAATCGATTAGTCAGTCAACTTGTCAGGTAGTCAGGCAATTCTGTGGCAAAGAGCAATTTCTTTGAATGGGAGTACTTTTTTAGACTGCTGGTTTAATTGTCCCTCTTCTTTCAATTTGGCGCAAGTCATTTTTCACACTCTGAACAAAAACAGTCAGTGTTCAGCCAAGCATGAATTAAAATTTGTTTTGTGAGTGGAACTTGATAGATGAGCCAACTGGGCATCCATCAACATGAAAAACTCTTTGAAATATTTTGAAATATTTTTTTTGTGTTTTTTTTTTGTTGAAATATTTTTGGAGTAACTAGAACTCTGTAGGCCATTTATGTGAGGTACATTACATTATGTTATTCATTTTGGAATTTTAAATCCTCTTTATCCAATGATTACAAATAAAATAAATTAATATGAATATTTTGATTTTTTCTACAATATTTAATAATTGATTTGCTCAGTGCCTAGAAATTTCTTGTTCTGTTCTTCAGTTTGCTTTGCTTTGTATTGCTTCCATCTTTTGAGATTTATTTCCCTTTAAATGTCTGTGTATCTAGATCGTCATTTGTCACGTATTTGGGGTGTTAGGGCAGTATCGCATTTCAATATTTTGTCTCCTTGTATTAAAGAAGCTGTGCTTCTCTTAAGGTAGTACAGGTTCTGTGTTCATGTGAAATAGGAATCCATTCCCTTTTTACTCTTCATATTTGTCCAAGCTCAGGGCCCATTTCATGAAACTCGATATCAATAACAAGTTGCAATAACTGTTATAAGCTACTGAAGTCCTTGCATCTGAATGGCCGAAAGCAAATTTGTCATAGAAATATGGCAGCTGTTACTGATAACAAGTTCTGTGAAATGGGGGCCCTGATCGTCAAAGCGACGACATACCAGAACTGATTCCTCTAATAAAGCAGATATCATTTTTCATGTGTTTTGCCGACCAGCATTTTTGGTACGCCATCCATATTCCTCTTTTTCTCCAATTCCTTGTTCCCTTGGAACTGTACTGGAAGCAAAAAAAAAAGAGGTGGTGTATTGTTACATAGTCTGTAGAGCATTAGAGGCTTGAAGAATGAATGTTGTATGTTTACAGGATCGCTGAGTAGAGTGTATCCCCAGGCTTGCTTACAGTATGTATTCCTGTTACCAGAAGCAATACATGAGGTCGATGGGGTACTTACCTGTAATGTACATAACCATAAGGATATTGCATATATGATTCTTTTAAAACGAAATATATAAGGACTAGAAGCAGATGGAAAGCATTTTGTCTTGTGTGAGCTCTCTGTGGTTAGACGCTTGTCTGCTGTGGATGATCTTTGTGGAAAGTACACTGTATGTTTGTGATCTGAATCCTGAAATAATCTCTGATGGATCATCTAAAATCAGTCTGGACTCTTCGGATTTGAAGGTGGAACATTCACTGCTGTTGCTTCACAGTATCAACAATCTTTGAAGACTACCTTGTATATTTTGTCAATCGGTTTTACCCTTGTGGAAAAAAAAAATCAGTGTGTCTTTGTTCTATTTATTGTGCATAGGGGCATGATACAGGTGATTATTTTGATGATACCTGAAGGCTAGGAAAGCAAGAAGGAAAAGAAGCAGCCAGTGCCTGTTAAAGGAGAATGCAACCCAGACATCAGTGTGCTTCCAGTGAATGGAGAAGAACAAGAAGAGTAAACAGTGAAAGTTTGAGCAAAATCAGACAATCTGTTCAAGAGTTATGAAGTTTGAAAGTTTCAGTAAATCCTTATCATCGGATCCTTGAATTGGCAACTTTGCCAGCATCTGTGATGTCATCGTGGACAACTCTCCATTCATTTTCTACACAGAATTTAACATTTTCTCTATTTTCAAGAAAAATAAAAATTTTTATTAATTTATTGTTTGAGTATGCATGGCTATATCAATTCTGCAAGCATATCAGGAAGAATTATGTGGATTCCTGACTTGAAATTTTGTATAAATCATTTAAAAAAAAACCAAAATAAATTGAGAGTTGTCCACGATGACATCACAGATGCTGGCAAAGTTGCCAACTCAAGGATCCCTATAATAGGGATTTACTGAAACTTTCAAACTTCATAACTCTTGAACAGATTATCCAGTTTTGCTCAAACTTTCACTGTTTACTCTTCTTGGGCATCTTTATTCACAAAGAGCACACTGATGCCTGGGTTGCATTCTCCTTTAACCTGTCCTTCTAACCTCTTTATTTTGTTCAGTGGGTTAAGTGACATGGTAATAGAGGATCGTTGCCTAATAAGCAAAGGACACTAGCGTGTTGACTTTGTGTTGATCCTAGGACTACCTGCCTACTCTTCTACTACTGAGCCATTGCAACTCCTTGCTGATTAGTAACCGTCTTGTATTCATCGTAAATCCTAAGAACAACGCTTTCTGAAATCTTGTCGTGATCTAGTGGATACATCACCGTCTGAGTTCGAGTCCCGCTGTGGCACTAGTGTCCTTTGGCAAGATATGAATGTGCATTTACCACTCCTGACCCCTTAGGTGTTTAGTGGGTATCCGGTAGGATGTGAAAGTCATTGTGGTTTGTTTAGCATTGTGAGCGCCTGCAAAAGACGCCTCGCTGGAATGCTTCCCAGGGAGTGGAGAAGGTGCATATATACCGGCAAGCCTGAATCCATTGACCGGGGTAATATTTCTATAAAGTGGTTAGAGACACTGGAGATGCATGTATTAAGCTCTATAAAAAATCCAGACTGTTATTAATGTTATTGACTGTGTGGAGTGTATTTTCCTCATGACAAAATTCAACTGTGGCAGTCTACTGCATATCCCATTTGTCGGCCATAGCACATCCAGAGTTTATTATTAAGGCAAAGTGCAGCAACAGATTTCTCATCATTCCAACACTCAGCAGGTTGTTTATGATCATTTGAGTGCAGGCCAGTTGAAATGCACGCGAGGTGACATTGACTCGAAAGCATTCTGTATGGTGACGATTCGCAGAAAGTACATGCTCTACCAATGAACCATTTGATTAATTTGGAAGTAGTAGCATCTGCAGCACACATAGTTATAAAAAGGTTTTTGGAGTTCATTTGGAGACATGCAGCGTCTCAAGATCGAAGGAAAACCAAGGGGGCGATCCAAGAGTCATGCATTAGCAGTGCCAGGTGAGTATGAGTATGAAGGATACTATGTGCATTTTTATTTTGCAAGTTCACTTACAAGTTACAATGATAATAATAATAATTTTGTTTACCCAGGGAAGCAAATATATAATTAGCATAATTGCTGTTCTTCCTGAGGACCCTGCAATTATTATCACCCCGACAATTGCCTGGTACCCAATTTTACAAGTGGGTGGAGAGTGGCAAATGTGCATTAGTGTCTTGCCAAAAGACGTTAGTGACAGGCTGGGATTCAAACCCTCAATCCTTAGACTGTGAGTCAAATGAATGAACTGCTATACCATGACACCTCCATTCTTCGCACTATAGAGATGTTGTGGCATTGTAAATTGTAATCCTTTGCTGGAAATGATAACGTCCTTATTTCATTCCCTTTCATGGAAGCCATCAGGGGGTGGGGGGATTCCAAGTAGTCAGCTGGTGCCTGTTTCTCGAAACCATCGTAAGTCTAAGTTCTTGAAGAACCAATAGAGACATGCAATGTAGAGTTAACACACATTTCATTGGGATGTCTACAAACCTACGTGTACAAATACAGTTTCGAGAAACGGTCCTGTGGTCCTTGTAATTTATTTCATAGTCATTCATTCTTTCCCATTTCTCTGCCTCACCTCCCCTTAGAAATCAAATACAGGAAAGAACATCCCTCTTGCTATTAAGTTGTCAAATTTAATTAAACTGAAAGTGCACTTAATTGAATGACCACATCATACAGGAATGTTGTGAACTGCTTGGGTAATGATAATAATGCATTGTACAAGGCCTTATTGAGCACCCTTTGTGCTGGGTGCATGTATGTTGCGTGGGATGAATATCATCATTATTACCAGCAAAACGAACAAAATTGGGTAATAATTTTGCTGGTACAAAAAATCTAATATTTGACATTATTTTTCAAACAAAAACCACAACAGTAATAGAGAGAGAGAGAGAGAGAGAGAGAGAGAGAGAGGCACTTGAAGAATTTCATTAATGTTGCTGGTATTCAAGTGTATTGTTTGTGTAGTTAACTTTTTAAAGATATAGGTTTGATTCCATTTATTTTTTTCCTCTTGGGAAAGAGTGTGGACATACCTGTAGGAAGAAATGATTTAAAAAAAAAAAAAATTCTTAACGTTTTAAAGTAACATTTCATTTATGAACATGGAAGGTACACTGTAGGCCTACGTATACATGCATACTATAAACTCTGGGAATTGATTTTATGTAATGATACATGTAGATACAGGTACTTATATTGAGTGTAGATTTTTGCCAGTTTTTGTTCATTATCATCCTTTCAGCACAACTCTTTGATGGTGAATACTTCCTTTAATAGTGGTTTTTGCACGTTCTGATCCCGAACTTTAATTGATTGGTGAGATGTCCTAAGCCTCACAAGCCATGAAGCTTAATACTGTGAGATCTTCCTAGAGTACAGGCTTTGCGCACTGTGGCACGTTCTCCGAATAAATAAACAGTTAGAGGGGGCTGATCGCTAAAACGTGTTTTGCTCTCGTGTTTATAGTTTTTGCTGTTGTACAGTCATAATGCAGATGAACCTGCTATGATTGTACATGTAGATGTATTGAACTTCACTCATATACGTGTACATCCAGGGTTCTCACTAGAAAAAAATCCACCCATGGTTCCCCCTCTGCGCAAAGCGTGTAATTTTCAGAAGTTTTACGGAATAACACCTAAAGTTAGGTGTGGCAGCAGTATATGCTATAGCAAAAGGATGAAAAATACTTCTTGGTAAGCAGGAGTTGTCTACTAATGGCATTATAGTAAAAATGCATTGCCAAAAAGCAAAACAATCTGTGGCGTTTATCATTATTGTAAGGAATATATACTCCAATATTTTTTTACCCTTGTTGCCACGCATGGTCCAGCAATTTCACACATGGTTCTTCCTTGTCTGAAATCCTTTACGCATGGTATTGGAACCATGGGTGTTATGTACTGGTGAGAACCATGTGTACATCAATATTCTGGTCTTTCATACATATAAACATGAACATAATTGTAAATCGGCATAAAATACATGTACATGTACATGTACATGTAGATAACGTTAAGGTTATAAACATATAAAGAAATTAAACAGAAACAAAGCAGAACACAATAATATTTGTAGCTGTTCATTAGGGTTTTTATGTAAGGCCTTTATACGAAGACCAGTGTCTGTAAAGACCAGATTTTGCTCGAATTGCGCGACAAGGTACTCACTCATTTTGACGTCAAAGTGGGTACCCAGTTGAAACTGGGTCATAGCTGGGGGGTCATACAGTAAATATCCTGAAATCTTACCACATTTGGGGGTTTCCTTGGCAACACGACTTAAAAAAAACAAATAGGCAAATGATTTTCTGCTAATAAAATCATGCTCTTTTAAATGAACTAACATTGTTTCAGCATTGGGTACCCCCTTTTAAAGGAAACATTCCCTTTTGCTTGGGAGAGGACCTCTTTAAAGAGATCAACATTGCATGCTAGCCCTTAAAAGCTTGGCTGACGTGGCATTTTAAAATAGCACTATATTGCACAGGAAGTGATTAAAAACGCTTCAGCCTCTCTGCAGGCCGACGTGGACTTTACAAAGGTTCACCATGAAAAAAGGGTTTGTTTATAACGCACCGGGTGGAAATGCCCACTTATGTCAGTTTATGCGTGGTGATTTTGGAACACAGTTGGGTAATTTTAGGCAGATATGACTAAATTGTCATACGTGGCAGTTTTCACTAGATATTTGATATTTTACCTTCTGTCGTGTCCATGAAAATTTCTGTGCTTTACACTGGGAACAGCATATTGCAAGCCAAGTTTTCAAACTTGTACATCAATGCCGGGTTGTTAATGTATGCCAGTGATGAGATATTTTGAAAGGACATGTGAGTGCTAGCAACAAGCATATTTATTTTGATCCTGTGAAGAATTTTGCTGTTACAGCACAGTGTAAGTACAGAGGTGTATTTTGACTATGTACATTATTTCTACCCCAGCCAATTATTTATATCAAAGGTATGACTGTATTGTTGCAGGTGAATTTAAAGTATTTTGTGTGGAAAAAAAAAATTGTTTTTAAGACACCCATTTTGCTTTTCAACACAAGAGAATAATTTTTCATTTGAGAAGTATTTGTGAAAAGGATTTGTACAAACTGTACACTGTAAAAGTACATGTAATGCTATCGTAGAAGTGAATGTACACTGTGAAGAAATAACAGTACTTTGTCTATAATTTGAAAAATCTTAGAAAACTTTTTTAATCTACATGACTTTATACTATAGTCATTCAGGGTCATAAAGCTACACCTACAGGGCGGTGTTTCACAAAGACTAAGATTGACTCAAATCGCTCTTAACTATGACAGGTCATTCATGCCAACACGCATTTCAATGGGAAGTCCATGAACTTAGACTTATGACGGTTTCATGAAACGCAGCCAAGATGGTTTGCTGTTGGCGATGGAATACCAAACAAATTTACGAAGAATGGTTTGCTAATGGTATTTTTCCTAGAAAAATTAGGGTAATCATTCCGCCTAAAAATAACTCTTGAGCGTGGATATACAATATTTTTCATTGATATGGATGTAAAATCGGTAAGAATGGTCTTTTGAGATGTACGAAATTTTGAAACAGACCCACTCATTGTATTCTGTGGTGGACATTGCCACTCGCGACGATCGGAGCCCAAGTCCAAAGACTTCAAACTATGAATAGGCGGTAATTTATGATGCAGAGTAGCAGTAATTTGACAGCAAATTACTACTCGAGTACTCGAAAAAACTCGAGTATTTTTATCTACTCGCCTCGAGTAGTAAAATCACTACTCGAGCCAGGCCTATATACGTTACATAAAATGTTGGATCACATAAATAAGGAAACTCAGGGAAACCTAATTTTAAGTCAAATGGTACAGAACATTAGCTAAACATTGAATTAAAGGGCTGATAAAGTGTTTTCAGGGGGGTGAGATGAGCAAAAAATACATGCAAAAAAGAGCCCCCGTCATCACAAAAAGAGCCTCCGTGAGAAAGCTGACGGGGGCTCTTTTTTTTAGGGTTTTGGAAAAAGAGCCCCCATGGAAAAAAAAATAATTTGAGGGTTGGTGGGTTAAAGTTCATTGAACTTAATATTCATAGTACGCCATATGTTGTTTTGGCCACATCTTCTCTGTTACTCTCTAAAGGTGTTCTCTTTAGTTATTTTCAGAAAAAAAGCCTCCTCTGATCTTCTCTACATATACATGTAGCTGCTAACTGTTCCTATTAAATAGGAATATTCCTTTTTCGCTGAAAAGAAAGCTACCATTTTAACCTGTGTTTTCCTATTTCTGTAAAAATTTGTCTGTAGTATGGAATAGGAAATATACATGTAGGAATATTTCTATTTTAAAAAATTTCTTAATAATTTGTTTCTATTTCTTGGCTGGTAGGGTTGGCAGGTATGTCTCTGATAAATTTGTCAGTTGTTTGTTTTGTAGTACTTTATGCAAATGCAGCATTTTATTTTTTTTGGGGGGGGGGGGAGGGTGGGGATGGGGAGGGGATATTATAAAACTTAATGTATGTATTGCATGTACATGTATAATGTACATTTACTGTATAATACTGTACATACAATGTATTTTGATGTATGAGAATAAAATTTTGATACACACAGTATTAAAAAGTCTTTCAACTTGATACTTTTCAATAGCATCTTACACTGACCTCAATATTGTCACCTGCAGAGATGTGAAGTGAGCCCTCTGGGTTGAGAATGGGACAACAGAAGGAGATTCAGAAGCGATGGTTACGTGCCAATACCAAGCGCTGTCGATTATCATGTAAAAATATTGTGAAAGCATAATAGAGACTCTGGTCAAGCTCGCTTTGTATCCAGTGCTTTACTGTGTCTTGCATATTTCCGATCTTACAAGCATCTTGGATGCATGGTTCTTCATTTAAAGGAGAATGCAACCTTGGCATGAGTGTGCTCTTAATGAATAAAGATGACCAAGAAGAGTAAACAGTGAAAGTCTGAGTAAAAGCAGACAATCTGTTCCAGGGAAAAAAAAAACATTTTTTTTCCAGGGCTACTTTTTGAGCCCACCCACCTGAATTTTCTACATTGTATTACAATCTACACTGGACCCTATGAGAATTTCAGGGGCTCTTTTTTAGTTTTCCAGGGCTCTTTTTGTCATTTCGGGGGCGAATTCGCCCTGAGCCCTCATGCATTGTTTCCCCAATCTGTTCAAGAGTTATGAATTTTGAAATTTTCAGTAAATCCCTATTATGGGCATCCTTGAGTTTGCAACTTGCCAGCATCTGTGGACAACTCTCAATTCATTTTGTACATAATATTTCAAAAAATGGATTTATATGAAATTTCAAGTCAGGAATCAACATAACTCTTCCCAAGATGCTTGCAGAATTGATGTAGCCGTGTCATACTCAAGCAATAAATCAAAATAATTTTTTATTTTTCTTTAAAATAAAGAAAATGTGAAAAATCTGTGTACAAAATGAATGAAGAGTTGTCCATGATGACATCACAGATACTGGCCAAATTGTCAATTCAAGGATCCCAATAATAAGGATTTAAAACTCAAACTTTCAAAGTTGATAACTCGAACAAATTGTCCAATTTTCCTCAAATTTTCACTGTTTACTTTTGTTCTTCTTCATTCACGGGAAGCACACTGATGTCTGGGTTGCATTCTCCTAAATGCCGGGTGCTCTCTTACATACATGTATGGTAATCTGCCCTTTTTTTCTTTTTGCTAAATCATTAACATAGATTTGCTTTATCCAACCATAGTTTCTCATCACTCACCCCACACATTTATTAATGGACAGGTACATACATGTACTGTTGTCATTTTTATGGACCAGTTGACGAATCTGCGCCCGTGCGCAGAAATGTACATTGGACAAAACATTTTTATGAACTGTGCTTCATTACTCTGTAGTAATGTACATGGTAATATGCATCATTTTGAAATGAAAGTAATAAACTTTATTTTTATGTATATATTGATACATGAAATTATATGCAAAGAAAGCAAATTACATGTATGGCTATAATATGGACTTGCCCATGTGTGCACTCTAAAAAAGGATTGGTCAAAGTAACCAATGCTTTGGTAAATATGCATCCGACCGAAAAAATGGTCAAAATCAACCAAAATTTGGGTACATTTTAACCAATAATGTGGTAACGTTGACCATAATATCGGTCAATCTTTACCAATATTGACCAAAGTACTGGTCATTTTGACCAATCCTTTTTTTAGAAGGTATGCATGATGCAAGACCAGGTTTGAACTATTCAACATACCTGGAACTATAGCTAGTAGCTACATCCCTGCCTGCGTATCATGAACTAATTTTGATCTGTTGTATAATTAAAGGCATTGGCTAACATTGTTATGATTTTAAAAAAAATCTCATTTTGTTACGCACATGACTCAACGGACCGCACTGTGTGTATTGACGTATCACGCGGCGGAAGGCAAGTAACGGTATTTTTGAATTCGCGCAAACGGTCCTCTTAGTTCAGTGTCTCTCGAGACGAAAGCTAATAAAATCGCGGTTTGCGTCTAACTTACAGCTTTTCCTTCCAAATTATGGTTGGTTTCAGGGTTTTTGAGTATAAATACAAGTACTCATACACATGTTTCATCTTTGTTTGAGAATTTTTTAAATCAGCTACTCACAAAGTTAGCCAATGCCTTTAAAGCTATTTTACAGATAAGCCATAACCTTGCATGATGGCTGCACTAATAATGTAATGCTATGTTATGCAAGTAATTACATTTAGTATGTACATTAGCAGTGCTCTTACATGTATGCGCTTGCTTTATTGCAGTTCTAAAGGGAGACACATGTATTATTAGGTCAATGTTGAGAATTAGAAGAGAGGAAAATAGAGCGAGAAAATGACAGGACTTGTTAAAGACTTGATTGATACATGTATGTACTTCCTGAAAGAAAAAAAAAAATAGCAAGGGAGGGAAAGAGAGATTTTGACTTAATTGAGAGAGAAAGAGCATGTACATGAGCAGTGCTCTTACATGTATGCGCTTGCTTTATTGCAGTGCTAAAGGGAGATACGTGTAATATTAGGTCAATGTTGAGAATTAGAAGAGAGGAAAATAAAGCGAGAAAATGACAGGACTTGTTAAAGACTTGATTGATACATGTATGTACTTTCTGAAAGAAAACAAAATAGCAAAGGAGGGAAAGAGAGATTTTGACTTAATTGAGAGAGAAAGAGGAAAAGATTAGAGATACACTAGAGAGAGAGAGAGAGAGAGAGAGAGAGAGAGAGAGAGAGAGAAATGGAGAGAGAGATAAAGGGGTGAGAGAGAGAGAGAGAGAGAGAGAGAGAGGGAGAAGCTAAACTAGAAGGGAAGAGGGTTGATTGTCAGAATTGAGAGAAGAGAATGGAGACAAAGGAAAAGTAAGGGGAGGAATATAAAATTTGTGATGGAAACAAGGGTATAAAGTTTGTCTGTTGTTATTTAAAAAAAAAAGAAGATCTGATGCCTTGAATACCTCGTATAATGAAAGATCTTTTCTTGGTACAGGGGTGTACATGTAAATTAGAGCCAGAGTTTCTTTACAAAATCCATGTCGCAAGAAATTTCCACAATTAAAGGAACTCAGATGCAATTTACATAATTAACAGAAGGACAGTACATTCCAAAGAAGTTATATTAAAGTGCATGTATAGTTGCATACCAAGAGCAAATGTTATTTGATATTAGACGAGTTGCAATACCATTCCCAACAATCACTGCTTTTGTTTGTTGCTATGTAGGGCAAGGAGCTGATGATCAGGATGAATTCTTTGCCAGGGAGCTCCTCCGAGCCTCTACAAAGTTCCAGGCCCAGCGAAGTAGGGTAAGTTTCCATAATTCTAAACATAAAGGATTGTTCACATGTACATGTACGTATGAAGCAGCAACCCCCTGAAGTGCGCACATATGTTTGTGTGTTTTGAACAGTATATGCCCCCCCCCCCCCCCTCCTCTCCAAAATGCCAATGCGAAAAGCTTCTTTTTTTTTTGCCTCCTGGTGGCAAAAAGTGTAAACCAATCAAATTCTTATAAGGTTGATGCAAAATATGATGTCATGAGTTTGTTGGCACAACTTTTTGGCAAAATTCTCTTTGATTTGAGCATGAATTATAATTGATGCATTAATGCGCATATCATTATCGTAATTGGCATGGTAAAAGAAAGAAAGAAAGAAAAAAAAACCTATTTGGATTTTCAGTGGAGGGTTGCTGCTATATGAGCCTTAACAAATTTCGTTTTTGCCTCCACTAACAGCTTTTAGTACATGTACAAGGTAGAGTTTTTTTGTTCTTTTGTTTTATTTATATTCATGTTTTTCTTCTTTTTTTTTGATTCAAGATGGGAGACTCTTCGACAGTGTTATTTGTAGTGATGTCTTGAACAAGCCTTTCTATCGACAACCTGTATTTTAGTGTTAAAGCAATATGTTGACAATGTTTCTAGTGTTGTCAACATGATATTCAAGAATTTTATCACCTTTGAAAATTGTTCTGGAAATCCTTCAGAGCATTGCTGGATTATGGTTGTTGAAAGTGTCAAAATTATTCATTTTTTTCTTTTGATTGAGTGTTGTTTTGACTGGTACTAGTAATTTGTGATTTTTTTCATGAGGGCTTTTCTACAACAGTAGCTGCAGTGTACACTGTAAGTACCATTTATGAAGAGTGGCTACTGGCGCGTGCATGTTGACTTGAGTGTTGATATTTACCGACTGTGTTTTGTAGACAGTTGTTGACATTGACTAAAAATAAAATGATCGAGCTTGTTAACAGATATTTTAATCAACAGTTGCATTATTTGTTTGAGTTCTTTTGAAGAGATTTCCAAAGCCAATTTATTCAACTTTCCTGTTTCATATTGAATTGATTTGAATTGAATTGAATTTAATTTATCTAAACATTGTAAAACTTTGATCAGTCAAAAGACTGCTCTTCCGTATCTGTTGCTGTAAATGTATATATCAAATTATAATCAAACAAAACTCAAAGCACAAAACAAATAATCATACCTGTATGGCATGGTGAAATAATGATATGAAATAATAAGATGATGAACTAGTAATACAAACCTAAAACTTTAAATATAGATAAATCATACAAAATTACATCAAGTACAAATACACAGAGAAACAAAATAGAAAATAATCAGAATCAGAATATGATAAGCATACAACAGTGAGGAAAACAATATTCTGAATATTGGTTTGCTGTTTTGATAAAATGTAGTTAATTTCTTTTGCAGTCACTGCTTATCCCAATGTTCGTGTGAAACCTTCCCAAATGAATTACCGGTATTGCAAATGGGCTGTTGATCATTATCAAGTCTATAAGGCCCATTTGCATTGTAAATAGCATGAAGATAGAAAATGGAAATATTACTGTCCTTTTTTAGTCACAACAAGTGAAGTTAGGGAATATCAGTGTCTCCTGTTGTTTTTGTTTTTTAGTTCTATTTTTTTTTTATTGAAGATGAATTATTTGCATATTGATTATTTCTTTCTTTTTTACTCTTTGGTAGTCACACAATTGCAATGCCCATATATCAAAAGATGTGGATTTACATGTATATATTTTTTAACATACATGTACATGTTCTCTTCCAATTTAGATTTTTATGATCATGAAACATTTGTTATCTGTGGGCAACTTGAAGTAAACTCGCCCTGAGAGATCATGCTGTAATTACTATTTATGGGGTACCATTGCAAATATGAGAGTGGAAATTGTGAATCTCTTGATATTTGACATATTTCCTGTTATGATGATGAGTCTGTCCAAATGTCCATGGATAATCATGGCTATTTTTAGTTCAATACTCTGAATGACTCACCATAAGTACCGCTCTCGGTAAATAAGTCTGAGATTTTACACAGATTTAATTCTGTCTCAATACTTGTATATATATATATGTATATATATATATATATATATATATATATATATATATATATATATATATATATATATATATATATATAGATATATATACGGTATATCCATGATCATGGCTATTCTGTCTGCATGTAAATTTGAGTTCAGTACTCTGAATACTTCTAACTAATTAGTAAAGCTCTTGGTAAACAGCTCAGAGATTTTATACAGATATTATTTATTTGTTTTTTAAATCAGTTTTCCTGTTCAGTTGACAAATCAGATATCATACAATTGCCTGGAATTTTAGGTGCACTCCTTGGGCTTCCTTTTCCACTGTGTGTATTGTTTAAACTTTCCTAATTGGACCTCATTAATTTTTCATGCAATTTGTGGTTTTTCTTCATATTTTTTCATCTTTCTTTGTCTATTTTTTTCTTCCTGCTTTTACATGCATTTAACATACAAATATATCTCTTGTGTTTCTCTGTTTCTTGAATTAGATTGTCACTGTCTTGAATAAAAGGGAAATAATTGTTTCTTTACTCAATATTTGTTTGAAAAATCATGTTGTTTATATTATTTCCTTCATAAATGTACCTGTATATCAGTAATCTTCTTTCTCACCCCTATAACTTTTTATTCGGTATGTCATCTCTCTTTGTCATGATCACAAACCAGTCATGTCTCACTTGATGTCACAATCACCCGTTTAGGGCCCCAGGACTTTTCACAGGTGTTTTTGACATGAAAATGCTTCAGGAGTCCAAATATTAAAAAGGATAGACATATTTTAGGAGACTGTGTTTAAAAAATATTCTGTTTGGGTTTAAATCATGCTGTTCTATTAATACCTGTATTAATCAGTTTGCCAATTTGCCCTTGTCCATTGACTTCTATCCTGTCGCGTATCCTGTGTTAATCTAATCGGGAAAGACCCCCCTTTTATCCTTTCTCTGACCTTCCTGTATGTCCCATTTACCCCTCTTTATCCAGTAACACAAGCTATCAAATCAAATCCAGGACTGACGAAGGCAACTTCCAGCTTTTTGTCTTTGTAGGGGCATTCTGCAATATGTGTTCACCCTGTCCTCATTAATTAGGGCCACCTAATAGTATTTAGGTGAGGAGTACCATGTATCAGTCCTATAGGCCTACATGTCTCAGGTTCTGCTGCCGGCTGCATTGCAGTATACAGCACCCCACTTCACACCATAAAGCAGTTCACAGTTTGACTTATTAATTGAAGGATTGATTCAAAGTCCATCTCCCTCTCTCTGTCTCTCTTTAAAATGATTTTTAGTGTAATTGAATTAGTTTCTGCTGTAGTGTTATAGTCTGAAAACATCCCCTTTTACGCACCCAACAGTTCACACCCATTCACACCCTGTATTTCACAGTTTCTGCTTCCTGTGCAAAACAACCCCATACGTACCCAACAGTTCACCACTAGCTCCTACTGCCGTTATATTATTCAATATAATATGAAACCACCCCCATCATTCACATAAAAAAATTAACCATTCTCAGATGCAGTTAATGTGTATCAAGTGGGTTTAATTCAATTTATCTAGGTATTTAATGCATAAAGACTCAGGAAATCACCTCTTATCCCATGTGGTGGATGAGAGTTATTATCTCAATCCCAGAATAAATTAAGTTCTCCATATTTGATTATGTATTTCTTGTGAATGGCTTCTCTTTACTTTCCTAGGTAGATAATTCTCTGCAGATTGTTATCGGTACATGTACGTTTTAGGGTAATTGATAATCAGTTTAGGAAAAGACCTTCACAATTTACTTTATACATGTAGTTCGGACTGCCTATGGATGCACGCCATGGTGGCAATTCATGAACTTCATTTAATAAAATCTTTAATGTCATTAGGTTTCTTATATACTTTTTACATGGTGCATGTATCTTTCAATCTGCCTTCATCTCATCCTTCCCATTTTTTTTTTTTTCATTTTTTATTAAATGCATATGGTGTTATTTCGTTTGCTTCAGAAAGAAAGTTAAACTTTTGGCCAATACTTTCAACCTTGTTTATGCAGTATGATATTTCCTGGATAAATTATTTTTAGGTTGAAGCCCTTTAGAAAATGGGTGTTTTAAAATGTTAATTAATTGCTCTCCCGTTTCTCTGACTTGATTAACTACTAGTACATGTAAAATATTCCTAGATACATATATTACGCATAAAATATGTACAGAGGCCTAACTTTGATATAAACATTGAAGTGCAGTCATTTATTGATTTGAATCCATTTACAACATGTACTGTAAAAAAAAACCCACCATATTCCTGTACCCACTTTTTTGAGAAAGGAAGTGCACTAGCACTGCAGTATCTAATACTCTCTCCTTATACGTACAATACAATACATATTGGATCGACGGACACGCCCTTCCACTTACAGTACCGATGGCACGTATATGTGCCCAAGAGACTTTACATGTTTAATCGACCATTACTCCACTTAGAATAATGGATATGGTAATGAAAATATATCAAAGTTTAGAGGATAAATATTTACAATATCTATCAGTTGCTATATGCTACCATAGGAAATTTTTTAGAAAACCACAGATTTTGGAAAGGATCCATTCTTATTTTAGCATAAAACAATAGCAAACAAATGAGAAATGAAAATGGAAACGTCAAGAGGGAAGCTCATTTCTATTTCCAAATAATTTTCATGCAAGACATTGAATTAATGGAAATATTTGGTATCTTTTGAAAGGGTAATAAATTTTCTACAACTGTTGTGTACAACTTATCTGTATAGAAATTACTGTTGAAGACTTACGGGCATTTTAAAAGCAAGTATTGTTCGTGATTTGGTAGAATTTGGGAACGAGCAAAACTCCTTGGCGTCGTAAGAGTTAAATACTAAGTATATGGAGCAAACATGCTGGAAATAGGAGGTGGTGCATGACAGTAGAGTGCCAATTAAACTGACAGAGGCTGACTTAATATCATTAAGTTAATGTACATGTAAGCCGATGGTCTCCATGTACATGAGGCCCTCATGTTGTCGGCATAATGTACATGTACAAAGAAATCATCTCACTTATGCTGTGTAAAAATTGTTTCAGTAATTAATCATTGTGAAAGGCTTTGGTCACGAGGATTGGATTTGAAAGAAGAAAAAAAAATGTATCGTTAGTTTTGGAAGCAATTAAGCTGTTGAAAATGTTGCCGTGTTATGACTGGTTTGTCTGATACAGATAGGATTTTATGAAAGGACTATCAAATTTTCAAGTGAAGCCTTTGACTGGAGAAAATTGGAGGAAGATTGGAGAGAGAGAGAGAAGGCCTTATAAAACTTCTACTAAACTAAAAGTGCATTTAGGAACATCAAAATCTGGCCAAATGACTTTGTCTTTGTTTGTTGTTTGTTTCATGTTGTTTCTTGTTTATCTTTATGGATGGTAAATTGGGTGTGACCCCACCCCTTCCCTCCAAATGAATACACATTTGTATTCATTTATTTATTGTGGTATAAAAAACATTGTGGTATGGCAGCCTTGTGGCTGAATCGAGTACAATTAACATGTACATGTACATTAATAAATACACTATACTGCACAAAATACAATAGTATGAAAAAAACATTTAAAATAGTACATTTTTAACAAAACAATAGGTACTCCTTATTCAAAGAATATTGATTGTTGGATAAAGAAAGTGGGTAACCGGATGTGAAAAAATAAAGATTTTATAATATGACTTAAGCAAAATCATAGGAACAATATAAGACCCCCCAAAACTGCTTAAAGAAATAACCTGACCAGTCTGTGAGTATTAAGTTCTTTATACACATCCAGAATTTTATTTACCTGTGACAGTTTCGATGACAGGCTGTCATCTTCCTAAAACGGTGACTAACAGTGACAACCCGTCGTCGAAACTGTCACAGGTGAATACAATTCTGGATGTGTGTAAAGAACTTAATACTCATTTCATCAACCATCTTGATGAACTTATTTCACGACTGACCAGTCTGTGTGTTTCAAAGTATCAATTTTCAAGAAGCACGCCATTGCGGGACCAGTGTGGGGATTTGGCCCTTTAAAAGTGGGTGTGTCTGGCTGTGTTGTTATGACACATGACCCTGTTAAAAATATCAGGTGACCTGAAAAGAGGACAGCTCATAGTTGAGTGATTCTGACACAGCGAACACTTGTCTCAAAGCGCAGACTATTTTGAAATTGTGGAGTTGGACATGGTCCTGTTCTTTTGTATACATTCACACCTGTCTTATTAGTAGCCATCTTGCTGCAGTAGCTGGTTCCCTATAGTAGCCACTAAAATTGGTTCCCAGTGAAACAAATTATGTGTTTAAGAGCCTGTCTATATACAGTAGTAGAAAGGTCAAATTTTTTGTTTCCCTAGAGGGAGGGCACTTTAGAAAGGTTTGACTATGTGTATCTTCTGCTATTTAGCCAATTTATTATGAGTAGTATTACTATTTATCTATTTGTGTATGTATTCATTCATTTATATATTTATTTATTCATTTAGTTATTTTATGGGGCTGTTGATAAGCTATAGGCCAATAGAGAAAGTGGAAGAGCTGACTAGAATGATAACTACAGTATAAAAGAGCAACACACATGTAGAAATAGAGAGAGAGAGAGAGAGAGAGAGGGGGGGGGGGTGTTTACGAATGCCGTGTCAAGGCCAGGAGAATAGTGATGGATGGCAGTGATATTCAGTTTGTGATTGCACAAGGCTCTTTGGAATGAGTAATATTTGCTGCCTGTGCAGCCTGTCCACATGTTACAAATACTCTAAAAAAGTAGTCAAGTTTCTTTATATGTTTCTATTAATAGTAGAATGACAATATATAGCAGGAATATGGAGTTCAGTATCACTCTTCAAGGTAATTCATCTTTAGTCATCTTTATTTTTTTATCGTTTTGATTTTTTTATTTAAGGGATTTTGGTTTGAGAATGTACATGTATATATGTACATGTATCTGACAAGCATTATCGTCAGCACGATTCTCACCAGGGCTTTTCACATGGCGGGGCCACCATTTGTAAATTTTAAAAACACTTGTTGTCACCAATGGTAAATTAAGAAGAAAAAATGCCACCATGTGTAAATCTAAGCATGAAAGTGGAACGTTCCGTTTTCACCCAACTATTTTTCGTCAAATTCAAGTTATTAGTGGAATTATGTGTAGCATAAAAAATAAAGTGGAATTTGGATATCAGTGTGCATTTGCGTGGGAATGGGAAGTTCATGTGCATTTACATGAGAGGTCTCTTTCGTTAGACTAGCCACCGAAGCCCTGTAGGTTGGTGAAAGGTGAATGAGCTTCAACATGACAGGAACTAGTTTGCAGGTACAAACCCTGGTCTGTCAAAAGATGTTATAGAGGTCTGAGAAGGAGACTAAAGGAAGTCAGTGGGGATCGTGTACTAAAGCTACTCCAGATATTGAGACAGCCACTAGGCAGTCTTGCTAGTGTTCTCTCAAGATGCAGTGCATTTAAATAAAGTGTCAATTGGGGTCTTAGTGTGCAGACTAAGGAACAGCCGTGACTGAACAGGAAGAGAGAGAGAGAGAGAGGGAGAGAGAGAGAGGGAGAGAGAGAGAGGCAGAGGCTGAGAGCATTAGTATGTCAGATTATACTTATGCCCTCATAGTATAAGCCAGGCTGAGGTATGCACTGTAAGGGAGAATTGCTGCCCATTTCCTTTCCACAGTAGGCTAACAGCAACACAGTCGGAAACTTCTCTCTCCTTCTGATGGTGGAGTTCCTCGATATGCTTTCTTGAAATCTATGGTGCACGGCTAGCATCGGAAGAAACGGGGGACCTGCGTTTGAACACTCCGCTTATGCTTAATGTAAGTGTTTACAAGGTGTATGAGTTACAGGGAGCGTCTACCATTGTCTACTGTGTGGTTTCTGCGCTGCAATTGCTTAGTCATGTCTTGAACTCTGTTCTTTTAAATCACTGTCTTACATTGCGCTTATCTTTGAGGAGGAGACTTTGTTCCCAGATTGTTGCCAAATTTGGGAATCGGGTGAGCATCTGCTACATGTATACGTGGTGTAGGCCTATATACACTTCTGTTCTGTGATTGCTTGGTCATGTTCTTAATCTCCATGTTTAACCCACTGAATACTGAGCCTAGGATAACTCAGGCTAAGTGATATACTGGAATCAGTTGGGACTCAACAGGTTAAATATATGTCCTTTATGTTGATTGTCTAGTATCTTGGAGGAAGAGACACTGGACCCTGACCCTTTGCCAAGTGTTGAGTACTCATTGTCTTGTGACCTTGGAACAGCTGTTCATATATACGTGTATACATCAAGATAATGATTATCTTGACTGTTGTCAATTAAATATGTCTTTGATTCATTTTTGATCAGTATTACATGGTCAAAGTTTGTAAACGGTGGTGTACACTGTAGCGGTGTGTGATTAGAGATTGAGCAACTATTAGTGACGCTTGCTGCCAAATCTCTGACATGTCCGCTTAATTCTACTCTTCTGATTTTTCTTTCACCTTGCATTCATGGTAAGATCAATGGCATTGACATTTCAGTGAGTATTTCTTGGATTCTACACAGCTCAGTGCTGAATACTGTGCCATTTCTCTGTATGTTGATAGAGCAGTTTGGCTTGCAATTCTGATTATGTGGCATCCATTCATGATTATCTAAAGGTTTTTTGTGGTAATGGAATGAGGGCGCATGATGTATTTCCTCCCATACAGATCAAACTATGCTGAGTTACTAGTTTGGCCAGTGATCAAAATAGAACGATGCTTCTGCCCCATGCATTGGGAATGCACATGTTGATGCAGCGATTGAGAGCATCATTTGAGTGAGGCTTCTCCAATTTGTTGTGTGCGGTGTAAGTGGGATTCACGTGATGCAGTGCTAGTATGAAGAAGATGAGCAGTAGTCACGCATCATTAGCGATTGCCTGTCTCCTCCGGCCATCTCCTTCATCTTGCTCTGACCTACCCTTCCCTGTGGCCGTGTCTTCATAATCTGCAAAATCTATCGCGATTAATATTGAAGTTCCCTTTCCTCAAATGTCTTATCATGATGTCCTTCATTAAAATGATCTTAAATCTTCTTTCATTCTACCATTTCATTTAAATCAGTCTGATGCAATCTCTACTATCATTTCTCTGAAGGGTTATACAGCTTTTACCTACCATTTTTTATCCTCGAAAGTCTGTCCTGAAGTTTGTCTTCACTCTTCAGGAAGTCTGTCTGGTTGTCTGTTTGGTATGCAAAGCAGATGCTGTTAGTACATGGCAATATTAATTGCTTGGAGACGTGCCTTTGACAAAACCCATGACACCTATCTTGAAGGAGCAAGAGGAATTGAGCTCTATGCATTTTGGAAGATTTCTATATGTTTTTGATTATTATGATTGGAACTCTTTTTGATGCATTTAAACCTGTATGTGGATGAGCCATCAAACTTGTTGTTTCAAATAACCTTCCTGTTGCTACCTGTTACTTTCACTAGTGATCAATTCAACAGTTTCGCTTTCATTGTCTGGATCTTTTATGAGTGGATAGGTCTTGCAGTTGTTAAGGCATTCACCTTTGCCTAGAAATCAGAAGAGCTTCAGATTGTAGCCTAGTACTAAAACACAAATATGACATTACAAACATGTACAATTTTCTTGCCCTCATCTTTTAACAAGGCTTTTAATGTCCATTCAAAAGAGCAGGGTACATTTTGCATAACTGACAACCTTCTAGTTCTACAAAAGGAGAGGGCATCAAGTAATATGTTTTTGGCACAGAATGTCAGCTGTTCGTGCCATGTAAGTTGGTGAGTCAAGGAAATATTCAGAGGAGTGATCCCGAAATTTGTTCTGGTGTCCTTTGGAAAATTATGACTCTTGCTTCCTCAACAGTTCTTAAGGTACAGGCATTACATTTCAGTTTCTGTATTTGACTAACTTGTTTATTTTGCAGTACCTCATAGATTTCACATACTTTGCATTGAGGGACTATCATTGTCGAGCCCAAACTTGAGCAGAACCAACACTAGCAAAAGGGGCAAAGATTTCATGCTGTAATTCCATCATTTTCCAGATCTGTGATTCAGGTTATAGCTCACCATTTCTTTTATGAAGCCATACTGCCTCCTACATTTGTTTGGAATACATCCAAATCAGAATTTAGAATTTTTGGTGCATAACGTCTTCTCTTTAGTGTCGTTTCAAGATCAGTTGATTTTTATTATCATATTATTATTATATTGGTATTCATATAGCGCCTTTCCATAAACCATGCTCAAAGCGCTTTACAATAAGAAAGAAAAAAAAAGTAACTATTTTGCTCTCCAAGTGCATAAAAATTAAAAAACAAGTCATATAGAAAATAAATGAGTTTTGAGATTTCTCTTGAAAGATTCCATTGAAGGGCAAGAATGAATGTGAAAGGGGAGACTATTCCAAATAGTTGGACCAGAAAAATGTTATTTCCCCTAAAATTGAGTGCTTAAATGAATTAATAGTTTGATATGTTGTCATAGAGAAAAAAGTAGATGTTGCAGTGTGACATTCATTTCACACATGTATTAGTGACATTCTAGAATGTGCTTAATGCCATCATCAGAATTTGGATCAAAATAATGCATTTCTCTGTGGTCTTCATTGAATTCATAATTCATATTTCGAAATGCAGAATGGATAGTAGTAATAATAATGATAATAATGAAAATGATAGTACTAATGATGATGAAAATAATAATGATAATAATGCTAATGATACTACTACTACTACTACTACTACTACTACTACTGCTACTACTTCTACTGCTACTACTTCTACTGCTACTGCTACTACTACTACTACTACTACTACTTCTACTACTGCTACTACTTCTACTGCTACTACTACTGCTACTACTGTGGTGGTAATGAGGTCGACTGCGACAAAAAAGACTTGACAAAGGTCTTTACAGGAATATCGAAGGTAGACTGTGACTCCAGACTACATAGGCTTATAGCCTCAATTCCATTAATTCCATTAATTCTGATAATTCCTTGGACATAATTCCGTGAAAACTGTGGAAAATAACACATATAAAGAATCATAAGTACATGTCAATCAAAATAATATCAAATTCATAGCAGAAAAAACAGTAAATGTACATTGATTCTTACAACCCAGAATACTGGTTATCATTGTTCCACCTTTCCAACTGAATGATAGTTTATGTTTGAAAAACTAAAACTAAGTAGTTCAACTGTATACTGTATAACACAATATGGGCTTAATATTCAGAGATAAATCTCTGTCATCCTACATGTATCATCACTTCAACACTCATCAAAAACCTTCAATATTACTCTTAGTTTTCATATACATGTATTCTAAATGCAATTCAATGTTAAATGTCCATACTCAACATCATAGACTCACATGCCTAATACATGTTATAACAATCATGTACATTATACACCTGCATGAAGTCTAAAATTAACTACCTATTTTCTACTTTATAATTTACCAATTCTACAAATCAAATGAAATAAACAACAAAACTAACCTCTTTGCCTGTCTCTGTGACATTTTCAGGATGAAACAAAATTAAAAGGATTCCTGTTCCTCAAAACAAATCAAAATGACTGATTCTGTGTGTGAGTGTATAGCATGTCAACAGTAGATGGTGCTATGTCAGTATTGCCTAAGGAAGTGCTATAACATAAGTATTTCCTTCTGTACAATGGTAAACTTGACCAAAATAAAACAAATGATTCCAGCGCCAAAGAAATTTCGCGTGAACTTTCACCACAACTAATAACTGCTGCTACTACTACTACTACTACTACTACTACTACTACTACTACTGCTGCTGCTACTACTTCTACTACTACTACTACTGCTACAACTGCTACTAATAATAATAATAATAGTCATAATCATAATCTTAATAATAATAATGCTAATAATAATGATAATTCTTTAACACATAATAAATCATAACTATTTTTTCATGTCTTTGGATAAAGGGAGAGACATTTATTTATTCCTTTTATGTTATTTATTTTGTTTTATACATTTAATATGCCTGATAGTGGTATATATAGATTTTTGATGAGTCTTTGCAATACTCTGATAGCAGCATCAATTAAAGCAGATCAAGGACTGGAAATCAGGTCATATTGCCTTAGTTTTGAAACTCAAAAAATGTTCCATATCATCAGCAGCAAACAATACATTTTTTTTTTTCATTAAAAAGCTGTTTGCCTGTGAGCAGCGTACAGTTCACAAAGCAGGGACCTTACTGTGTCTTACAGTCTTTGTATTGCAAATTCCATTGCATTTCAAGTTTAAAGATCAAGGTTATAAGGTTGAGATATCCTAGAGAGGGTTTGGTTTACATGCATTATATTTTTCTTATAGGGACTGAAAAGGAAAATATGTTGTGAATGTATTCCTGCCACAATTTTATTTTCTAAAGATTAGAACCAAGAGGACTTGTATTATGATGCTACACTCTAAAAACAAATCTAGTCAAATGAATTGGACTGACTATCACTGCTGTTCTAGTCAAAATTGAAACAATTCTAGACTGTAGTAAAGTGATTTGACTAGATCACTAGATCAAATGGTCACTTACTCTAACTTCACCAAGTTCTAGTGATGTTGTCTAGAATTCTAGCAAAAGTTTTGTTTCTTTTTACTGGAATTTTTGTCATTTTCACCATAGAGTCTAGTCAAATTTGACTAGAATAGTGCAATTGCCCATGGGATCCGGTGATCTAGACTTATTTTACTAGAATTGTTACCTTCTTCATATTTTTTTTTAATCAATTGAAATAAAGGGGGGGGGGGGAGGAGTCATTTAAACATGAAATTTTCCAATTTATATCAATAAAAGATGGGTTCTCAGTTATAAACAAAGGTATTGTGTTTATTTTGAATCAGAACAATATGTTCCCTTTAAGAGTAAATAAATAATAAAGTCAGGGCTATTCAGAGGCCCATCATAATTCTCTTTGATTACAGTAGAGAAGATGAAAGCTTTATATGGGATCTAGTAGTCTTCAAGTACAGACCCAACATGTATGTAATACAGGCAGCAAATGAAGTGTTGTATGAATTCAATTTACAATGTATTTGCACTATTTGTACTAATGTGGCCTTGAGAACATTCATGCAAAATCAAGGAATCTGTAGTTAATATTATTCAGATGAAGATTTTTTTTTTTTTTTTTTTGGGGGGGGGGATTGCCTAAAAGCTACATGATTTTAATTCAAACAGGGTGTAAATTTATGTAAGGGTTTTTTTTTTTTCAATCATGTTACACATGTATATATTTGGAAATGCATTTATTAGAACCTCTGATAAGAGAGAAGTTTTTTTTATTTTTTTTAATTTTTACAAGAACACTTTTTTTTCGAGAGTTTCTATAACTTCATTTTGACAAAAAAGAATATATCAGCAGTTCAGCACTCATGCTTATAAAACCTGACTTTTACTGGAAGTTGTTGCTTGCAAGTTCTGCAAAAATATATGTGTACTTTTACAGTCGCTTGAGCTTTCCTGGATTTGCAAATGTACTAAAATACCCAAATGGGGAAAGAACTTTATTTTATTAGATTTCTTTTAATTCGAATAGTTTGCCTTTTTGTTTTGTTCTTATTTATTTCTTTATTTAAATACAGCATTTTCAAGCCTCTATAGAGTTAATGTACATGTATACAAAATATCCATTCCCCAGTGCATTGTTTTCCTACAGGTTACATGCTAATAGGGATAGTTAACCCCGTTTGACGTATATACATGTTTCTTCCAATTTGACAGGATATTCAGGCAAGGTTATTAAGTCTAGTTTGATAAATGAGTCCACCAAGCAATCACTTTTGCAGAAAATGTCATTTGGCAGCAACTGAAATGAGCATGTGTAGTTGTGTTTTGGGGGACTGTTCAGAAGGGTTTTTTTTTGTTGCCACTTGGTCTACTTCCACTTTGTCTAATGCCCGTTTGGTCTCATCCCACATGGTCTAATCCCATTTCATCTACAACCAGTTCGTCTAATAACCATTTGGTCTAATGCCACTTAGCCCATTTACCATTTCATCTAATTTCCAGTTAGGCTAGATGCTCATTTTGTCTAGTACTCTCTTGGTCTAACACCATTTAGTCTATCTGATTAGACGAACTGGTATTAGACCAAATGGTCATGAGGATGAAATGAGGAAAACTAAGTAGACAAAGTGGCAATTGGCCCATTTGATCATTAGACAAAATGACAATTAGTCCAAGTGGGTATTAGACCAAGTGATGATTGGACTAAACAGCAATTAGACCAAATTGATAATAGACCAAATGGGTTTAAAACTTTAACCATAGTGGTGTTAGACAATCTGGGAATTAGACCAACTTGTGGTGGTGGCTATAAACCGTTCAGTAGTAAGTGGGTTCACAAGCGCAGAGCATACAGTGTAATATCAAGAACCGTGCATTTAAAACACTCCTAAAATAGCTTTAAAACTTTACCTGTACTCTGACCTTAGTTCAAAGAAAACAAAAACGAACGACTTGAATATGGCAAGCCAAACAGATTTCTTAATCATCATAAGTCACATCAGCTAAAGGTGAAATATGCAGAAGTAGATTAAATTCACTTTTCTGTAGCAACCTTTTTTTTTATTGCAAAGTATATTTTTTATCACAATTTAATTGAGTTTATGGGAAATGCAGTTACAATTAGTAAAATCGTCTGGAAAACACTTTTTGCATCCCATTTGGGAGTTCATATTCAAGTCGTTTGTAAAGTCATGCATATTACTTTATGAACAGCTTTGTGAAACAACCCCCAGTATTGTAAAACACATGTATGGTTGTTCCAAGGTCTCAATTTTATTTAGCCATGTCACATTTCACAGAAAGCACAAGGACTTTGTCAAGGTCTTGCAAATTATTTCCCAGTTGGTCATTAAAAGAAAAAAATAATGGCCTCATTAGGACTAATCACTCCTGATTGGTGTCCTTGCTGTTTTAAAGTTTATACATGTATATACGCTGTACCCTGCTAAGAAAATACTACACTACCACATAAATCAATATTTTGGCTATGTGCCTTTATGTGGCATTATTTTATGTGAGGAATGTTTATTTGTGCTTTACCAGATATGCCATTGTATTTATGTTAATGGATTGATGATTTCTTTTGAAAACATTTCTAGAGTCATCCCCCCTCTCCCCCCCCCCCCTCCTTTGTTTATACAGTTAGTGCTTGCAGGAAAGAAAATACCAAGAAAACAATGAAATGAATACAATTATGATAAAAACCAGTGGGGATAATGAATTTTGTGGGAATCAAACGAACACACACACACACGTCATGATGTTGATAGAAACAGAATTGATTGTTTGGTATTGAGTGCAAATGGATGTGAAGAAGTGTGATTAGTTTAGACTCCTCTAGACTTCTCAGCTGTAGGGGCCCTGTTCTGTAAAGTGATTTTGCTAAGAAAGATAGTTCAGGAATAACTGTGAGAAGAAATTGATTGAATGCATGAGTAGACTACTGTAGAATGTAAAAGCATTTGGTTGGTAGTAGACAGTCTAATTGAGCTGTCTCTTCTGTGCATTTGTGTAAATTTGTTTGTACATCATCATCTCAGCAGTGAGGAGAAGATGTGGAATTATGTGGACCCCCCCCCCCCAGCTCCACTCTCCATTAGCGAGATATGGGATTGTGTGGACCCCTCCACCCTTCATTAGCAAATGTTTGCCTGCAAATTTCAGCATTGTGGTGGGGGGGGGGGGGGGCTGTTGCTTGGCAAATGTAAGAAATAAAAATCTGTTACCAATTTTTCAATATCAAAACTTGAAAGTCTGGCAATTCTTCTTGGTATAAATTGGTCTGACCCCGCCCCACCACCCCCCCCCCCCTTCCTGCTTGAAATGGTTTCCGAACACACCCCTTTTCATAGCTTACCTCGACTTTTCTTTCTCCCTGTGCCAGTGTTTTTATTCATTTCTTTTGTACTTTACAAGATATAAGTAACATGAAATTGAAAGGGAAGGAGGGCCAACTAGGAAGCAGAGCTTGTAAGGTGTAAGCCCCCCCCCCCCACCCGTTTCAAGTTCAAGTTCAGGTTTTATTTCCTACTCAATACATAAAATATCTTCTTTTTTTAATATGGTAAATTAACACATTATTTTTCTCCTTTTTTAACATCAATACAGAATGTTTGAAGTAATTGCTATGGATTATCTTTATGAGAAAATAGAAAACGTAAAACAATAACAATAGATTCAGTATGAAATACTGACATATTTTAAGATGTAAAGCATTATTTACATAACAGTTAAACAAAGTTGCACAAAATCCTTGGATTGGGGGGGGGGGAAAGTAAGTTTTATCAACAGATAATGCATCGTAGCAGATTAAAACATTTAAAGGATAAATTATACAAATAATGAAAGCATCCCCACAGAACTACATGTAATGCACTTACGACAAGAAGTAGAGTGAAAAAAAAATTAAAATTATGGCAAGTCTTTGTTGCATGGTGCCTGTTGTACTGATCAGCTCTTATGCCACTCCAGCGAATGCTCAAGTCTGTTAAACTGAGCTAAGGTCTTTGGAAAATGCTGAAAACAAATCATGCTCAACTGGTTCAAAGTTGAAATATTCATGATTTGATTACACATGTTTAATATTAAAAAAGCACTCTCATCAGTAAAGGAGATCGTAATGGATCAGTCAATAAATAATGAATAAATAAATAACTAATTGATACAAGTGAATGAATGAAAAGATAAGGGCAATTATGAACAAGAGAATGATTGTAGGTAAATGAATGAATTAAGACTAAGGTAATGAAACAAATTAGGAAGTAAGGTAGAGATAGTGAAATGGAGTTGGAGGAAAAGAATACACTTTAAAAATGATCTAGTCAGATCTGACAAGATTGCCAGATCCCACAGGCATCAGCACTGTTCTAGACAACATTGTGACAATTCTAGTGAAAATGACCAGAGTTCTAGTGATTTTTTAGTCTAGAATGCCTGATCCCATGGGCACTTGCACTGTTCCAGCCAAAATTGACACAGTTCTAGTGAAAATGACTTGGATTCTAGTCAAAATGAACAGAAAGTTTACAAGAATTGTGGTCATTTTGGTCATTTTCACTAGAAATAATGTTGAAGCCAATGTAATCCTATGTTCTAGTTAAATGTTGTACTACAAGTCTGGTCCCTTTCACTGGTATTACATGTATGTCAGTTTTATTAGAAAATTGCTAGTCAGTCAAATATGATTAGATTTGTTTTTGGAGTGTACAGATTAACATGCATTCTGTGTTCCTGATGCGCCTTTTCGTGCCACCACATTTTACTAATGTACCTAAATAAAAATGAAGATAAAGTCGAAGCTATGAAGAAGGTAGTAAGTTGAAAAAAAAAGACAGCAAAATCCCATCTCTCTCTTTCTGTCTCTTTCCCAGACTATGCAAGGAATAAATATGTGAATGAATGATTGAATAAATGAAGATGATGTAAAGAAAATATTGAAAAAAATGATAAATAAAGGCTTTATTTTTGTTTTTGTATCTTTTCTCGATGCAGTCGGAGGGAAAGCTGAATAGCACTGGTGAATATCTTACCCATCACAGTCATGGGGCTACCACGCCTACTAAACTCTCGAAGAGAGAGTCACTTAAGGTATGCTCAAACCTCCTTTAGCATCCACCTGTCTATAAAGACCACAATTTTTGTTTCCCTGGAATATTTTTCCCATTGAAATGTTTATTAAAGGATCCTGTTTATAAAGACCATCTGCTCATAAAGACCATGATTCGTGTTTGCTTGGGTGGTCTTTATATACAGGTTTCACTGTATTGAACAAATATCATTCTGGTCATTTAGCTACAGTATCGGTATGTACCAATTTTGATTTAAAGGCCTCCCCTTGTATCCCAAAATAATGTTTTCATATATTTTGCAGGCCAAATATTTGTAATTGTTGAATCAGAATGATAAATTACAGCAAATTTACTTGAAGAAATACCCTTTGACTAAATGCAGCCCTCGAAATGTAAGTACCGTCTTTTGGAAAATCAGTTCTTAAATTTCAAAGGGAATTTCCAAATAGGATGTATAATATGTAGATGACACCTTAATCCCATTTTTGTGTGTGTGTATATCAGTATTGAATACATATGCACTTTTGATATCTTGCTTAAACATACAGTGCATAGAATTGGAAATAACACAATAATGACCATATCTGTTTGTTTATTTTCTTTTACTCTGTTTTTTTCTTTCTTTCTTTCTTTTCAGGCGCAAAAGAAAAACTACAGACGAGAGAAGAAGAGAGTGACAAAAGAGCTCTTGTCAGCTCTCAAAGATCCCTCTATCATTGTGATGGCAGATTATATGAAGGTAAGAATGAAATCATTGAAATGGGTGTCTAACTTCAGTCAGCCACAACTGCGTCCAGTGACAGAAAGCCTGGCTACTGATCAGAATTATGTACAGTTTTTTGTTGATAATGATTCATGCCTTTTCAAATGGATTGCACAATCAGTCATCATCTTTTTCTTTCTGATAAGAGCCCATAGACTAGATGATTATATTGAGAGGTAGAAGGCATTAACTTAAGTTTTACATAGAGTGTGAACTGTACTAGTGGTTTTGGAATCAACACCTTTCTCCTCTTCAGCTGACAATATATTTATGTAAGACCAGACAATTTTGCAACATGCAAAGATTTAGTGCTCTGATTCATTTATTCCACTTTCAGAAATATTTTTCCCGATCAAGATGATGTGCACAAATAGGAATTTTGAAACCCATTTGTTTAATGCTATATGCAATGTCTGTATATTTTCTTGTTTCACTACGTTTTATAGAAATCAGTTTAAAATGTTTGAAAGCATGCTATGGGAACAAGGCCAGTGAAAGTGGTTTCTCAGACTTGTCCACTTACAGTGCTTTTTTCTGTCTCAGTCTTTAATTCTTCATTTGTTTTGTTGTTGTTGTTGGTTATTTTGGGGTATTGTTCGGAGAGGAAGTAAGGCTGAATACCTCTATGTATTTTTCTTCATTCTGCTGAAGTAAGGCTGAATACAGTGTATGAGGAAATCGTGAGTCAGTGCACAAAAATAATCCAAATATGTACTTCAAATTCAGTCACTTTAGCTAAACAGGTTTGGACAAATACAAATTCATGAATACATGTTCAGAAATTGAGCATATAGCATTTATGTGCTTGTCTATGATGTCAAATACTATAGAACTTCTCTCTGGTCTTGTTCAGTATATCCTGATGAGAATTCAGACATTACTTTATTTTACCTTGCTTTTAAGTCCCTTTCCAACCACTGGGAAGATTCTCAACATCCAGAGCACTCCCATCCTCAAAAGAAAAAATTGTTATTTCTGCTGAAAATGTCATTTGAAAATATGATTTGAAAGCTGCCTTGCTAGGGAGACAGCATTCAAGTAATGTGACTTTATCATAGAAGGGAAAAATGTCAAACAGTGTTTGATATCAGAAAGGGTATGTATTAAGGAAGCCTGTTATATTGCCTCATTTTTTTGAATAGATGCCTTGTGTAGAGTTGCTATAATTAGTTTGATAACTGGGTCATACCTCAAGGGCTTTAAATGTGACCTTTTGTGTTCGTGCTTCTTATAAATCACTTCAAAGAGTGATCCATTTGTATTTGTCCACATTAGCTATGCCACAAACTGTTCAGAGAGCAAGACAGCTTGAATTGAGTCATGTTATCAATTTTGTTACGGGTTGAAATTCATGTTTGTAGAATCTCTGGAATTTATTAGTATTTATTGATTCGTTGGCCCTTGGCATTTTTGGTAGGAATTCATTTTCAAAGATATCTTTTTATTTCTGCTTTTCCTTGGAATTTTCTTCCTCTTTGAACCTTCCCTCTTTTCCATTGGCTATTCTTCTCTTTTCTTTTATTAACCCATTCGTGACAGAGGGTCCACATTATGTGGTTTGGCCTAATATCTTTTGATGCAAAGCCCTAAAATTC